>JAPXVT010029534.1:0-13060 GCA_029823135.1 Acanthurus reversus | reverse complement strand
CTACTAGTACAACGTCAAGCTAAAATTTTATTTTCTGCTCATCCCGCCAATGGCATAAGGATTAGGAAGAGGGAGAAGTATAGCAGTGATGCAACTTGTCCAATTACAATGAAAGGGTGTTCTACAGGCATACCCCCAATTCAAGTAAGAATCAGTACGTCTGCGATAAGGGTTCAGAAAAGGAATTGAGTCATGGGTCGGAAAGTTAGTGCTCGTTGTTTAGAGGTGTGTAAGATGGGAACGAGTATCAATACTAGGATGGAAGCTAGGAGGGCTAAGACACCTCCTAGTTTGTTAGGAATTGATCGGAGAATGGCATATGCAAATAGGAAATATCATTCGGGCTTGATGTGTGGAGGGGTGACGAGTGGATTTGCTGGGGTGAAGTTGTCGGGATCTCCTAATAGGTTTGGTGTGAAGAGGGCCAATGATGTTAGTGCAATGAGCAGGGCTGCAAATCCTAGGAGGTCTTTGTATGAGAAGTAGGGGTGGAAGGAGATTTTGTCTGCATCTGAATTAAGGCCTAGGGGGTTATTTGAACCTGTTTCGTGGAGAAAGATAAGGTGAAGGAAGGTGGCGGCTGCAATTACGAAAGGGAATAGGAAGTGGAAGGCAAAGAATCGAGTGAGGGTGGCATTATCTACCGAGAAACCCCCTCAAATTCATTGGACAAGTATATTACCGACGTATGGGATTGCAGATAGTAGGTTAGTAATGACAGTGGCCCCTCAGAATGACATTTGTCCTCAGGGTAGGACGTAGCCTACGAAGGCTGTTATTATCACTAGGAGTAAGAGGACAACACCGATGTTTCAGGTCTCTTTGTAAAGATATGAGCCGTAGTAAAGTCCTCGACCAATGTGTGCGTAAATACAAATGAAGAAGAATGAGGCTCCGTTAGCATGTATGTTGCGGATTAGTCATCCGTAATTTACGTCTCGGCAAATGTGGGCAACGGATGAAAAGGCTGTGGCAATGTCAGAGGTGTAGTGTATGGCTAGAAATAGGCCTGTGAGAATTTGTGAAATTAAACATAATCCGAGGAGTGACCCGAAGTTTCATCAGACCGAAATGTTTGAGGGTGCGGGGAGGTCAACTAGGGCGTCGTTAGCAATTTTTAGTAGTGGGTGGGTTTTGCGTAGGCTTGCCATTAGGGTTTTTGTAGTTGAATAACAACGATGGTTTTTCAAACCATAAGTTCTGGTGAAAACCCGGGCAAGAATTATGTCTTTTATGATAATAGTTTGTTTAGTGGGAATAATCGTAGGATTGATTGCGGTTGCTTCTAACCCGTCTCCTTATTTTGGTGCGTTAGGGTTGGTGATGGTTTCGGGGATGGGGTGTGGGGTATTGACGTACTGTGGAAGCCCTTTTTTAGCGTTAATTCTTTTTCTTATTTATTTAGGGGGAATGTTAGTAGTATTTGCGTATTCGGCAGCGTTGGCTGCTGAGCCTTTTCCTGAAACTTGAGGGGATCGCACGGTTATAGGGTATACAGTTATATATAGTGTGTTCTTGTTGTCGGTAACCAGTATTCTGGGACGGCAGTGGTCCGGTAGCTTCCCTGGGTGAGCTGATGAGTGAGGACCCTTTTATGTTTTTCGTGCTGATAACGGGGGAGTAGCTGTTATGTATTCTGAGGGGGGTTGGATGCTGGTTGTAGGTGCGGGGGTTTTGCTCTTGACTTTGTTTGTTGTATTAGAATTGACTCGAGGTTTAAATCGAGGTGCTCTTCGGGCTGTTTAGATTGAGAGTATGAGGATAGCAAGTGTAAGGGTAACTAGGAATAGGATCAGGTATGTTTTTACAAGACCTTGTTGGGCGTTGCTTGTCGTTGTGATTAAAGGAGTGTTGAGGGTAGTTGTGGCTTTTGGGCCTACTTTTTCTAATCAGGTTTGGTCGATTATTTGGCTAGCAATTGTTTGGCCTAGTACCAGATTTAGTTTGGGTGGGAAGCGGTGGATGATTATAGGAAAGAAGCCTAGTATATTAGAGAAGTGGTGAGTAGCCAGGTAGGGGGTGGGTTTAAATTGTTTGCTTGTTAGGGATGCGAGCTCTAGGGCAATAAGGAGTCCCAAGATTGTTACGGTTAGGGCGGCAAGTTTTAATAAGGGGGGTATTGATATTACTGGTGTTTTTAGTGGGAGTATGTTAGTGGTGATTAGGAGGCCGGCGACGATGCTTCCTCAAGCTAGTCGTTTGATGGGCTGGATAACTGCGCGGTTGTTTTCGTTGATGGGGGAGAGTGCGTTGAATCGGGGGTGTCCTATTGATACGAAAAAGACTACACGTAGGCTGTAGATAGCTGTGAAAGAGGTGGCGAGGAGAGTAAGGCTAAGGGCTCAGGCGTTTAGGTTTGAGGTGTTGAGGGCTTCAATAATAGCATCTTTAGAGAAGAAACCTGCTAGGAAGGGTGTTCCTGTGAGGGCTAGGCTTCCGATAGTTAAACAGGTAGAGGTGAAGGGGGTAAGGTGGTGTATTCCTCCTATCTTTCGAATGTCTTGCTCGTCATTAAGGCTGTGGATGATTGAGCCGGAGCAGAGGAAAAGCATAGCTTTGAAGAAGGCATGGGTGCAGATGTGGAGGAAGGCTAGCTGAGGTTGGTTAAGTCCGATTGTTACTATTATCAGGCCGAGTTGGCTTGAGGTTGAGAAGGCAACGATTTTTTTAATGTCATTTTGGGTTAGGGCGCATGTAGCTGTAAATAGGGTAGTTAAGGCACCAAGACAAAGACAAATGGTTAAAGCAGTTTGGTTGTTTTCTAAGAGTGGGCTTATTCGTACTAGAAGGAAGATCCCTGCAACAACTATGGTGCTTGAGTGTAGTAGTGCAGACACTGGTGTGGGGCCTTCTATAGCAGATGGGAGTCAGGGGTGAAGTCCGAATTGGGCGGATTTTCCAGTGGCAGCTACGATTAGTCCAAGTAGTGGGAAGGTTAGGTCGAAGTCTTTAGCAGTGATGAACATTTGTTGCATTTCTCAGGAGTTGAGGTTGGTTGCTATTCATGCTATTGCGAAGATGAGTCCGACGTCCCCAACTCGGTTGTAAACAACTGCTTGTAGGGCTGCGGTGTTTGCATCTGCCCGACCGTATCACCATCCGATAAGTAGGAAAGACATAATTCCTACGCCTTCTCAGCCGATAAAGAGTTGGAATAAGTTGTTTGCTGTTACTAGGATAATTATTGCGATTAAGAAAACTAAGAGGTACTTAAAGAATCGGTTTATATACGGATCTGCGTGTATGTATCATGATGCAAATTCTAGAATTGATCATGTCACGTATAGTGCGATTGGTGTGAAGATAATAGAATAGTGGTCAAATTTGAAGCTAATATTAACGTCGAAGGCTGTGGTGTTTATTCAGTTTCATGATGTGATGATGGTTTCTGCTCCTTCGTTAAGGAATAGAAATAGTGGGAGCAGGCTGACGAAGAATGCTAATTTTACTGCAGTTTTTACGTGTGAGATGGCTCAGTCCTCTTTTTGGGGTTGAGGGTTAAGGGTTGAGAGGACGGGATAGATCAATAAGGAGAAAATAATAATTAAGCTAGATGTTATAATTACAGATGTAGGGTGCATAGCTACTACTTGGAGTTGCACCAAGAGTTTTTGGTTCCTAAGACCAACGGATGAACTATTATCCTTTAGGAGCAAGATTACGAGTAAAGCCTCGGAGTTCAACCGAGGGGGATGAAATTTAGCAGGATTCATGTGTCGTGCGGACCTTTCTCGGTGGATAAGAGGACTTTAACCTCTATTTTTAGAATCACAATCTACTGTTTTTGTTGA
Organism: Acanthurus reversus; assembly: GCA_029823135.1. Classification (NCBI taxonomy): domain Eukaryota; kingdom Metazoa; phylum Chordata; class Actinopteri; order Acanthuriformes; family Acanthuridae; genus Acanthurus; species Acanthurus reversus. Next base: position 9,269 of record JAPXVT010029534.1, on the reverse strand, counting down.
AACTATATCTACAACCTGTTCAGCCTCAGATTAGCTCGGGTTTAAGAATAAGCAGAAGTAAGGGCAGGAGGTGAAGGGCCATTAGAAGATGTTCTCGTGAATGTGATGGGTCGAGAGCAATAATGTGTGATGGGAGAGGGCCTCGCTGGGTCATTAGAAATATATAGAGGGAGTAGCTAGCAGTAATGAGGGTACCTGCCCCTGTTAGTACTAGTGTTCATCAGGATCAGTTAAATAGGGAGGTGATAATTATTAATTCTCCTATTAGATTGGGTAGCGGTGGTAAGGCTAGGTTGGCGAGGCTGGCAAGGAATCATCATGTTGTTATTAGGGGTAGAACGATTTGAAGGCCTCGTGCTAACAGCATGGTCCGGCTGTGCGTCCGTTCATAGTTTGTGTTGGCCAGGCAAAATAGGGCGGAGGATGTCAGTCCGTGGGCAATTATAAGAATTAGTGCTCCTGTGAATCCTCAGGGTGTTTGGATTAGGATGCCTCCTACTACCAGGCCCATATGGCTTACTGAGGAGTAAGCAATTAGGGACTTGAGGTCGGTTTGACGAAGACAAATAGAGCCTGTTATAATTACCCCCCACAGTGCGAAGATTAAGAAAGGGTAGGATAGTTCTTTGGTAAGGGGGTCTAGTATAATCATTATTCGTATTATTCCGTAACCTCCTAGTTTTAGTAGGACTGCTGCAAGTACTATTGATCCTGCGACAGGGGCTTCGACATGTGCTTTTGGCAGTCAGAGGTGGACTCCATATAGTGGTATTTTGACAAGGAATGCCAGTAGACAGCCTGCTCATCAGAGTTTGTCAGCATTAGATGAAAGGTGGAGAGGGTGGGAAAAGGGGAGAGTAAATAAAGATAAGGTTCCAGTGTGGTCTTGTAAGAGTAATAGAGCAACTAGAAGTGGGAGGGAACCTGCTAGGGTATAAAACAGGAAGTAAATGCCTGCGTTTAGACGTTCTGTTTGGTTACCTCAACGGGTAATAATAATTAGTGTTGGAATTAGGGTGGCTTCAAATATTACATAAAACATGATTACTTCAGTTGCACCGAAAGCCAAAATAAGAAAGATTTGTAGAGATGTAAGTAGCGAAATGTACATGCGCTGGCGGTTGATTGGCTCCGTGGCTGTATGGTTTTGGCTTGCAAGAATTATTAGGGGAAGAAGCCAGCATGTAAGAACTAAAAGAGGTGTGGACAGGGGGTCTGTTGCTATGAAGGGGTTTAAGGTGGATCAGCCTGTTTCTATGGTGTTTTTTAATCATGAGAGGCTTAGTAGAGCAATTACCATGCTGTGAGCAAGGGTTGTGGGTCAGAGGCATTTGGAAGGGGTTAGTCAGGCTGTTGGGACTAATATAAGAGTTGGAATAAGAATTTTTAGCATTGTAAGAGGTTTAAGCTTTGAAGGCGATCGGTTCCGTGAGTTCGGGCTGTTGCTACTAGTAGGGCTAGTCCTGCACTTGCTTCGCAGGCTGAGAAGGCTAGTAGCAATATAGGGGCTGCACAAAAACTTGTGGAGTTTAATTGGAGGGTTCAAAGGGAGAGAGCAATGAACAGGGATAGTATCATTCCTTCTAAGCATAAGAGGGCGGAGAGAAGATGGGTTCGGTGGAATGCCAGGCCTGTGAGGCCTAAGATGAAAGCTGATGAGAAAGCGAAGTGAACGGGGGTCATAAGATAATTATGGACTTTAACCATAAGTGCTTGAGCCGAAATCAAATGTTTTTCTTAGACTAACTATCTATTCGGCTCAGTCTAGGCCCCCTTGGATTCATTCGTAGATTAGGCCTAGGGTGAGTAGGGCTAGAACGACGGAGGCTCATAAAAATGTTAGTGTTGGGGATGTTAGTTGGTCTCCTCAGGGGAGTGGTAGGAGGAGGGCAATTTCTAGGTCGAAGAGAAGGAATAGGATAGCGACAAGAAAAAATCGGAGGGAGAAGGGGAGTCGAGCTGTGCCCAAGGGGTCAAAACCACATTCATAAGGGGACAGTTTTTCGTGGTCGGGGCTTATTGAAGGAAGTCAGAAGGATAAGATAGCTAGGGCAATTGATAGTACTATAGCAATCGAAATTACAGTTGAGATTAAATTCATTATCTTTCCTTGGATTTAAACCAAGACCATGTGATTGGAAGTCACTTGTACTAACGTTAGTACTAGAAAGATTATGAACCTCATCAGTAGATAGAGATATAGAGGAATAGTCAGACAACGTCTACGAAGTGTCAGTATCATGCTGCTGCTTCGAATCCGAAGTGGTGTTCAGATGTAAAGTGGTATTGGACTTGTCGTAGGAGACAGACAGCTAGGAAGGTAGAGCCAATAATAACGTGTAGTCCGTGGAAGCCGGTTGCTACGAAGAATGTTGAGCCGTAAACACCGTCTGCAATTGTGAAGGGAGCTTCGTAGTATTCTAGGGCTTGAAGGAAGGTGAAGTAGAAGCCTAGGAGGATTGTTAGTGCGAGGGATTGGATGGCTTGTTTTCGTTCGCCCTCTATAATACTGTGGTGAGCCCAAGTGACAGTCACCCCTGAGGCAAGGAGAACAGCTGTGTTGAGTAAGGGCACTTCAAAGGGGTCTAGTGTGGTAATGCCTGTTGGGGGCCAGCAGCCTCCTAGTTCAGGGGTGGGAGCGAGGCTTGAGTGGTAGAAGGCTCAGAAAAAGCCTAAGAAGAAGAAGACTTCTGATGTAATAAATAGGATTATTCCGTATCGAAGGCCTTTTTGTACGGGGGGTGTGTGGTGTCCTTGGAATGTCCCTTCTCGTACGATGTCTCGTCATCATTGGTATATTGTTAAAAGGAGGAGGATAGTTCCTAAAACCATAAGTGTGGTGGAGTGGAAGTGGAACCAGATTGCAAGCCCGGATGTTATTAATAAAGCAGCAACTGCGCCTGTTAAAGGTCAAGGGCTTGGGTCGACTATATGATATGCATGTGCTTGATGTGCCATTAGATGTTTTCTTGTAGGTAGAGTGTTAGTAGGAGGACAAATACGTAGGCTTGAATTATTGCTACGGCGACTTCTAAAAGTGTCAGTAGTACTAGGACTATTGATGTAATGATAGCCACGGTTGGTATTATGGGCAGGAGGACAAATGCAGCCGTTGAAATTAGTTGAATTAAGAGATGGCCTGCTGTTAAGTTGGCAGTCAGTCGGACACCCAGAGCGAGGGGTCGAATAAATAGGCTAATTGTTTCGATAATAATTAGTATGGGAATCAAGAGGTTTGGGGTCCCTTCTGGCAGGAGGTGTCCTAAAGCATGGTTTGGTTGGTTTCGTATACCAATAATTACTGTGGCCATCCAAAGGGGTACTGCAAAGCCCAGGTTGAGGGAGAGTTGGGCAGTTGGGGTGAAGGTGTAGGGAAGGAGGCCTAGCATATTTAGTGAAATTAGGAAGATTATCAGTGAGGCTAGGATGGTGGCTCATTTGTGTCCGCCTACGTTTAGAGGAAGAAGTAGCTGGTGGGTGAAGCGGTTAATGAATGCACCTTGTAGGGTGAGAAGTCGGTTGTTTAGTCATCGGGTTGTGACTGTCGGGTAAAGGATGGAGGGGAATGTTAGTGCAAGTGCGATTAGAGGGATCCCAAGATAGGTCGTGCTTATAAATTGGTCAAAAAAGCTTACACTCAAGGTCAGTTTCAAGGGGTGTTTTCTAGTTTTTGTGGTTTAAGTGATGTAGGTTCGTATGGGAAAGTGTGAGCTATTACTTTTTTAGGGAAGAAACCTAGAAATACTACTCAGGCAAAAAGTAGTGTACCAAATCAGGGTGTTGGAAGGAGCTGAGGCATGTCGCTAAGGGTGGTCGGTAATCACCAGTCTCTAGCTTAAAAGGCTAGCGCTAGTCCTATTTAGCTTCTTAGCGAGGCATCTTCGAGTATTAGAGATGACCAGTTTTCAAAGTGTTCTAGAGGGACGACTTCAACTACGATAGGTATGAAGCTATGGTTTGCACCGCAGATTTCGGAGCATTGTCCGTAGAATACCCCTGGGCGGGAAGTAACGAAGGCTGTTTGATTAAGACGGCCTGGGACTGCGTCTATTTTAATTCCGAGGGCTGGTACTGCTCATGAGTGAAGGACGTCTTCGGCAGATACAAGAACTCGTACTGGGGAGTCTAAGGGAACTACTATTCGGTGGTCGGCTTCTAGTAGGCGGAATTGGCCGGGGGTAAGGTCTTGCGTGGGGATTATATATGAGTCAAATCCGAGGTCTTCATAATCGGTATATTCGTAGCTTCAGTATCATTGATGGCCCATGGCTTTAATTGTAATGTGGGGGTCATTAATTTCGTCCATTAGGTAAAGAATACGAAGGGAAGGTAGTGCAATGAGAATAAGGATTACTGCGGGAAGAATTGTTCAAATAATTTCGATTTCTTGGGAGTCTAAAATATACTTGTTGGTCAGGTTGGTGGAGACCATGGCGACAATAATGTAAAGAACTAAAGTGCTGATAAGAAATACAATTATTAGTGCGTGATCATGGAAATGAAGGAGTTCTTCCATTACTGGTGAAGCTGCATCTTGTAAACCTAGTTGTGTGGGATGTGCCATTAATTAATAGACACGCGGGATTTCAACCCGCAACTTCGCCTTGACAAGGCACTATAAGGTTCTATTTTACTAGTGTCTATAAGAAAGTGACAGAACGGTTATGTGGTTGGCTTGAAACCAACATACGGGGGTTCAATTCCTCCCTTTCTCGTTAGCTTGATTGAACTTGGACGAATGCGGGCTCTTCAAATGTGTGGTAGGGTGGAGGGCAGCCGTGTAGTCATTCTACGTTGGTTGTGGTTAGTGCTACTGCTAGGACTTCACGTTTAGCGGCGAATGCTTCTCAAATAATAAATAGGAACATAATTACTGCTACAAGTGAAATTATAGAACCAATAGAGGAGACTGTGTTTCATAGGGTGTAAGCGTCTGGGTAGTCCGAGTATCGACGAGGCATTCCGGACAGGCCTAGGAAGTGTTGAGGGAAGAAGGTTAAATTTACTCCTACGAACATAATACCGAAGTGGATTTTTGTTCAGGTGCTGTGTAGGGTGTATCCTGTGAATAGAGGGAATCAGTGTACGAAGGCCGCTACAATGGCGAAAACAGCTCCTATAGAGAGTACGTAGTGGAAGTGGGCAACTACGTAGTATGTGTCATGTAGGACAATGTCTAGTGATGAATTAGCTAGGACGATTCCCGTTAGACCACCTACTGTAAAAAGGAAAATAAAGCCAAGGGCCCATAGAAGAGGGGTTTCTCATTTAATTGACCCTCCGTGAAGAGTAGCCAGTCAGCTAAAGACTTTTACACCAGTCGGAATTGCGATAATTATAGTAGCTGATGTGAAGTAGGCACGTGTATCTACGTCCATTCCGACTGTAAACATATGATGAGCTCATACAATAAACCCTAGTAGGCCAATTGCCATTATTGCTCATACTATTCCTATGTAACCGAATGGTTCTTTTTTACCGGAGTAGTATGCAACAATGTGAGAAATCATTCCGAAACCAGGAAGAATAAGAATGTAAACTTCTGGGTGACCAAAGAATCAGAATAGGTGTTGGTAAAGGATTGGGTCTCCTCCACCTGCAGGGTCAAAGAAGGTGGTGTTAAGATTTCGGTCTGTTAGAAGCATTGTAATACCGGCGGCAAGGACAGGAAGGGAGAGGAGAAGAAGAACAGCTGTAATTAGGACAGCTCAAACAAATAGGGGTGTTTGATATTGAGAAATGGCAGGAGGTTTCATGTTGATAATTGTGGTAATGAAGTTGATTGCCCCCAGGATTGAGGAAATACCTGCTAAGTGTAGGGAGAAGATAGTTAGGTCAACAGAGGCACCTGCATGGGCTAGGTTACCAGCTAGGGGTGGGTAAACTGTTCAGCCAGTACCAGCACCAGCTTCTACTCCAGAGGAGGCTAGCAGAAGTAGGAAGGATGGTGGAAGGAGCCAGAAGCTTATATTGTTCATTCGAGGGAATGCCATGTCGGGGGCACCAATTATTAATGGAATAAGTCAGTTTCCGAATCCACCGATCATAATTGGTATTACTATAAAGAAAATTATTACGAAAGCATGTGCCGTAACGATTACATTGTAGATTTGATCGTCGCCGAGTAGGGCACCGGGTTGGCTAAGTTCAGCCCGGATTAAGAGGCTAAGAGCTGTTCCCACTATACCGGCTCAGGCACCAAATACTAGATAAAGGGTACCAATGTCTTTGTGATTAGTCGAGAAAAATCAACGCGTGATGGCCACAGGTAGGATGGCTGAGTGTTTAAGCGGTGGATTGTAGCCCCATGGACAGAGGTTTAATCCCTCTTCTTACCAAGCTCCGAGGTGTATTTACATATTAGATTGCAAATCTGAAGAAGCGGATTAGATATCTGCCGGGGCTTTCCCCGCCTACTATTTTGTTATTAGGCGGGGAAAGTTAGATGGATGCTCGCTGGTTTGAGCGCTTAGCTGTTAACTAAGAGTTTGTAGGATCGAAGCCTGCCTGTCTAGTGCTATTTGTTTAGTGAGGGGTTAGAGGGTTTTCATTTTCATTTAGGGCTTTAATCCAAGTCCTAGCTATTGGGTGGGTGGAAGGCTTTAGCTTAATTAAAGTGTCTGTTTTGCATGCAGGTGATGTGGGTTAGTATCCCGCAAGTCTTATCAGGGGCTAGGGGGTTTCCACCCCTATTTAGGGCTTTGAAGGCTCTTGGTTTGGTGCTTTAACCTAAGTCCCTTATAGTGTAAGTAGTGCGGTCATGGTCGGGGTGAGAGGAAGGAGGGAAATGGTTGCCATGGTCGTAGTAGCAAGGGGTAGCGTGAGTTGGGAGGATGGAAGACGTCAGGGGGTTGTTCCTGTCACGTTATTTGGGGATATTGTGAGTGTTATTGCATAGGTTAACCGTAGGTAGAAATAAAGGCTTAGGAGGGCGGTTATTGCGGCTAGTGTAGCGGCTGGTGCTAGGTCTTGCTTGGTCAGTTCTTGGAGAATTAGTCATTTTGGTATAAATCCTGTTAGGGGAGGGAGACCTCCCAGGGAGAGGAGAATTAAAGGGACGAGGGATGTAAGTGCGGGGGCTTTGGCTCAGGAGGTGGCAAGTATATTAATGTTAGTGGCCTTGTTTAATTTAAATACAAGGAATGTTGAGGATGTTATGACTAGGTATGTTAATAGAGTTAATATAGTCAGCGAGGGGGAGAATTGTAATACTAGAATTATTCAGCCTAAGTGGGCGGTGGAAGAGTAAGCGAGAATTTTTCGTAGCTGTGTTTGATTGAGGCCTCCTCAGCCTCCAACAAGGGTGGAAGTGATTCCGAGTGCGATAAGAATAGTCGGGCTGGCAGGTTGAATTTGAATTAGCAGGGCGAAGGGGGCAAGTTTCTGTCAGGTTGATAGGATAAGCCCTGTGGTTAGGTCTAATCCTTGAAGTACTTCGGGCAGTCATGTGTGTAGTGGGGCTAGGCCGACTTTTAAGGAGAGGGCCAGGATAACTATTGTGGTTGCAAGGGGGTGAGATATTTGTTGAATGTCTCATTGACCGGTAAGTCAGGCGTTGGTAGTGCTAGCAAATAGTAGTGTTGCTGCCCCAGTTGCCTGGGTTAAAAAGTATTTAGTGGAGGCTTCAACTGCCCGGGGGTGATGCTGTTGAGCTATAAGGGGAATGATGGCTAGGGTATTAATCTCTAGTCCTATTCAGGCTAGGAGTCAGTGGGAACTTGCGAATGTGATTGTGGTCCCTAAGCCGAGGCCGAATAGTAGAGTGGCTAGAATATATGGGTTCATTAGGAAAGGCAGGATTTTAACCTGCATGTTTGGGGTATGGGCCCAAAAGCTTGTTTAGCTGACTTTACTTAGGAAGTGGTGTAATGGAAGCACTAAGAGTTTTGATCTCTTCAGATAGGGTTCGAGTCCCTTCTTTCTAAGGAGCTGGAGGGGCTTTAACCCTCATTATTCACTCTATCAAAGTGGCCCTTTACTTCAGGCACAGTTCCGTTGTTTACACTTGAGGTGGTAGTCCGGCGAATGCGATTGGGAGTGCAAGGTGTCAGATAACTAGGGCTAGTGTAAGTGGGAGGAAGTTTTTTCAGATGAGATGTATTAATTGGTCGTAGCGGAATCGTGGGTAAGAAGCTCGAACTCATAGGAAAAGTACGGAAAGAAGGGCTGCTTTTGTTATAAGATTGATAGCTGTAAATTCAGGGACAGAAGGGATATGTGAGGCTCCTAGGAATAAGGTAGCGGAGAGTGTGTTTATTAAAAGGATGTTCGCGTATTCTGCGAGAAAGAACAGGGCGAAAGGACCTCCTGCATATTCTACGTTAAAGCCTGAGACTAATTCTGATTCACCTTCAGTTAGGTCGAAAGGTGCTCGATTGGTTTCTGCTAAAGTAGAAATATATCATATTGCGGCTAAGGGTCAGGCTGGCAGTAGAAGTCAAATTGCTTCTTGGGCGGTGTTGAAGATTTGAAGGGTGAACCCTCCGGTAAAAATAATAGCGTTTAAAAGAATTAGCCCTAGGCTAACCTCATAGGAAATAGTTTGTGCTACAGCTCGGAGGGCCCCGATTAGGGCGTATTTTGAGTTGGACGCTCAGCCTGAGCCAAGAATGGAATATACTGCTAGGCTTGAGAGAGCTAGAATAAAAAGAATACCTAGGTTTAGGTCCAGGATCGGGTAGGGTATGGGCAAGGGGGCTCATAAGGTAAGGGCTAGGGTGAGGGCAAGTATTGGGGCCAGGAGAAATAGAATTGGGGAAGCAGTCGAGGGTCGAACTGGCTCTTTGGTAAATAGTTTGACTCCGTCGGCGATAGGTTGAAGTAGGCCGTAGGGTCCGACAATGTTGGGACCTTTTCGGAATTGTATGTAGCCTAAGACTTTTCGTTCAACTAGAGTGAGGAAGGCGACTGCTAGGAGTACAGGTACGATATAGGCTAAAGGGTTAATAATGTGTGTGAAAAGTGTTGAGATCATAGTTGGAGAGAGGATTTGAACCTCTGTGTAAAGGGCTTAGATCTTTTGCAATTGCCGGGCTCTGCCACTCCAACATGCCCTTTTCTCGGGTGTAGCGGTTAACGCTCCTTTGTCTGTTTGAGTTGATTACATCAGGTTGGGGTAAGGCATGCTTTGGGTATGGGCCTTCTCTTTTCGGTCCTTTCGTACTAGAAAAGGTCGTAGCATAGATAGAAACCGACCTGGATTACTCCGGTCTGAACTCAGATCACGTAGGACTTTAATCGTTGAACAAACGAACCCTTAATAGCGGCTG
>JAPXVT010029367.1:0-13071 GCA_029823135.1 Acanthurus reversus | reverse complement strand
GTAAACAAAGGGCACAATGGCAAATGATCTGATGTTATACCTAGGTGATAATGACACAGAATCTGCAAAAAAAAACAAAAGCTGTATCACCTGTTTCCACCACAACACTGCAAACATGATTTCTTTAACTGGCCGGTTGTTTCCAAAATATCTATTTTCAGTGACCTAAAACTGCAATTGTGTTTTAGGTCATTGAACCTCAAACCTTAACCTTAACAGTACAACATGTTATAGCAGCAGGGTAGATAAACATGGCACCATCTATAGAGAAGATGCAGCTCTCTGTGTGCATGTCCTGAAGTAAACCGGTTTCATGGCCTTGTTTTACCCCTATTTTAAGAAAAAAACACGTCAAGACTTATAATATTTTCTCTGATTTCACAACACCTCAGAGTTTGCACCTTTTTTTTGGGTCAGTAAAACTGCAAACACACTCCCAGATACAGGCCTCGTGCTCGCTGAGACTGTGTATTATCGCAGCTTCCTGATACTGAGCAGCTCTCTCTGTGTCATGGTGCCTTTTATTGCTCCCACACTGTGTTTCCTCTTTCATCTTTAAGTATGGCTCCTTCTCTTCGTAGATGTTCTCGTCTTTCTCTTATCTGTCTGTTTTTATCTCCAACTCTTTCCATCTTTCTCACACATGCATATAAAACACTGTTGGTGCAAAAATATCCTCCCTAATGAGACACAACAATATCTAGAACCAGCTCACACACTTAAAAAAAACACACACACACATCTACAAACACTTAAGAGTTACAGCACACACACACTCAGACATGCCCTCAGAGTTCTGCAGCTTATGATAATGTCTGTCTCTTCCAATTAGGCACTTCTATCTCTGTAATGTTTTCCACTCTTCCTGCACTCCTTTTCCTCTTTAGTCCGTCCTCTTTCCCTCTCTGTCTCTCTCGACTCTTTCTCATTCATTCTTTCTCTCTCTAAGCCCCACTATCAGCCTGTAACCTGTCTCTGACACAAAACAGATGTCTCTCCATCCCCTCCCTCCTCCCTCTATCTCTTCCTGCTCCTCCGCCTGTCTATCCTTTCACCTCGTCCTCACCTACCTTTGCTTCTCGGGGCTCTATATCGCCTGTCTCTGCCCTTTTTCTTACTGAATTCATTCCTGTCTTTCAGTCTTTTCCATGCCTCACAGTGCTACATTCTCATGTTTTTCCTTTATCTATGGGATAAAGGACCAAGTTAGACGGGTAGAGTTTGACTTTCTTTGTCAGCGACCTCATTCACGAGCAAACATTCATAAATCAGTTCGGTTACTGTGCCACTTAGAGTCGCTGTAACCATGGTTCTGCACTAAGTGGTGGTCTTTTTCCATCTTAGGTGTTCTCCCCTTACTTTGTTTGTATGCATACATTCAAATGTTGATAGATCTAATGTCCACTTTGCATTATAGAATTAATGTACCTGTCAAATCTGTTTGTGTTTTTAGGGCAGTGGTTCTCAAATGTTTCTGGCATGTGCCCCCTCAGAAGCCAAAGAAAGTTCACGGCACAATCGTCACATATTTTTATCAATAGCCCCTTTTACGTTGCCTATGTTGTGCCTTACATCTGTTTATAAATGTTACAAAGGTGGAGGGGGGGTTACCTTTGAGCTGGAGGGGGGTAGCAAGAGCACCTAATGACGTCTGTGTAAGAGCAGAGGCAACAGGCTGAGACAAGGTGATTTATGGAAGAGATGTTAAATTTTACGTTATCATGTAGAGTTTGTTTGTGGCAATATGATACTTTTTTATGAGATCACGACAAAACCTGACTTGTAATGCCTCTTTTCTCGTTGTGCCCAATGAGGGAGTTTGAATCGAGGCGTCAAACATATTCATGAGGAGAACTGCATCAATGATTTTTAAAAAACAACACGAGATCACATGCTGTGCCTTAATTACTGGTGTGGCAACACACACCTACTCATTACTGGTACCCACATTGGCGACGATGTTAACTGGAGAGGAAGTGACATGTATGAAATGTAAAACAGAGTTACTTTCTAACATCCTATTAAACAAAAAAGATGAACCCTGTTGGCTGTGAGTATTTGCGTGCCAAGACACCAAAATGTAGCACGTTGACACAAACAAATTATACGTGATAACACACAATTTAATATTTTCTAAATGCTAAATCTCCAAGATGCATTTTCACAAATGGTCTTTCATACAACGCTGGCATGCTTTTAAAAATCACACACAGAGGTGGCAAATAAATCAAAGCTAAAAAGTGACGTGACTGTGATGGTATTACACAATCTCAGTGTAAACAGATGACAGGGGAAGCAACCAGTGACAAATGTTAGTGTTTGAATCCGAATTGAATTCTACCAAAATAAAAGTCAACAAGATAGCACCAGCAAACTCTTGTTTGTTTATTTTTCCCACAGACATCAGATCACATTCATGAACTTTGTGTTTCTCTGTAGCTGTGTCTCGATTCAGGGGCCGTATCCTCCAAAGGGTGTATTTGTAGATCGATTTCATCACAGTGGCGTGACAAAGGCTGTCTCTTTTTGATTCCTCTTTCAAATGAGGTCAACAAATCCCCCAATGTGAAGGATCCAACCAGTGGATCCTTTGTGGCCCAGCATATTGCACACCGCTGACAATCTTTTTATTTTTTGTTTTCAAGCGAGAATAACGATTGAAGTGGCAGCAATCAGGGGATACGTTTTTAAATGTAAATATTGAAATACAAAATAAAAATTTCTGGCTTTTTCTTAACATGCACATAAGTTTACTGCTGCATCATGGTTGCTAAGTGACAAGAGCAGTGCGTCGTGACACAAGGAACGGTTGATGAAAAAAGAAAGGAAATGCTCCATCGGCCAGACTGTCTTAATTAGCTGAAGTATTTGTTCAAACGTTACAGCCAGCAAAAGTGTGTCCTTCGTGGGCTGCGTCGAAGGATAAAGCCCTTTGTTGAGACGCAGCTTATGTTTTTCCCCTGGTCATCCTCAGCCCACCTGCAGTGGCTTCATGCCACACCAACTAGGCCCAGCCTACAGTTTAATAACTGCTGCTCTGAGACGAGCACATGCATCAGCTCATTACAGCATCTATCCCTTTACCCAACGGCCACACTTGCATCCGTCCATATGCATAAACCTCCACTCAGATTCTTCCAACATTATAATTTCCTGCTTAAAAATCCTTTGAACCTCCAAAGAGTCTCATAAATCAGCCTATTTGTTTGTTTACATGTAGAAATCCTACATCCGTCCATTTATTGCTTTGTTAATCTCTATACTTGTGTGTCATGCATTTGTTTTTTCCTCTGCTAATCTTTTCCATCCCAGATCACCTGAGGCAAGCTCACCTGCTACAAAATAGAGCGAGAATCATTATCTCTGCCACCTGATGAGTGTGTGTCAGTGTGTGTCAACAGTTGTGCGTCTCTGTTTGTTGTTGTTTGAGGGTTTTTCAGAGGGAATAGACTTAAGTGCAGAGTGCATTGAGAGTGTTTGTGTGTGTGTGTTTCCGCTTGTCATCACGGAGGGAGCGTTCAGTTCAGAGTTATCCTTCTGACTATAATTACAGGGTGTACAGGTGGAGGGAAAAGTTGCACTAAACTAAAAGTGCAGTCCATGTGAGTGTTTGTTTGATGTCAGACACGTTTTCAAAATATGACACGTTCAGTCACTAAATCTGTGGTCCTGTCGCCATGAATCAACCAAAAACTGCTGCAGGCGTGTTTTTTTTTCCTCAGTTTCACTCACAGCACAAGAGCATTAGTTTGTTTTAATGGCCCGGATCCCAGTGTGACACTGAATTTACTCAATCTGGTGAAAGTTTAAGGGTTTCTCTTCTAAATCACAGGGTCACAATGACAATAGAAACACTCCCCTCTGCAGTATTCCCAGGCACTATTCCCTCCATAAATCCAAGCCTTTCTATCTGCCGCCTGTGGCTGAGTTTATTGAAGGGGAATTTTCTTGAGTTCTTTCACAGGGCTAATGTTTCCAAAATGCACCCTGCAATGTCTCTTCATTGTCATTTAACAGAAACAAATAGGCTACGTCAATAAGGAATGTGACAAATGGCAAAAAATTGCCTCTCAATTCAAGCATTTTCTGGTAATGATTTGAATCCACATTTGTTTTCCTTTCATTTTGATTTGTTTGTTCTGGCTGATTGTGGAAAATTGATCAATAACAACTAAGAGGCACGTCCCATTAACCCTGAAATTACACTTTGTATGTTAACTTTAATATATGGTGCTAAATCCTTTGTCTCTTAGTGAAGATTGAGAGATAATTTGCACTATTTATGGCCATAAAAAGTCATTATCTCCTATAAGTAACCATGCATGACTCCAAAAAACAATTTTTACCAAATGGACAAATGGAAAGCGGGTTGTTTTACATTTTATGATAATAATAACAACAGTAAATCTTGAATAGTGCAGCTTTAGGATCTAAGTTAATCTCAACACAAATGTGTCCATGAGATGTGTGTTGTGCAGTGAAATTAAAATACACTCCAAGTGGGAGGGAGTGATACATGGTTTAATAAAACACTAAAAGTTCCCAGAGTATGTCTCATTTCCTTTCAAGGAAAATATTTTGCATGTTTATTTCTTGCTTATGTTCACTGCAGTCTTAAGTTAGTAGAGTTTTCGAGTTTGAAGACATTTGAATAACGTAGGTTCATCTCAGTTGCTCTTCAGGGCCAAAGCATAACACTGACGCTTGTATTCCAGAATTTGTTTTAAGGGCCGAGAACGGTCTATAGCCCTCTGTCATGCTGATGCATCACTATCTGAAAGCCCTTTGAACTCTTTTTGACAGGTTTACATTTATCAGATAACCTCTTGGGAGTTCAAATTGAGGCCCATAAACAAAAAGTAATAAAGCAATTGTTAATTAAAGGAATAAATTAAGAAGAACATTTTAAGTTTGGTGATGGAGTGAAGCTAAGTTGCAACTCTGGGATATTTTGTTCAAAAATAAAGACACAGATCAATGATGAAAACAGCTGAAAAGGCTTTTGTAGCTTCATATATCACAACAACATCACACAAACACAGTATATCCTCTCACACTGGGTGCTGACAAACCTTACAGCTAACAGGCTGTCTAACTCTCCCTAAAGAATGTCTGTCATCCGTGACTTCACTGTGACTTTTGTTCTGTGCACCTGAGTTATGTTTGCAGGGTTAGCGCAAAGTATCGCACAGTAACTGCGTGTGTGTGTTTGTGTGTTTGTGTTCCGGGGTGATCCAGTTTTTAGTCCCAGTAAAAAGTAGGCCAGCCAGTAAGCCCATGAGTCAGCCTTTTCTCTCGAGAAAGGCCCCTCCCTGACATGACAGCATCATTAACAGCTGACCAACACACCCTACCAGGCGCACACACACACACACACACACACACACATGCAAGTACCATCACATCTAGATGGACACATACAGTATAAAACCACACAAACACACACACACGCACTGCTGACCTTCTGCATGGGTCATAACACACCCAAAATCCATTCTCAGCAGTGTTTAGTGATGGATTCAGACCATTCGTCTCCCCTGGTGTAAAAACGTGATGCTGAGGTCATTAGCTATCAGTTTTATTCAAATTAATGCTGACATGAACCGTGTTGAACTCAGTGATTCTGATATGAGCTCAGTTCTGGTTGTGAGGATGAAATGTCAATTTGGTAACATCTGCTAGACGTGACCGGCCAAGACATTGACCCGTTACCCTTAGAGATAAATTGCAATTTAAGTGTCATAAAAACTGAAACATTGAATCAATACAGACACAACGGCCCAGTTTCTTAACAGCAGACTCAAGTAAGCAAACACAAGATGCAGAGGCTAGCTCATCCAACTTTTAACATTCTTCAGTGTGTGTTTGAATTATATTCAAACACTACTTCGCCTGAGTGTGAACTAACTGGGGTTGAGCTGAGCAACACTCAGGATGAGTGGCCTCAGTTCTCGCTAGGCTGCTTTGTAGACTGATTATAGGCGGCGCTGGATGAATTATTCCTCAGCTGGACCCAGACAGATCCTAAATATGTCAGTGAGATTCAATTTACATCTTTTAATTTAAGCCAGTGTTATTTAGTGACAGTATAACATATCTTTTAAGTTTTCTGATCTGTTATGAAGCAATTTCTTCAAACTCAACATTAAAGCTTGGCTAGGCAGTTTATTTTTTATGTCATCTGGGAAAAAAATGCCAAAATATTCTTTCAAAATATTTTAATTCAGGTGGTCTGAAAGAATGGTCCTCTGCACCTCTCCTTGGCTCTGTATTCAGGCTTGGCTCTGAATTTAGGCTTAAGAAAATTTCGACTGGTTTCTGCCGGCTGCTCTACGCTGCACTTCTCAGCAACAGGTGACATCACTACAAGCTGACTGACTGTTAAAGCAAGCATTACGTTCTAAAACTGACCTCTGCTGACAATAGTGTCTGCAGGCGTCAGCCTGCTTGTGGGGAGCGGAGATGGACCCCAAGTTACACTGCTGCAATCTTCCCTGAAACCGTTTTATCTCGTTGTGGATATTTGCTGAAAAGAGAGAGCGACAGCAAATCAAATGAAGAGCGGGGTGCAGCAAAAACAGGGAGGGTGCAGTGGAGTTGCCTCCGTAGGAGTCTCATGATACAGCTAGCTTGATTTCTAGACGTTGCCTAAACCAGCTTTAAAACCATTGCAAAATCAGTTAAAATAGGTCAAATATAGCCTCATGTCCACTAAGGGGTACGGTTCGGTTTCATATGGTATGGCTCTCTCTTGTGTTTACACTGCCAACCGTACCTTTACTTGGTGGGCTGGATATATGCGGAAACCATACGTGTACTGCTGCAGGAGTGCATCGTAACAGCACCCTCCAACTTTTTTCTCAAGGGGATGAAATTTGATCCACATAAACCCGCAGAAAGTCATGTGTATTTTTACTAAGTGTTTGAAGATCCAGTTGTTACTGAAGCATGTGCCATCATGCAAGAAAGGCAAAAGCAAATGAATCATGGTTGATGTTCAGACATGTCACTACTGTATGTGTATGGTATGTATGTGTGACAAATAAATCCTCTTAAAACCTCTTCAAGGTGTCATATTGGCATTTAAGATGGACTGATTAATTCATGGCATAACTCATGCATTGAACAACATGCAAGAAAACATTCCACATTTAAAGATGCATTTGAGCAGCACGGTGAATGAAATAATTTTTTTTCACCACTTGACGTTCAACTTATGGCAAGGAATCAACATAAAAAGGCAGCAAAGCATCCTTTCATTTTTATTTAATGTTTCAAAATGCTTCAGGGACATTACAGCCGGTGTTTAATCTCCACACAGATCATCGGTTCATCGGTTACTTTTCTCCCTGGAGTGACAGCGTAAGGCGCCAACCAGCAGGTCTCACCGTGAGCTGTGGCTCCTTGCCAGTCAGAAAACTTTGTGATATATAAACAAACGTTATTTGGATAAACTGACTACATATTGGAACTCTACATGGTAACATTCTTGCCTAAAAACTATATAAAACTTACTGAAGTGATATATTAACACTTTTGTAAATAGCTTTTTGCCTGCTTGCAGTCAGCGGACTGCAGTGTGTGTAGCTCCACCCTCTTGGGACCGCGTGGTACCCCGATGAAAGGGTGACCAAAATAGGTACAGCACGATACAGTTATCTGGTACCCTCTCATACCCTTTTGACAGTGGAAACGCAAATAATTGCCTATCGTACTGTACTGCACCGTACCAAACCAAGCTGTGGATATGGAGCTTATGTAACCAAGACAACCTTTTTTCTCAGCTTGCAGGCCAGCTGGGCTTCTTGAGGATTTAATTTGATTTTGACTCAAAAAAACACAAAACACGTCAAATGAGCTTACATGAAATGATGCTGGGATGAGCTGTTATTGGGTTTAGGTGCTTGTGTAAACACAGTCTGGTGTGAGAGGTGATATCAGTGCGTGAGGTAGGTGCGATGAGATGTGTTGTGAGTGGACGCTGCTGACAGAGATGCTTTGTGTTTAGTCTTTTGTTTCTTTCTTTCTCGTTTTAAAAGCACCTCTGAACAGTTATTCCTGTGAGCTCTGTGCAGTCAAACAGAACTGATGGTGTGTCTTTGTGATGGTCTGTATATTACTTGTCCTGCGTATGCACATGTTCATTAGCCTGTGTACATAACATGTGTGTACACACATGGTCCATGTTGTTTCTTGCCATAAAGCTCATATTTTAACCATGTGTGTTTCCATTAAGTCACTTCTATGAAATCTATGCGGCAATAACTGAGTGAAGCCTCTAGATCAACATAGAAGTGGAGATCTAAGTAATTGCTGCAGAATCCGTCCTCCCACACACTCAAGTTTAATTTCTCTTTTCCATCAGCTTATTAATACACAGAGGGATCTTTGGTAATATGTATCAAAGGAAAATATTTCTTGGCTTAATAAATGCAAAGAGAAAATGAGTCAAAATATTTGCTGTCTTAATAAATGCAAAAAGAAAATGAGTCATACTTACAGGGCGAGCCTATATTTGAGTGTGTTATTACAGGTGCTTCACTTTAATTTGCAGAGGTGAAATTACAAATAGTTGTAGATGATTTTAGCAACTGATTTACACCATGCATCTGAAACCGGGGGGGGGGAGGTCATGTGCAAAGCAGTAATTTTCCTATGTGCTCTCCCATGCAGAAATAATTTTCCAATTATTTCCAGTTATATAAATCATTATTACTGCGAAATGAAAGACTTCAGGCCCTTTTAATGTTTTTCTATTGAAGAGCTGCAAAAATGAAAAAAAAAAAACCAAACATATGAAAACACACTTGTGATGGGCGAGCCTAATGAAGCGTCGAGGCAAAATGTCTTTTTTCACTCTGAAGTGTTGTTGTTCCGAAGCAACATTAAAGATATGAAAGTAATGAAGCTGTCTGAGGCCCCTCAGTGGGCGGTGGGATACTTTCACAGTATAAATTACATCAGTGAACGTGGGTAATACAATGACTGCGTTACTCATTACAGTGTTAGGAGATAATCAGTTGCAGGGTACATTTTTTAAATAAATCTTCTGTCTAATGTGGTGCACTGCAAAGTGTAATCGAGTTCCTTTCCTGGCCTCCAGTGAAAGAGTTTTACCCGGTAAAATAAAAGACGATGCACTGTCTGTTTTTTATTTAAGCACACAGAAAACTCGGCGCACACTAAAGCAGTCTGTCTGTCCTTTCACTGAGATACAAACATGAAAGTTATGTGGACCGTGACATGTGTCTCACTGATATGCCAGATTTAGCTGGCATGACTAACCTGTGATGACACCATTGGTGTGCATATGTGAGCAAATGAAACAATGTGCGCTTTGTATTACAAACTCTGCAAATGAATTTCCAGGTAAAGTATCTTTGATTAATTAATAATGTCTCTGACATGTGTGGCTAGAGTTCTTTTCATGTATTATTTTGCTTGTCCAACGCTCCAGTGTTTTCTTACATTATTCAGCATAAATGATGGCATTACCATTCGTCTGACAGCGACTGGGCTGATGTATTAATGCTGGATCAATCCATCATGAGTGTAATGAAAAGCTTTATGACATGTGAGCATCAACAGTTATTGTATTTAATTTACTTGATCAGACTTGTATGACACAAAGGGCATCATTTATGTGCACAGACAGTTTTCATGATGTTGTTGTTGCTGTTTAATAGGAGTTTATGCATAATCAATATGTTATGAGTGGTAAATACCAGCAGCTACCAGGGGCTTAATCTTTTGTTCTGTTGTTTGCTTTTATAATCAGCACAAGTACTTTCCATGCAAGTTATTATGATATTTAAATCATACTACATAATAATAAAGTTATGTTTTAAAACCATATTATTTGGGGGACTCCATCCGGAAGGGGGGGGCATGTCCCCTGTGTCCCCCCAGGGATTTCCGCCCTTGAATGCGCTCACGTGTAGATTGTGAAACCCAAATTCATGTGACCGCTAACTGGATTGTGTTTGTTGTCTGATTTCTGCTCTGTTTCTCAACTGGTTTCTGATCTGATCTCTTCAGGGATCTTCTGCACCATCTCCCTGTGTACGTATGCAGCCAGTGTGACTTACGACCTCTCCCGAAACCCTCCCTTCATCTATGGTCTGCCAGCTGACGTGGATCACGGTTATGGCTGGTCTATCTGCTGCGCCTGGGCCAGTTTGGGTCTAACCGTAGCTGCCGGCTGCCTTGGCACCACCTTCCCCTTCCTGAGCCGAGCCGGAGCTCTGCGCTCCAAAACGGCTCGGGAGTCCTCCGTCTGAGCCGCTGGCTGTGAATCCAACAGCGGAGGAGCAGGACGGGTTACTGACAGAACCCCGGGACAATGTGTGTTGAAACCAGGATGCACCAAGTGTACGTGATCTGGGTCCTGGTGGGGCTGCAGCAGCAGCTCAACACCTATTTCTAAAATGTGTTCAGTGATTTGAAGCAGTATTTGTTAGATGGATGAGTGTCTCTGCAGCACAGCGCCCCCTGCTGAGAGAATTCTGTGGTGTTTATGATGCAGACTTTAATGTAACACACACACATATACACACATCACAGCTGAGGTCTAACCCAAGCAGTTGAGTCCGAGTCATACTGAGACCATCAGAGTCTTTTAGCAGTTTCTTTTTTCTTTTTTGGATCATAAAGAGTCAGTCAGAAGCTTCAGAGCTTCATCTTTTCATCTTGACGCGGCGCTGTGCAGGTGTGCTTCATGACGCTGTGATGTCACCGCTGGTTGCAAGTGTCTGACCACAACCAGTCAGCAAAAACTACAGGAGCTAGCATGCTAACAGTACGTGAATTAAACATTAAACATCTTCACTCTCCACCACACTGCAGCAAATCTGCATCCTTCCTATCCTGCTGTTTTCTTTCCACATGCAGTTAAAACAAGAATGTAAACAAACAGCCCCCCCCTATCTCTGAGGACACAGTAGTCCATCCAGCCGGCAAGTTTCACACAGTGTGTGCATTTTAAGCAGTTCATGACGCAACGTTGCTGTCCAGGTCATCGTTTGTGTCTTCACCAAAACAAAACAACAATAACATCAAAAATGAATAACATAGAACACAGTAAAGAGAATGAGGTCTTCAGACTGACGTCGGACTCAACTGCTGCACCACACAAACTGAACCTAATGATCCAAACATGCACATAAGTGGAGCAAACAGAGAAAGTCTGATGGTCATTTCTTCCTCATGTGAACACTCACTGGGGCTGTTCAACAAAGCTTTGAACATGTTTTATTTTAATCAGATTAGAATAGTGCATAAGCATTTTCACAAGTTTAATTTCTTACTGTTTGTTCAGAGCATAAAACCAGTTTCACATACTGAACTTCAGTCCCGTGTAGAGAAAGGCTCCTCAGATAAATCCCATTCAGTGTTTCAGTGCAGTCAGGCTGTAAAGAATCAGAACTTTCCTCAAAGCTGTAGATACAGTTACATCTGACCGAGCACCTTATTGAAATTTAATATTTGCACTCCAACTGCAACTGCTGCAAAAACAGTTTCCCTCAGGAAAAAGGTTTAATCTTGTCATATTCAAACTGTTTTTGGGGTCAGTTGGTTTTTAAGGGTTTTTCATTTCAGATTTCAGCATTTAGGAGTTCAGTGTTTGGCAAAGGTGCAGAAATCCTGCAATTCCCAAAATATACACAGGTCAAAAGGCCAGTCCGCATGACAAGTGTCATATGTGCAATATCAAATGTGAAATACAGGTAAGAGCATGTTACCTGAACTTCACACACACATGAAAGGATGAGCAGTGACGAGCAAGTCTGAGGATCTGACAGAAGAAAGTGAACAAATGTGCAGTGATGTTCAGGCCTGTGTGTGAAGATGTCTCAGTATCAGTGAAGGTTCATCCACACACACTCAGTCCTCATACACTCGTGTGTAAATAAAATTAAAGTGGTTTTTTTATCAGTTAGAGAAAGAACAATGGACTGTATGTTTAAATGCATTCAGCAATCGGCCTGCGAGCTGAGCCACAGACTGACTCTGACCTGCAGATCAATCACGATCTGAATGAAGAACTACCTGTATATGTGGACGACATGTGGAACGTTTACAGCAGAGTTTCTGGACAAGTCCCTTTACTCGGCAAATCATAACCGGACTCAGTAGTCGCCTGGTCTAAGACCACATGAACTGTTTTAAACTTCTCATCATGCACAGGAAGTCCAGGTCTGAACAGGTGATCCGCATGTACATACTAGTATCATGTAACCAGCTGAATGCTTCTGCTTGGTGCTTTATGTATTGAATTTAGTGGTCAAAGTTCAAAAAGCTCCTTCACTCGTCTCCAGTCTACAGCAGGCTGGAGGCCACATCCTTACCTCTCATGTATACCTAATGTTCTCTCATACCTGCTTCTTCCACCCTTGAACTGTTCAGGCTGATGGGGGGGCAGTAAAAATATCTGATCTAATGTCAGCATCTATTAATGCCCCCAGAAACCTCTGATTGCCTCTGAAACACTCCATCACACCACTGTTATTCTCTCCAGTCCCTCTGATTGCTCTTCGGATGCCGACTAAAATCTCCTGATGCGCCTCCTGTACCCTCTTGAGATATTCCGATTTATTTTTTCCTTCCTGATACCTATTATAATTACCAAACTTGTGGATCCGCTGATACCGAGTACCAATCCGATAGCAGCTCATACAAAACAATTCCTAACACATCTTTGACTTTTCAATGTAAAATATTGCTGAATGCAGATATTTTGCAAGTTCTGTCGCCTCTCTCCATTCTTTGTCGCTCTTGAAAATAGTTGCCAGAGGCAGGACAGCCCACCTTCCTGAGTACTGTTTCAGAGCGGCAAAGAAGAATTCATTTCAGGTACTGTATGTCAATCAGAGCTAGCGGAGCTAATTGGGATTAGCTGGGCACCTTTTCTTACCGCTAATAAATAATGTGGTATGGTATCTGATTGGTGCACAGACTGGTGTACTCACCGATACCGATACCAGCATTTTCCAATACCGGTATCGGTATCAGAACAACTGTAGTACCCTCTAATGCCCCATTATAACCCTCGTATACATGCCAGTACCTCTA
>JAPXVT010028236.1:0-13095 GCA_029823135.1 Acanthurus reversus | reverse complement strand
AAAGTCATGTAACCTTATGACAAATAAAGAAAAGTAAGAAGTTATCTCCTTTTTGTTTTTGTTTTTGTTTTTTGTTTTTTTGAGAGAGAGAGAGAGAGAGAGAGAGAGAGAGAGAATTTGAAAATTGTTCAGATTTGACCTAACATAACAGGAGGGTTAGACTCACATGTGCATCAGCTTTACAGCCAGTGAATATCTAGCTTCCTTGTTGGACAGAGCTATTATTATTATTATTATTATTATCATTATCTGAAATATCAGTGCTCATATAACTGTAGCTTTCAGAAGGAGTGTATACATTTAGAATTATAAAATCACTCCTTTTATGTACAAGTAATTGCTGTGCACCAGTCCACCTGTCGCCTAATCACAATGATCAGAGGATTATTTTTCTAATGCCAAAGAATGACTAACTCCCCTGGTATTCTGCCACAGACTAATCCAGTGCTGAGATCTGTTGTTGACTCTCCTGCCATGAAAATCATTATAAACAAAATCAAAATTATCCTGGTCTTGTCAAATAAAGTCTCGTCACGCTTTGTCCCCAGTGCTCTGTCCTCAGCGCAAGCCATGCAAATTACGATACTACAGTACATAACACCATTATAGGCCACAACTTTTCAAGTTTACGTTGCAGCAGATGCCACAGCCTGAAACACTGTGCACAAGGTTTATGCATTTCATATAAATTTTCATCCTACTTAAAATTGAACAAATGACCAAGACGTAGTGTTTAAACAAGGAGATAATTTCTGAAACATGCACGCGGACCACAAGACAGTTAACGACGGCCAACAAACTTAATGGGGTGCCATCTAGAGGACTGACAAGGTGAATTATTTTAACCCAAAGATCCGTGACTGCTCTGTGTATGATTTTCAGAGGTCATTGCAAACTTAAAAGCAAAAGTCTACTACTAGTGATTTTTCGTTTAAGTCTAATTTTGCGGAGCTATTCTGCTTTTTTTGTGGGTGCAAGTGCAACAGGGTGCATCTGTGGCCACAAGGTGGAATCAATGATTTAACAGTAGTTAATTAGTTAGTGTAACGTTATCACTTCTGGGTCGGAGTTCAAGGAGAGCAGTGGGATAAGTTAACGATGCTAACGTTAACAGTCATGAATCACAATTATATTTCAAAAGGGCAAACAACCTAAGTTATATTTTGTTCTGTTAGATGCCTCAGACTGCACAGCTGATTCTAAACGAGTCGCGTTTGTCATCCTTCATGTGTCAGAAAGTAGACTTTTAAGATTGAACACCGTCACTGAGTGGATAAGCTGTTAGCCTGCAACATTATTTCTGTCAGCAATGAGGAAGAGGAATAACGTTAGCAGAAAACCTGATGGATGTAACAAGGTGGATATTAACAAGGAGGATGGATATATGCACCATGGCCAAGCGCAGAAGAAGGCTAACATCGCATTAGGTAAGACACAAAGTTTTAATTTACCTTGCAACTTAACTTGCTAGTGACACCAACAGAGATTCGACTTCCTACGTGTAGCAGTCTTTGTTGAGGCTGACTTGTTAAAAGCAATCAGCTCTGACATCAGTCCAGGTCGGGTCTGTTTGCCAGATTTGCATCTGGCATGTCAAACAATAACTGGGTCCAGTCAGATCAGGGTCCGGCATTTCCTGTTTCTGCTGGGATACGGGTCCAAACTTCCTACCAGTAAACAGGTCTGGTTTGGTTCGGGGTACTATATATCCGGATCTATGTGAGTTTGGATATGACTTTTTGTACCCGTGAATACCGCTCACATAGATACCTTTCCCTTCTCTGTGTGTTTAGTAGAAACACGCCAAATGTGAAACTAACTTGTGGTGTATGCAAGTTACCTGTGGTTACCTGCACATTCACCATGCTATATTATTTTTGTCATTTTTGGAGCATAACCGCACTGTGTCACTATGCCCAGACAATTAGTTCCTCTGTATTTTCACAACAATGACAATGTTTCTGTAGTGTAGTGAATGTGCACGGGCACAACATGCAAATGGAGCGTATTGGAGTTTCTTGGATGGGTTTTAGTGGTGAAAAATAATTACATTTACTCAGGTACTGTACTTTAATTTAAAATTTCCCGTTTTTTGTTTTTACTTTATTGCAATTTAAGTGGGAAAATATTTCATTTTTTAAAACTAAAAATTATTTGATAGATACGGTACTGTTGCAAATTCATATAATTACTCCAAATTTTTTGGGGCAAAAATATTACCATGGCAAAACTATTACAATGTATTATGGATAAGCATAAAACTGTACTGATACTTTGGTAAATTCAAAAGCAGCACGTAAGGCAGGGCTCCGACTCATTGTCTTTGTCATTGCATTAAGTGCAAAGTACTTCCTGCACTTGCATTAAACGGCGGTGTAAATTTTAAGTAGAACTGTCCAATATAAAAGCAGTTCACTGGTATACAAAGCTGACATAATGTGGTACTTCTCTACCTATTTTGTGCAGAATAAAATCTCTGACTGGCAGAGTTGTTGTAGAGCAAGGCCGGATTAAAAAGTTTCTAGTGCTTTTCCATTTTTTGCAATAGAATGTCTATTATAGGGGGGAAAAAGTGAAGAGTGCCAGAGCGGTGTGGCCTTCCTGTTGAACTTTTACTATAGCTTCATAAGTGCCAAACCTCATTCGTATTTTACTGCCAAAAAACATCTGAAAATAGCTAGAAATTACAGTTAAAAATGCATTAATTTGCTTAGCCTTTCCTCAACTCCCTTTCCCTTTAATGAGCCAAATGTCACTGGGATCAGCGCTGATGACAGCAGAGGCTAGAGAGCAGAACGAGGAGGAGTCTGTCAAACGTACTGTAGCTTTGCTCGCTAACTTCAGTCACTTTATCCTGCCTGGCTGAAGGATTCGAGCGTTATTGCCCATGACAAGAGTGGGTTTGAGATGGAAATCACTTAAAAGGCAAGAATCCGTAGAGGCGGGTGCCGGGTGGAAGAGATCTAATATGTCTCTTTCTTACTCTGAAGTCAAACCCTTTTTGTTTTTCTGCAATCATTCTCCTCACCTACTCCCTCTCAGCTCATCAGTAGAGCGCACCCCACCTTCACATTTCTTCAAAAAGCTGGAAGTGCTCGTGCAACATCATCTGCATCATCATCTGCACCGTCATCACCGCGACTATCCTCATTGTCATCGCCTTTTTGGTAACACTCACAGCAGTTTCACATTTAATTGGCAACTTGAAGTAGTATCAAAAGTTATCTGCCTCTCTCCAGTAAGGCAACCTCCGCCTCCTCCTCTCCTCTAGTTTTTTCTGAGTCGTGTCATTGCAGCTTGATGTGAGTAATTTGCAAGTGAAGATTCCTCAACAAACGAGCGGTGCAGAACAAGTGGTTCGCCTAGAAAAGCTGTGTTCTTTCTCTGTGCATGGGAAAGGAAGGTGTCACTGTGTGTGTAGCTCTGCTGCTCTGGATTATGAGCCAAGGTTGGGAACTATGAGGACATGATGAAACAATTTATGCTCTCTGTTCTATCTAGCTGATAAAGCACGGGAATTGGTTGGAAAAAGTGCCAGTGTGGCACTTCTTGTACAGATCACAATCTTTTCTGAAGCTTAGTTAGAGGAGTGCGACTGCATTGATATTTAAATGTTTGACTAACTTCTGCTCTTGCTGACTATGTCAAAAGAAACTTGGATAAGTTTTTATTTGTGTGCATGTGCAGTGAGTTTCTATGTTGATGTGCACACAATGAATTAATAATGTTCTCATTTTGTTCAAGCATGCCACTATTAGAGCAGCATTTATGTCACACTTGAAGGCTATAATAATGTAAACACACAATAAAGCTTGACAAAGCAAACATACTTTAATGATGTTAGCAGGAGAATATATATCCAGACTTCTAGTCACATTAAAATCACAGAACTGATGTGGAAATTTCTAAAGTATACTGACAAGCATTCATGCTTCTTTGTCTTCACCAATGTCAACCTTGTGGTTCTTTTTTTTTATGTAGCTGGTAATTAAATTTTTTGAACTTCTTAATACATGAAGGCTCATAATTAACACTCCTTTCAGAACACACACCCACACACATGGAACAGACACATGCAGGAAGTGACACACAGGCACTCAGACATGCTGCGATTTAGAGGCCACGGTTGCCTCTGCAGTGGACTTCGGATTACAAAGTCAGAGGGTAGTGACTGCACAGCCAATGTTCAGACGCAATTGTTTGGCTTTGTGCATCTTTTTGTTAATGCAAATTTAAAGAGCAGTTCTCACCTAAATTAATGATTTCTATGGTAGATTTTTAAATAGACATCAGAAAGTCATGTAGCATGGCTACCCTCTTTTTTTTTGCAAATTAAGTTTTTTAATAAGGCCACCCCCGTTTGCATCCTACTCATGGGACTCTCAAGTTAGAAACTTGAGAGTCACATACTTCCAACTTTCTAACCATGGTAGACATTTCTCTTGTTCTCGCTGGAAAATACAATATTTAAAGGCAGTTTCTACATTAAAATGCATTTTAATAACATTTTTGGTGAGAAATATATGTTTATTTCCAGAATATTTGCACACTGAATGTGCAAATAGCAAGACCTGAAATATCTTTGCAATAACTTACAAATAAAAGATCATATACATTCAGTGTGCTAATATTATGAAAATTAAATACATTATGGGCTCCTATATTGTGTTATAGTTACATTTTTTCTGCTCATTCTTTTCTGTTGGCGTGCGTCCCAGTCATTGGACTCTCTGTAAGAACAAAAAACATGGCAGACATTTCTCTCGTTCTCACTGGAAAATGCAGTATCTTAAGGCAGTTTGTGCATTTTTTGGTGAGAAACATATGCATAGTTCTAACACATTTTGCTGTGAGACTGGGTTGAATAAGGATATTTAAGATCATATACAATGTTCTACAGCATTATTATGATGACCTTTGCAGTCCTGAGAGCTGGAGCTCGTTGCTGATGTCACAGCTAGCTGAAAACAACAGAGGAGCATGTTGAAAAATACAACAAACGCTTGTTTTAAAAGACGTGAAACTCACGGAATGTTTAGTGGTGTCTTTTCATGTACCGACACTAAAACACAAAGTTAAACACAGATATATAACCTGGAAAGGGCTGTTTGTATATTCCTGTTTAGCTTTGTGTTTGAGTGTCGGTACACGAGAGGACACCACCATTCAGCGAATTGTATGTCTTTGAAAACAAGCATTTATTGTATTTGTTGATGGATTGTTTCAATGCACATGCTCCTCTGTTGTTCTCAGCTAGCGATGATGTCAGCAACGAGCTCCAGCTCTCAGGACTGCACCGTTTGTCATAATAATGCTGTGGAACATCGTATATGATCGTAAATATCCTTAATTTAAGGCTTAATGTGCAAGAAAACAAACTTTTCCTTTAAAAATGGCCAACTTTACAACTGAAATAAAAATGTTTAAAGCTTAGTTAAAAAAACGTATTTGGTCTCTGTAGCTTATTTCATGACAACTAGGTAAGTTTTTATATAACTCACTTTAGTTTAGTTTAGTTTAGTTTGGTTAAATTAAGGCCTAAAGTTATGCACTATGAAGGGCGTGGCCAATTTGAGTGACAGCTAGCCAGCAGCGGCTGTTTAGCTTGGTGTCAGCGCTGCTAGTGGCTAATTCACCAAACTTGACCTCTCTGCCCTGTTTGTCTCATTTAAAGAATTTTTCATGTGACTATTGGACAAATTACTTGGCTAATTGTACTAACAGACCTTCCAAAAAAACTGAAATTCTATGAAATTCTAGTATTATTTTGTGATGTTGTTAGCAATGTTAGCGCTAATTAGCAGGTATCAGTGTGGGCATCGTGCCGGTCTGATGTATAGTGAGCCCGTAGTTTCCCCTGATGAGGAGTATGTTCCCCCGCCTCGGAAGCATGTAGTATTGAGTGAAGGTGGAGGTCGCTCTTGAACCAGAGCTGTTTGGTCAACTTTCAACGAATCTTGGTTCGTTTTCTTGAATAGTCTATCTATGTCAATACTTGTTACTGGAATTTGTTTTTGTATAATGCTTTTCATTTTAATTTGTTTATTTGTTAAACTAATTAAATTTTTGCTCTTTCATGTCTAAAATTAATTTTCACTGATTAATTTATTCAATGATTTTTTTTATAATCTCATAACTATTTGTGAATAACCTCTTACACCTTCTACTGTCTACATTAGATCCATTCTGTTACCTTGCTGTTGTACACTCAGATCATAGCTCAAAATTCAGTGTGTGCTGTTATATAAATGAGTCAGAAAATGCTTCAGGTTGCAGTTACACAATTGAATTAGGAGTGAAGCAGCCAGTGAGTGCAGCTGTATTGAGTAAAAATGAAGCTTATTTGTTCCATCAGATGGACGTGAGGCAGATGGCTGAAAAATACAAAATAAAACTCAGTGGACAGGCTGTTACTTACGAATGACCCTGAGATGTGTGTATGCAGTCTCTCTACTGTTTCCACTCCTTCGTCTGTCTCTTTGGTACGGTTAGTAGGTCATACAGGGACCGATAAAAAGTAATTTCCACTCGGCTGCTTTTCAAAACCCCTAATTACAGAGTCAACAGCCATACACACACTCATGCACACACAATCCCACATTCACTTGCTGTCAAGCCCTTGCCCCATCTTCCCTCACCAGCGCTCATTCACAACAGACTTGGCTTTTCAGTTTCAAAAACAAACATACCACAACAATTTGAACTGTCTGCTTTGCTGTCGCTCCTGTGTGTCAGATAGACGTCAGCTCTGTAGAAGTTTAAATTAAAAATAATTTGTTGAAATCACTGTTACCGCTAAAATAAAGCTAAATAATACTTGCTAAAATTCTGTAAGGATGATAAAGGAAAAAAAATATTCCAGCAATGACCCACCCCTTTCACAGAGAAAAGGGAGGCAGGATCACGCTGTCATGCCACAGTAACCATGGAAACCACTGGGCTGCATGCAAATATTCTGAAGATACATTCAGGACAATAAAATGAATTTTCACCTTGCTGAATTTGCAGATTTGACCACTAAAGTGGCTTTGTTATGTTCGTGTGTGTGTGTGTGCGCGTGTGTGAAAACATCATGAAATGTTAGTAGGTTAAAGCAGCACAAACAGTGCCTGCATAAAGAAAGATTTTGCTGACCATTATAATAAAAATACGGTAGATAGTGCCAAAAATGCTCTCAAACTCACTGTCAGTGTGTTGAAACTCAATATTGTTCACAACTGACTTTGTTAAAGCCCCTCTGAGGAACTTTCATTTTGTGTTGATTGTCACGGTGCTCATGGACCGAAGCAGTACTGCTTACTGTCATGAAGATTTTGTCTAGCGTGAGCATTTGTTTGGTAAGATGGTAAAAGAAACACACCATTTACTTGCACAATCACAGTTTGACCATAAACACAAAATGTTGACAGTAGCTAAAGAAAAATATCCTCCTGCATTCCAGTCATATAGAAGCTGACCAGTTGTGACATAACAAAAGCCGTTTTCATTCAGAGACTCTGCATCAGCGCCGTGTTGACGGCTTCTGTTAATTTAACATTATTTACCCAGAACCGAGCAGCACGTCTTATAGCTGCTCCAGTCGGTCATTTTATATAGCGAGCCGGGGTCGTGGATTCAAGGGAGACGTGACCAGTGTGACATTTAACAGCATCAGCATCAGCTTCTTCTGTTAGGAAAAATGTGCGACATACACCGCACAGTTAAATAAGTGATCAAACGGGGTAAAAGCAGTTGGAAAAACACTGACAATAATAATGTAACAGTCAGAAAAATCCATCTAAAAATCCATCAGTTTTTCCCATCTACATGTTTGTTGTATGGTTTAAAAATAAAAGATGGTGAGTTTTTCACAGATCAGCAGGCCACTGCCCACCTGACTTTTTTTCTTCTTTCCACAGCTGTGCGCTGCATCAAGAGAAATTCATGTCCATCCGCTCATTCCTTTATTTCTTAAAACCTTCTGAGCTTAACCTGACACTTAAGATCGAGAGAAAGGTTTTAGTTTTTTCCTTAATATGCTATCATGTCCCCTGAACATGGTCAAAAAACTATTACAATAGTAATAATAGAATAATAGAGATATTAAGAAATGTCCAATCTTTTTATAACTCTGTCTTTTCCTTCAAGATTAGGTTTATTTCTCCTCTGTTAAGACAAATGCCAACCCCGATCTGCCATGCCAGCTCTCACATATACACAAATGTTGCTCAACCCGGGCTCCACTTATGACTCGGCTCTGATACTACCTCCAAAGGCAGGTTATTGACGGTGTAGGCCAAAAAGAATACTAGCACACCAATACAGTTTGGCTGAAATACCACAGAGGAGGTCCAGAGGCTGAGATTAATAGCAAAAATGGAGGGATTTATTTACATGGTGCTCAACAAAAAGGTGCTCAAATGAAAAAGTGGATTAAAAGCAGCAGAAAATGTTTCAGTCTATGACTTTCTTCAGTGCTACTGGCAAACAGGTCTGGCAGACAAAGACACCGGGATACCAGGTGTCATCAGTCACACAGCTGTGGCTACTAATTATATGAAGGTCCAAAGGCTGAGGTGACATCCCTGCCTATTAATAAGTCACACGCAGGATCCTGAATCACCAATTTACAAAATCAGAAATATACAACATGTACAAAATAGGGGAAAAAAATGCAACAAGTGAAACAAAAATGACATAAAAAATGTCACAAAATCTGGGACCATGCTGGAACATGCAGATCTGACTGAACATCTATAGAGAACAAGTTGGGGTTAGGGTTTCAGTGAGACCTTGGGGCTGAAGAAAAATCCATTTGCTTTCACACAGGAGAAGTTTTGTTTCAAGATCTGCGTGTCTCCGACCAGGGTCAATTTTATCAATACCACAAAATCTGAGAGCAGTAGCTGGACGTTGAGCTTCCTGAGAGTGTCTGGCTCCAGGGGAGTTAGGATCACCTCTGTACATGGAGCTTCTGTGTTCCTTGATTCTGGTTCTGAGTCGACAGTTAGTTTTGCCTATAGGAGAACACAAGGGCAGAAGGGCACAAGGGCACAAAGTGATGATTTTATTACTCTTAAACTGTTTCTTACCAATGCGGCTGACAAAAGTGTTAGCCTTCTTACTAATCATTGATCCTCCTACTTTGTCCAGATTGAAAGATGTCTGCATGTACCAGCAGGTCACGGATATTACAGCCTCTGGAAAGAACTGGGAAAAAAAGGCAAAGTAGGTTACTGGTGGTGCAACATGATCCCCCCACCCCATGTCCATGCTGTTTATACAGACCAGCAAGGTAGATTATAGATGCATTC
The DNA here is from genome assembly GCA_029823135.1 of Acanthurus reversus. NCBI lineage: Eukaryota > Metazoa > Chordata > Actinopteri > Acanthuriformes > Acanthuridae > Acanthurus > Acanthurus reversus. The sequence goes on along the minus strand of JAPXVT010028236.1, from coordinate 3,802 downwards.
AGCAAATAAATGATGACATTTAGAAATCACATAGGCAGACAAAAATACAGATGAAAACACAGTTTATGTGTGGAGTGATGAGGAAACTGCAACACGGACATGGTTGAAATATTAGTTGTTCATTTGCAGAATTTCCACTGTCCACTGTGCCCATTATTATCTTGATAAACTCCTCATATTTGCACAACTTTCTTTCTTTCTTTCTTTCTTTTTTATTTGAAATAAAATTTTGTTAAAATTTGCGATACATTTTAATGGAAACCCATTTTATGGACAAACATAAAATTTTTAGTAAATCAAACAACTACAACTGCTGGAGTAACTGTGATAAATATCCAGGATTTTTTATAAAACAATTGCAAGAGTTTGTCTATAAACCCATAATATATCTTATTTGATAACCTTTCAGTTTAGATTAAGCCCACTAGCTCATTTCCATTCCTGTTACTTTCAATGCAAATAGATTGTGAGTTGGACTACATCTGGGTATTATTCAAATAACTCTGCTCTTATATGACTGAGTAAAAGTACATCTAAAATGTTTATAGGTTACATTATGATTTCATCTCCGTCACAGGGATGGACTCTATGTTCATGACAGTAAACACTACAGTCACTGAGGGCGAAGTAAAGCATGTGTTCCCTCCCTCTCTCAGACACACTCATTCCGCTGGAAATAACGTCTCATACCTCCGTAACCCCAGAGAAATCTTTTTTTGTCTGCTTTCATGTTCATGAGAAAGTCGGAATTTGGTTTCAGGTCTGATTTTACTGTCTTCTCTTTTTCTTGACAGATGGACCTCTAGGCACTGACAGAGGTAATCAGAGCAGAGAGAACAAAGTCACTCGGGGGAGTTTAGAGTTTTTCTGTCTGTTGACCAGGGTTTTCTGTCTGGTAGCACCAGTATTTTCCATACACACAGCAACTACAGTAGAGAGAAATTAAAATCTTTAAAACCAGTTTCTCAATGCATTTCTTCATCCTTGCACTGCATACAAAATGAACTCTCACAGAGTGGGGCTCCATCGTAGATTCAATTTTAATTAACTCTAATACTTAATGAAATTATGAGTCATTTCTAACAGCCAAAATATTAACATTTGGCACCAAAATGCTCAACACCTCCAACTTGCACAATCCTGTGTCAGTGCAGTCAATCTTGTTATATTTATGCTTATGCTTACTCAGCAGTTTTTAAATTTCTGCATCAGTTTGGGATAACTTTTTAGTTTTTGTTTTTTTTTTTAAGGAAAGACCACAAGGATAAGCAAACAAAAATGGCTGGTGCAAAGAGAGGCAGAACCATATTTATTCAACCAGCAGTTTACCAATGTTTAGAATAACCGTAACACGTGATACAAGACATTGGATCGGATGTGTTACATTAAGTGGCTCTCAAGCCAAAATAAAAGTGCTTTGGAAGTATTGAGCATACCACACAATAAAGAAGATTGAAATTATACCACATGAAGCTGCCGAGAGTTCAGGGTGGATGTTGTTAGATAATTTTGACGCTTTTAGGAGTGTACCTCTGTTGACTGGCAGCAAAAGGGAGCATGCATTTTTGGAATGGGAAAAAGGAAAAAAAATTCAATTCAAGACATCTAAGGGTGAGTAATTTATATACAAAACAGAATTTTGCAGTGAAATATCACTTTAAGAGGACGCAGCCCAGCTCTGCTAAAGGTCTGATAAAATAATTTTAGGATGTTATGTTAATAGAAAGTTTGCCTTGTTAGTCACCGTAAGATGTGCTTGAAACTGATGAACTTCTAGAGAAGGCTGCCATTTTCTTCTGGAGTGACAGAGCTGAGCAGGGCTGTTCTGTCATGTTTTTTAGTTTGAAAAGTTGTAATTTACCCAGAACTCATTGCAAATTAGTTTCACTTACATTTGTTAACTAGACATGTAATGGGTGACTTAAAATTTCTACCTGATGTCTGTCTATTAATTGCATTTAAGCCATTATCTTTGTGAAACTGCCCCCCTTGTTTCATGCACATATGGGATCACTGTCTCACTTTCTCTTTACTACTGTGGAAAGTCAAAATGTCAGCTGAGGAAAAGGCCAATATTTCAACTTAAACCACAACCAGATTAACATTCATTTTCAGATGTGAAAAAAATCAATCTAGGCTATATTTGACTTCAACATATTTTCTTGTAAAACTTTATCTAAAATAAATGTTTTATTTTGGAAAAAAGTACAATAGTGATTGTAAAAAGAGATATAATGTGGACTTATATTTCTATCATGTGACATAATGGGCATCTAGGCTCAAAGATCAACTTTTTGCACATTTTTGGCCAGAGCTCTTTGGCACCCCAGCTGTGCCAACACACGAGCCTCATTAAAATGAGCAAAGGGCTTCGTTTTTTCACATAGTGCTCATGTTGTCTTACCAGAGCCTACAACTGATGTGCTATATACAAAGAGAGCAGGAAAAACCTCAGATAAGACCAAGATAAAAGCGTGAAATTTGGGGACTAAAGCTTGGTCTTTAATTTTGGTGGATTTGGTAGAAAAAACAGCCTCTACCGACTGAATTTCCCCCAGTTAGATTTCCGGACTTGTGGTCAACCAAGAGGCCCAGCTTTTCTTCCCTCTCCTCATTCTTTATGCTTTCCATCGCCTTCCTCGTCTCCATCACTTCTTTTCTCTCAGCTGGCCGGAGCTCCTCTCACTCACCCCTGCAGTGCAACGCCGTTTCCCTCGCCCCTCTGTTTTGTGGTTTCTCTGTCTCCTATACTGTCCATCACAACATGCAAAGGCCGAGCCAGATCTCTCTTTGCACAGGGGAGGAGGGGAGTCGCTCCATGGCTCTGAATTCCACTTCACATCTGGAAACCATCGTCTCTCTCTTTTCTCTCTCTCTTTGCCAATCTCTCGCCCCCTTTCTCTCTCTCTATGTTGTAATGTAAATAGCCCTGTAATCATACTCCCGCCCTAAGCCCGCCACACTGGGTGGTGTGTGTGCGTGCCTGCATGTGTTTGTGTGTGTGTGAGATATTTTACTAAACACACTCCTCCAACAAGCTAGGATCTCTTCGTCTTCCTCTCCATCTCAGGTCCCAGCTGAGGTTTATGGGGCGATAAAAAGCCAAAAGCCGTCTTTACCTCTGCTTGCTCACACACACACTTGTGTGCGTTGAAGCAACATGGGACACGAGCAGTTAAATCAGAGGGTTTAAGTGAATGACGATGACCAAATAAGCTGAGACTGAAGCTTTTACAGAGCGTCGACACACAAGCGATGCGTCTCATTGCTCTGACTGTGGATGGTCAGTGAGCCTGTCAGCAGGTTCGGGCATGACTGAATTTTTCAGGGTTACTGGCTGCCAGCAGCCAACTGAACACATGTGCTTTCTTGTTTACCTGCAGATATGGAATTCTGCCTTTGGAGTTTTAGAATTTTTCTCTTCACTGAGATTAAGAGCCCTGGGCCTTTTTTTAAAAAATCAAACAACCAATATGTTTCATGTGGAGTGCCTGTACAAGGTGAATCCTACCAGTATTTGCTTGTCACATGATCTTAAGGCCCATTTTGAACACTTGAACACTTGTTTGCTTTTATTTTTGGTCTTTTCTGTGTGAAATGTCTAAGTATGAAGGGAAAATCTGATTTCAGTGTTGGGGGTTGGAGTGTTAATTATGTGCATTTATAGCCATTTTTACTAAGCACGCACCAATATTCTTCTTGGATGTGTATTGCTGTCAGCCTCTCTGCTCCCCCCCCCTTTACTTTCTTTTACAACTTGTCTTACAGTGTTGACCCTCAGTGTCTCTCAGAGGCAGTTTAC
>JAPXVT010028064.1:0-13099 GCA_029823135.1 Acanthurus reversus | reverse complement strand
GATTTTCTGATTACCTAAACCAGAATAAGGTCATATTCGGGATAAGCAATATTCCAGTAAGAGCATGTGGTATGTACCAATATTATTTATCTTATTGTACACATATAAACACATTAATTGCACTATGAGGTCTTGTCTGCGTTTTCAATAGCCTGGCTCTACCTTCCTTACACTCAGCTAAGATTTCACTGAGAATCAGTCTGGCAATGAGGGTCGTCTTCAGAATAGCAGAGACAAATTTCTGGCCTGATCAATCAGTGACTAGCGGAGTGGTTGAGTTTGATGACGCAGAGTTTAACACTTGTTCACAGTAGTTCAGTCATGGAGGTGACATATTCACATAGCGAATTTAGTGACCAAAAACCCCTTTTTAGTGAATTTAAATAAAAGGAACGTTCCAACCAAACAACCTTGGCGACCTGGAAAGTACTGTTTTTTTGTGATTACTACACATAGGGAAGAATAAGAACCTGTCGTAGTCTTTCTATCAATCTGTATACATACATAAAATACAAAAAATGTTTAAAAAAAACTGTGCAAAAGCACAGAAACGGACAAAAATAAACAATATCACAACACTGTATAACAATATTGTATGATTATTTTACAACTTGTGGAAAACTAGTGTTAGCCACCACTCGTCTTTCTGTAGGCTACCGATGTTTGAGCATTGTTTCCAGACAGAAGAGTCATGACCTGCTGCTGTTATGCTGTTAGCGGTTAGCTGTGGCCTGTAGCTGCATCTACTCGATATTGTGATTTTATGTCAAGGAAAAACATCTAATTGTCTCTTTACATGATGCATGGTAGGTCAGAATCTCAATCACAGCACAAAATTACAGCATTTATGTGATTATTGAACAGCTCTGTACTGTTAGCTGATAGCTGAGCCACTCTTCTGTCTAATGTTACCCTGGCCCACAACATACGTCATGTCAGTGTCAATGCCGATAGATCTTTATATATTGTATTTATTATAATCATTACTCACACAAAAACAGGAGGAGTCCTGCAAAGAGCAGTCCAATGGCGGCTGCCCCAAGGCTTGATGTGGCTGGAAGTTTGCCACGGCAAACTTCCTTCTCTCCACAGTCACACACCATCACTTCCAAAGTATCATGTCCATCTGTGTTCTGTTGGTCCTGAATCACCAGTGGCACTGAATAATTACCATAAGCGAGTGTCTTCAAGCTAATAAGCCCAGCTTGCTCACCTGTTGAAGGATGCAAAGACAGTTGATTAATGTCCGTTTTTCTTCTTGTTTAGCACCATTGTCTTTTTTCTTTAATATGCTGAGGAGGGTTACCAGATCTGAACTAACCAGTGGCAGGATCCAGTTTCCAGCGCTCCTTCAGAGTTTTGTCATTACCCCCCAAGAAGAAGGAGAAGGGCCCACCAAAAGGATGAATGTCTAAGTCCTTTGCAGGCACCATGACCTTGTTTGCCTTGTTTCCGCACAAAATAACCCCTTTGTTGACCAGCTCGGGCTTATGGTCATTGATATCCCCCAGGTGGACCAGGACAGTGCCTGTACCTGTGGTGGGAGGCTCACCTTGATCACCGCATTAAAGAATAAAGAAACAATCAATCAGAGCATGTACTTTACCAGTGGACCACAGTATCCAGCCTGTGTGGCTGTGTTTGATTAGGATATACAGTAGAGCTTCTTCATACCATCATCTATGGCACCAATAAGGATTTGGTAAACATTTGAACCATTAAGAAAGGGTGACTCTCTGTCCATCTTCTTTGCTGATTTGATCTTTCCTGTTTTCTCATCAACAGTTACCCAGCCAGCTGGATCTTTCAACAGCACATACCTATTCACATGAGAAAAAATAGAAATGGAGAAGAACATATTACCTGAGAATGCTGAAATGCAGAAAACCAGATTTACCCCTTGGTTTATGTTGGTGTCAAGAGTCTAAGAAAAGGAATACCTGGCTTTGTCTAAGCTAATACGTAACTATAAGTTGAAGTTAATTTGATTGTGTACACAGAAGGGCTGGGCGATTAATCAAATTTTAATTTTAATTATGATTTAATTACGATTTAGGCTTCTCACAATCATAAAAACAAGATATTCAAGAGAAAATGGTCTCGTGCTGCATGACGAGTGTACCAGCTACTCGCGTTCTGTCTTGTGTTGTAAATTAAGTGCATTCCTCCCCTGCAGATTGCTCGAAATGAAACACTGTCGCGGCTGCAACTCCTGCCACTTTAATCAAGGACCCTCTTTACAACGCAGCCACATATTAGTCCAGCTCTCTTAGGCCTAAGAAAATTACCAATCTCATCACTTTCCTTCTCATTAAGAAGATTTCCTCCAAAATGCACCAAATGTTAAATAAAGATTACAGATATTTTAAATACTGTATGTTTGTTTTGTAATATTTATTTTTCATTTACACTTTTTATACATTATTTTTGTTTTTTAAAAAAAAATAATTATTTATTTCAATTGTCTTTCAGTCAATTGTATTTAACAGTAAAGACAGCAGCACTAAAGGAAGCACCAGTTGAAATGCTCAGTAATTTAATGTTCTCAAAACCAATGAAAAATAGTGTTAAATAATGCTGATTTCAATATCGATAAAAATAATTGTGATGGTTATTTTTGCCATAATTTTGCAGACCAAGTACACAGGGTTTATAGAAAGTGTGGAAAGTATGGAAAAGGACATTTCGACAGGTCTGTTTCTTCAACAAAATACCCCTGAGTTCAGTTTTACTCCTTAAAATTTTGATTTATAACATAGTCTCTTGTTCCACCTAGCCTACACAATTCTGGAAAAAAACAAACATTATTTTAATGTGTGAAATGACAAAAAATAAATTTCTTGTATTTGTTTATATCTAGCCATCATAATTAGCAAGCGATAAATGATCATGACCAACGTAGAGTTAGAGGTTAAAAAAACAGCAACTATTACTATATTACATTTTCAGAATTACATTTGTTGTTGAAGGCTTCAAAAGTCTGCAAATTTGGGGTTTAGCTACCTTGCAAATGTTTAAAAAAAATGCTTAAATTTTACTCTTGAAAAAGCTGTACAGACATTGTGTGCAAGGTTATTAGGTAATTTCCCATAAGAGCTGTGATGCTTAATGCACAAGTAGGACTCAATTAATGCATCAGCTGGAAGGACATTGCAAATATATCAATGTTTGGTTAATGGTGTTGGCTGGATAATATTAAAATTGCAGTATTGAAATTCTAAAGAATGTTTGTACTAATGTAATTGTTGATGATTTACAAAATTTGCTCACCCTTTCAACTGTAAAATCCTCTTATTAGACATTTTGGTCACATCTTTTTGATAACCAATTTTATTAAAAAAAATGTTCAGGTATGAATGTTTTATGTTAAAAAATACTGACCACAGGATTTTGTGTGTAACACTTCATTGTACCCTCAAATGTTTATTTGAAAAAATCAAGCACAGATAGGGCTCTGCTCACAACATGGCAATGGTCTCAGTGAAAGTGTATTATGTAGACACCAACCTGGACACATTAGAGTCAACATCATGAATGTCTGGAGTGTACAGCAACTTTCCTGGCTCCTCCTCTTCCTTTTGGTACACGGTAGCTGGACTGTTCTTAAACTCAGGTGGGTCATTGACATCAATAACTTTAATTGTAATGTTGACTGAATCTTGAGGTGGAGGTGGTGTTTTGTCTGATTTATCTTTACAAACCCATATATCCTCCTCATTCTTTACACCAATCTGCAGGGTAGTATTAACTGTCCTCTCATAATCCTTCGCCTGGAAGAAAAACACAAATTTATGCCAGAACTGGTTCAGCTGCTTCTTCTGATAAATGATTTTTAAAAATTGTTGGGCTTTTAGCTTTGACTGTTGTAAATAAATAAATGTTACATCAGTGTAGGAATGGCAGCATTACCTTAACAACACTCAGGATACCCTCATTAGTGATGGGGTCAGTTACAATTTCGTAGTTCTTGTCTTCATTCCCTTTAATGAAGTAATATTTTGCACGCCAACCAGGGGTTTGAGGAGTGTCTTTGTCCTCCACCGCAATTCTCATGATGTCATGCTGGATGGTAGATTCATTCACTGTACCTTGGTACTGGACAGACAGAACAGTTTTATCTTAAGCATCATACATCACCCTAAAAAAAAGCAACTTAAATATTCAGATTAAATAAAAAATTCTGTGCCTTTCTCTCTTTAAATATTGGTTGATGAGTATTTGCATCAGTAATAGTGAGAATAACAGTAGCAGTGGAGGATAGTTGCGGAACTCCTGCATCTTTTGCTAGAAGAATAACTTTGTACGTCTTTGCTTTCTGAAACATGAACGAAAAAAAGATATTTTAGACAACATATTGACAAATAGGTATGTATGGATTATGACATGCAGCTGCCCACTGATGTAGAAACAAAAAGTAACCAAGTCTCACATCGTAGTCAAAGCATCCTGTAAGAGTGAGTTGGGCGTTTCTTTTAGTGATCTGGTTCACACCAATCTTGGGCTCTTTTGGTTCCTGGGATAACACTCTAAGGGTGATTTGAGAGTTAGATGTGTTTGCCTTATCTCTGTCATCAACTTCCAGTGGCACTGGCAAATCCCCTTGAAGAAGTTGAGAGGAGGAAGAAAAGAACAGTTAATTTGTCATAGAAAAGAAGGATGAGTAATGGGGAAATAATACACAGTATGAGTAAAAATAGTGAAAAGACACAATGAAAAATGCAGACCGTTTTGAAACGGTTACTTTTACATCTATATTTGATCATCCACACTTCAGCTCTTAGACTCATGACTGTTTCTGGTTTTCATTTGTTTGATGTGTGACACTCAGAAACTGCAGGCAGAAAGTATTCACAAGTCATTTACACAACTGTACACTCACCCTCTGGTGCATTTTCCTTGACACTGGCTTCTATATTAGGTTTTTTAAATTCAGGTGCGTTGTCATTGATATCTTTTACTTCGACATCAAAAGCTAGTTCCTTGTCCAGTGGTTTTCCAGTCCGTTTGTCAAGGATATCAAACCTGATCTGTTGGTAAAGGTACTCATAGAATTATTTTAAAAAATCAATCTTTAAAAGTATATTAAGTGTATTTACCATAAGATGTATTGGTAATTTAGTATTAACTTACATGGAAAAGGTCGTATTCCTCTCTGTCAATTTTTCGACGTGCATAGACACTCCCATTGTTTTCATTAATGTAAAACACGCCAATAGGTGGACGATCCACACCCATTCCTCTAATTTGGAATTGGTGATGTTTCCCTGACATGTTATTAAACATCTAATGTCATGAAACAAAAAAAATCATCAGTTAGTTTTTGCATGTTTGGCCTAGTGAGCTGCTGCACTGGTTGGTAAATTTGTTTACAAATTGAGGTCTGCACCTGTGAAATTTCCTTGGGGTATGGTCCTTTTTCTTCCTCTTGTAATTCAATCGTAGACAAAACCCATCGTCTTTTGGAACGCACCAAAAGCTCCTGTTGTACCAAAAATGTAAATCAAACAAGCAATTGTTATCATTTCTGCTGGGAGCTAAACATTTTTTGCACAAGTTTGCAAATGTGAACAAAAAACAGTTACCCGTTTGGAACGCCTTCTGTAACTACTGCCAGACTCTGCCAGGGCTGTTAATGCAACCTACAACAATAGAAAAACTGTATCATGATGCTCATTCTTCACTTTACATTGACAAGCAGTCTGAAGTTTCTTCATCTTACCTGCATTTTTAGACTGTGGCAGGAAACCAGAGCAACTAATTTTTAGTTTACTCTCTTAATATGCCTTTGAGCAAAAGTGATATTAGGGGATTACATTATGCATTATATTAATGGCACTGTGAAAGTAACACAAATTTACATTTTCATGAGATCTTGATTTAAGATTAGTCATACAAACCAAACTATTTTTTTAAGGCAAAATTAAATTTATCATTAAAAAAAAACCCTAACCCTAACCCTAATTGCAAAGCATTTGGATCCCTACACTTATTATTCCAAAGTTTTCTGCCGTTACTAGAAAGCAGTTGGAAGAGAAATTTGAAATAAAATGAGGGAGAGAAGAGGGAGATGCAACTGCAGATACAACTTCTGCATAAGGCTAAGCTCCATGGTCACTACCTATTTAACATCATTTTACCTACGGTGTTGTTAGAAAAACATTTTTTGTATTATTCATATCCTCTTTCAACTAATCCCCCATCTTACAGACCGAGGCCAAAAATTCATGTGATGTTAGTAAGTTTTGTCTTCTTATGGATAAAAATTATCATTTGACTAACATACAGTAAATAGTGTAAATAACGGCAATGGCAAAAAAACTCAGGGGCAAAAAAAATAAAGCTGTAGCGCAAGTGCCCAAAACTGCAGTAAGTTTAAGTTCACGACCTCTTTGAGAGACAGTTAATCCACAAGCTGTCTGCCAGGCATTACCCCATCTAATTCAAGTTTGGAACTTGGCCTTTTAATGCCAATATCGGACAAAAAAATAAGGCCTGCCCTGCTGTTAATTGTGCTAGCAGACCCTCCAAGAAGTCTGTGCTCCACCCTCGATCCACTTCTTTGCCCATTGTTTGATTTGCAGAGAGGAGTGTGGCACTGCCAACATAGTAACAGCCGATGCTACTGCACTGAGATTCACAATGGTTCTTCAGAAACTAATGGATAACGTTTCAGAAACTATGCCCATATTTTAAATCGGTGTGTGGTTTCAAGTCAATGTTCACAGGCAAAACATCATTTTTCTCGATAATCAGAGTACAGAGATTTGGTTACATTAATTTGAATGCTCAAAAATTTGGAGATGTTGATGGCAGTTTAAATGTCTAAAACCAAATAATCATCTCGAACATGGAGTTCTTATCCCTTCTGAAATGTCTATCTGTGAGCCAGCATCTCTCGAATGGGTGTATGTTAACAAAACTGTTCTGATTGATATTTTTGAGCTCCAGTGTTATTAGGGGTGCTCCAGTTGATGGACCACAGAGTGCTTAACGTTGATATTGTTTCTAAATGATTTTCCAATAATTGGTCCTAATAGTATATCAAAAAAGGCGATCAAGTGATGCAAAATGTGCAAGTCGGTTTATCTTCATGCCGTTAAACTGCCAGAAGGCATTAGGCTCTGGAGACTTGTGGTGCTCAAGCACCCTGGCCCAAGATGATAGAAAATGTGCTGGAGACAACCAGAAATCTTTCATGGGACGCTTACACAACAAAAAAAGGGATCTTTGAATGTATATATGGATGTAAAACTATCGCTCAGCAAATGGTAAGTCCATCAAAACAAAGTGCTGACTACAATGGAGCACGCCTTGTCATACTGCTACTATAGTTAACATTATCATGGTTTGTCTACTCAGTCTACAAGAAAGAAAGAAAAAGGAATTCTGATATGTTCCCGCTTACTCGTCCATTCATCCCCTCAGTCACAGATGGCCTGTTGACAAGACCTCATAAATACTTTGTGCTGGTTCAACCAAAAGGACACTTAAAATTCATATTGAAATCACCACAGGAGACCAAACATTTTACTTTTATCTCCATCAGAATTTTCAGGACACAGAGACTTCAAAACAAAGACAGAGACAATAGGGAATGAGACAGAATTTTTCCCAAATTCTGTCTGTGTCACTTCGTTCTGTTCCCTTTTTTCTTAATTGTGTGTTTCAATTTCTGTCTGAACTTTTCAGTTTTGTTTTAAAACAATTTCTTTGAATTAAGCAAACAAGTATAAATATTAATTTCTCAACAGGGAGTTCAGGGTGTTATTATGCCACTATAAACTATCAAAGATAGATGACAAAGTAAAACTAAGTTTTCATCAGTGATCTGTGGTATTGGGTGGTAATACTTTCAAGCGATCTGTGATCGGTCCAAAAATAACTGGAACCCCCTAAAAATTTACAGGAAAGTAAGGTGTAACATCCGCACACCAAAATTATCAGGTTAATTTACTCAGTCAGCTGCAAGAATTCAGTTAGAGACCTTAATGTCCCATTAAGCTAAACAACAATAAAAAGCACTTAGGGATATTTTTTAGAAGATACAAGAATCTCTTCCGTAGTTTAACAAAATTAAGTTTTGCAAAGCTCAACTCTTTTTTTTTTTTTTTTTTTAAGAGGAGAAACTGCCTTGCAGCATAAACAGAAAGGATTTGACTGCAAATAAGGGTGGCGTGGTATTGTATTGTAAGCAGCTCATAAAACAACACCCATAACCCCGCATGTTCATAATATAAAGCGCAGAACAGGATGCACTTGATTGCTTTGTCCATCTGAGTTTCCCTGTAGACTTTTTAGCTGTGTGATGTTCTATGATGAAGACATTCATTGTTATGTCCACATTTGCAAGTATTCACAAACAACACAACTCTCTCAAAACAAATATTTTACGACAAAAATAAACGTACACTTTGTCGTCTGTTAAGTGTTAAGATGTTTATGATATGATGCCTCATATATAAAATACATCATCTCTCTCTCTCTCTCTCTCGCTCTCTCTCTCTCCACGCACACACACAAACAAGAGCGTAACTGTAGGTAATTTAGAATAACTGTAAGTTATTGTAATTCAGAATTTTGTGCCTACCAAGAGAAGCAGAGAAAAAGTCCTCATCTTGGTCCACCCCGCTTGCTATCCTCTGTGGAAGTAGTCGAAATGAGAGAAAGACAGCTTGAAAAAAGGTGTGCACAAGACAGCCCACAATGCCCGCAGGCTACAGGATGGCTGGATCTGCAGCTGACAAAGGGCTGTTTGTTCATACTCGCGGACTTTTGCAGTGTTAATTCTGCTGTTCGTTCAGACAACTTGTGTGCAGGAAATGACCAACTGAAGCTGTGCCTCCTATGCACTTTGCTGTATTTTGTCCTGCATACAAATATATTTGCAAGAGAGTATGCAATAATGTGGTCTTTTGTAAAGCTTTCTTGTTGTAGTGAGAAACGGCCTCGGCTCAGGTGTACACCCCTTCAGCTTTATGGCTCAGGTTACCATCTCTTATTTATGTTTGGCCTACATGCAAATGTAGCTCAGTTTTATATGCCCTGTAATTGAATATTAAGTGACTGAAATGACGTTTTATTTTTTTGAAACAGTTTACATCTCTGGAACTCATTAAACCCACTGACAGTTATGTACATTTGGTGCATTTTGTCCTTTTCGGCATACATACTCCAATACAGGCACTAAATATAGATGCAATTGGATCTGGATTTATTTACCTGTATTGTACTGTTGTGCTGTATTAATGACATATCATTCAAGCTTAAAAGATTCAAAGAATTATGTTACACAAACAAGACTATTATCCAGCCGTCTTAGTAATGAGTGTGATTTTTTTGTCCAGCTAGCCAAAGGCAACTTTAATTAACAGGTTTTTGAGCCGCTTTGTCTGTCTAATGCTTCTCGATGAATGCCGTCAGAGATCATAAAACAAAGCTGCAGGTGCAAATTTTCCATCCATTAAATTTGTAATAAGACACTAGCTAAGTACTTTGAGTTTTCGTTGCAATATAATCTCACTTCAAAAAAATAATGTGGTCAGTGGATTTGTACAAGATTTGTACATTTTCCATATCCGAATAGCCTGATGTCATAAGTGCTTAGGTCTTTGTTATGTTGCATGTTTGTAACAAAATATTTTTAAAAATGAATTTTTTAAAATAGTAAATAGTTAAGGTGAAATATGAGCTAAACACAAGAAGAAAGTAGTAAATGAGTCAACATTACATAACAAAATGCAATTCAAAAAACACAAAAATACACAAAAAGGAATACAAAAACTTTATTTTCTTCAAGGCCCAAGTCTGACATCCAGCGTTTGCTTGCTATTATGTATACCTCAAAGGAAGAATAACTTTTAACACCAATACTTAGCATTAGTTTTCATGTTCTCTTAAAGTTCTCGAGGCATTGTTTAAACAGCTGAAGCTCATCTCTGTTCCTCAGAATTACACAACATTTTATTTCCAATGAAAAAATCCCTTTGAGGCCAGTGTCCACATAGCAGTATTTTCTGAGCACCAATGTCTTTTTTCAGTTGTTCTCAATGAGGAGAGAGCGTCTACAGCAGCAGGGGGCCGCTCAGAGAGAAAGCGCAGCACCCAGCGTTTTTTCTGTGTGCTCCACCTTTTTTGTGCGGCTTCAAGTGATTCAAAGTTTAAAATTTCTCATCTTTTTAGAACAACACAGGTGGTCTTTTCAACAAGCAGTGGATCGTTGTGGGTGGATTGAATTTCAATAAAAAGTTTGATGACTGGTTACTGAGGGATTTATTGATAAATTGTCAAGTATTGACTAAAAGTGAAGGTCTATCACGTATGATATACACTGCAAAGGTCTTGGATGTCCCACAAGCCATAGTGAAACAAACTGACACTAAACTCTTCAATTTTGTTTTGAATAAAAGACCGCATTATTTAAAGAAATCTGTATTGTGTAATTAATATTGCATCAAACGAAAAGACAAACAAAACATTCCTGAACTTATTTTTGAAAAAGTAGGTGGTATTGACTTTCTTCTACACTGCTGTTTTGATATCTTTAAGGTCTTTGTCAAACAATCTACCATAAACAAGCCTTACCATCTTGGCTAATCATATACAAACACAATTTTTCCCCCTATAAATGTCTGATTTGGAACAACAGAGATATAAGGTTTTATAAATAAAGATCTTTATTGATAGTTGGGTTAAAAATGAGATATTGTGACAGTTACGGAATGAAAATGCGATTCTGTTTAAACAGAATTTCTTCAGAAATATGGAATTTCATTGACTTTAAAAGAATATGCAATTGTCTTTCATGCAATACGGTAAGGTCTTCAGTCAATGAAGGGGAATATCATGTATTGATAATCCTACATTTACTTGTAAACTTCTGTTAGAGAGTATAAGGCTTACAGACAAAAAATGCAGCAACAGTCACATCAGGAGACTTTGCCTGGTATCTACAACTCCTTCTGCTAAATTATTTTGGAATGCTTAATTTAAAAATATTAATTGGAAATCAGTTTGGAATTTCAACAGAAGTACCGTGTCACCAACAAAAAACATGAGGTTTCATTTCGAATTCTACATTTAATTTATCCTGTGAACCAGATACTTAAAAGATGCAGGAATGACAATGATGAAAAACGCACATTTTTGCAATGAATGTGAAACTGTTTATATTTTAATTTTTTGTTTGTTTGTTTACTCATTCTTGCTTTAAGCACCTTATGCATTTTTTTCAAGTTGACATTTTATTTTATTTAATGTTTTTTTCATCTATTTGTGGTCTGTTTTGTTTGTATAGCTGTATGCTAAACATGACTTAATAAAGTTAAAAAAAAAGATTGTTGCATCATTGTTTCAACGAGTAGTAAATCGGTCAGGACTTGAAGATGGAGGAGAAGCTGCTGTTGGCTGGCTCCGAGTAACCGGAGCTGTACGATATGTCCGACAAAAACTATCATAACAGAGAGAGGAAAGCCCATTTGTGTGTTAGTGTTTGTTCATGTCATGCAAGGGCCAAAAAAATTCAAAGAGAAAACAGTAAAAGGAAACGGATCAGTGTCAATCATACAGCTGCCCTTGTGAAGATATTGTTGTCGTGGAGACAAAATGCACATGCAGTTTTTTTTTCCTCTCTGCACACAGCACTTTTTCTCACAGCACACAAGCGCATCATCCCAGCACTGCCAAGCCATCTGCCAGCACTTTTCTGCCCGAAAAAAACACCATGTAGACACTGGCCCTTAAACTCTCTTTCAACACTGGAGACTGTGCCATACTGGTTCCATACTGTGGATCACAACATTAGAATGCCTTTGGGATAGGCATTTGTAGCACTGCATTACAGTGGTTCACTTCCTGCCTCAAAAATAGAAGCTTCTCTGGAAGTATAGGAAACTACTCCTCTTCCTTAGCCCCTCTTCCCTGTGGGGTCCCTCAAGGCTCCATCGTAAGCCCCTTTCTTTTTTTTGCTGTACATGCTTCCCCTCAGCCAAATCATTAAAAGATACAGCTGCAAGCAGCAATGACAAGGCCAAGCAGTCAAAAAGTCACATAGACATAATGATCCTTCATCCATATGTGAGCAAAGTTACATGACTCTAGGTCAAATGCCTGATCAAAGCTTGCATTTTCAAACTACCTGATAGCTAGCCTGGTTAGCTAACATGGCTAATCACGCTAGCTACCAGGTAGTCTGCCATGTTTGTTTTCTCTAAAACCATTTTCAACCGTGTGAGATTTTGAGTTTTGAGAGTCTAGACTCAGGTTGTTGGTGGACAGAAACTGTTAGTGCATGGTGTGCTGTGTTTGTTATCTCTTTGCACACCACACATAAGAACAAAACTGTTAGATCTGTCATTATTTGTCATCATGTTTGGGTCTCTTACATTTTCAAAATCAGCAAAAATTTTAAAAACTTTTACTGTGTGCCAGGCGTTAGATGAGGATACACGGTTTTCCCCAAGTGCCAGTCAACCAGCATTTCCAGGCAGCTACTCTTTCCCTCCTGATGTCCTCTGTCAGTGGAAATGCTGATTTTTATTGTGAAACTGCTTTATTGTGTTTTTACTAGGTGATTACTCTGGGAATTTTAACGCGTTAATGTTTTGGGGGTTTTTTGACGCAAATTGATTCAGTGCGTGACTTTATTTTGAAGGCAGAATATACTTTCCAGAGCATGCCTGTTTACCTGGGGCAGCCCCCTTGCTGTATTTTTTACTTTTTGTTATTTTTTATATTTTTATCCAAAACTGGTTGCAGAGGTTCCATGGCACTGGCAATCTACAAATTACAACGCACTAAACAACCTGGGTTCAAACAAACCAGAGCAGACAGCAGTGAGTAAGGACAGGCAGGGCCGTGTGGGAACTTGAACGAGTGTGTATCAACTCGATGTAGAAGAGGAGAGACAGGAGAAAGCACAGCTGCTATCGTTAGTGTGGAAAATGAATATTAGGATATTATCAATACGTATACAAACACAATGGTAGTTAAGACGGGGGGCATGAGTTGTTAAGCCTATAAAAGCTTTGGGAAACACTGTTTAAGTTCAGAACCAAATAGAGAAGCACGCCCGTGTCTCGAAGGTAGCAGGTCCAGTTAATTT
>JAPXVT010027794.1:5000-13112 GCA_029823135.1 Acanthurus reversus | reverse complement strand
TATATTGTAAACAATGTTTAAAATGTTAATATTTGCTTAATTCATCATATTATTAACATATTTTTACAGGGATGTTGAGAGAATTATATAAAAATGAACTGTTTGGTTGTATATTAACTGATTGATTTAAGGGAATTTGTGTTGATTAGTTTGATTTCTCCAAAGAAGAAAGTTTTTACACATTTTGTCCTGTCTGAGCCACTGCACGAGGTGAGAGTGGTACTTAATGATGGAATGATGACCTGCTCTCAGGTGTCTCAGGTGCTTCAGACTCACAGTAGACGTGGATGTATGTGTTTCCAGTCCTGACCACGGAGTCACACTCGGCTTCACAGCTGTATTCTCCCTCATCCTCGAGGTCCAGGTCCTGAAGGTGAAGCAGGGACAGTCCGTCCTGGGGCTGTGTCCTCTGGAGGGCGCTCTGGTCCTGCTCTGTCCTCCTCCAGGTGAGGGTGGGAGGGTGGAGACATCCAGAGGCTCTGCAGGTCAACACCAGACCTAAACCGCGCTCTGCTGCTGACACGTGAGGACTCAGCTCCACCTGCAGCGGATGAGCTGAACAGCCAAACAATGTTCAAAATGAAAACCAAAAACACGACCAAGTTCCAACACCTCATAGAGACAGCGAGTGTCCTCAGAGAGAACAGACACTCGTCTGCATAATGAAAAATGTTTTCAAGTTATTTACAACTTCTAACTTGTCAAACACAGTCTGATATGTCACTAATTTTTGGAATGTTCCTGTCAAACAGTCATTATTTGTGAGGAATGTTCCTGCAGTTATTCTGCATTTCTTGAAAGGGTGTTAGTTTGCATGTAGAGACAGTGAAAGCGAAGGCTACATCATCATCATCATCATCAACATCATCACTGTGTTTCTGAGCACACGGGAAGTCACGAGGACACAAGAAACCTACACTGTAACAAAACGTCATTTTTAAGTGAATTCCTTGTTTGGTATATTTGTGAATCTCAGTGACTTTTAATTCATTTTGGCATCGCACAGCACGTTACCGACACGCGTTTATTTTAAATACATCATCATCATTTTCACCTCAAACACACAGACAAACTGAAGTCTAACATCAAAAATCAAAAATACAACGATCTAACTGTGAAAGTACGAGAAACAGGGAGTAAAACCCAGGTGGAAAAAAAACAATACCTCTCACTGTGAGGGAGCCGGTCACCAGTTGGGATCCATACTGGTTGCAAGCTTCACACTGGTAGTTGGCGGAGTCTTCCAGCAGGGCAGAATGTAGGATGAAGAAGAGTGTGGCTGAGGAAGAGTTGTCACTTCTTTGAAGCTCCACCCCCTCTTTCTTCAACACCAACTGGGCGGGCGGGGCTCCGTCTGAGTGGCACGTAAAAGTCACCTGCTGACCCTCAACCACATCTTCACCTGGACTCACTGAAAGGGAGGTGTTGGTGGGCGGGGCTGTGGGAGAGGCAGACAGGTGTGTAAGAGCTGATGTAGATGAGACAAAGAGAGGTAACAAGGAGACAAAAAAGACAACAAGGAGATAACAAGGTAACAACAAGAAGACAAGTAGGAGACAATAAGGAGACAACAGGGAAACAAAAAGGAGACAAGAAGGTGGAAATGAGGAGACAAGAAGGAGACAACGAAGACAATAAGAAGACATCAAGGAGACACACTAAACATCAGTTTGTGGAAGCTGAGGGCAGAACGAACTGGCTCCTACTCATGCAGCTCGTTGCTCAAACTCGCGCTGACGCTGTGGAACTACAACACAAACTGCTGTGGTCACTGCCGATATGAACAGACAGCATGTGTGCCTGATGTAGGGAACAGTTTGCAGTTTTCTGCCGTGCTTGGTGACTCTCTGTCGGAAGGAGCTTCACTCTCACCATGAACAGTGACCTCCACGACCGCCGTCTGGTTTCCCTCGCTGTTGCGGGCCTCGCAGGTGTACCATCCGGCCTCAGACAGACTCACCGTCGTGAAGACCAGCTGATGGCCTCGGCCCCGCGGCACAGACTCACCGGCTGCCGTCCTGAAGCTCCAGGTGACGGTCGGCTCGGGGTTTCCCTCCACAGAACAGGTGAGAGTGAGCAGAGAGCCGGCCATCGCCAACACAGGGCCTGGTGTCGCCATGACAACAGGAGCATCTGAAAAGGAGAGGAGGAGGATTCAGATGCGCCAGAGTGACGGATGGGGCAGCTCCGTGTCTGCTCCTGTTGGATATATTTAGACTGTGAAACATTGCTGCTCGCTCTTTCTGATCACATGACACACAGGTTAAATCAGCTGTAACATTTGTGGAGACAAAGATCAGAGAGATTCTGCAGCTGTGTGTCCAAGTTGCTGCCTTCTACAGATCAGAGTCCAGTCCAATCACTTCCTCTCACAGACTGACGTCATAAAATGATCGTCTGCACAAATTCATGTGAAATCAACAGTACATGTTTCATGACTACAGTGACAGAAACCATTGATGTTACGAGAAACGAAAACAAACATAAACAATAAAGGCAGGCGAGGAAAACATAACCCTCATAAAGTCATGTTTACAGTGTTTTTGGTCACATGATTAATTCGTTCATTCATTCGTTTATTCATTGTTGACAGACTCCCTAACAGAACCTCACAGGATAAGAGCAGGCTCTGACACTGACGTCCTGTCTCCTCGACTAAAAGACAAGGGATGCTTCTCAAGTCTCTTAAATTGCATCCACGTTTCCTTCACTTGTGTCCTTTCCTCACATCTTAGTCCAAGGAGAGAGGAGATGAGGAAAAATGTTTTAGGAGAAATAAGATGTCCTTTCTCAGCGGCGTCACATGAAGCAGCGTCTCTTTATGATGACGCAGAGCAGCTGGATTGGCTGCAGAAAGTGGGCGGAGTGTAAAAAAAAAAAAAAGTGGGCGGGGTGTAAAAGAAAAGTGGGCGGAGTGTTTCCCTCTGCTGCTGTCTGTTGTGTTTTGTCTTATTCAAGCTAAGCGGTTTGGAAATAACTGCCCATTCATATATTTCCACCAACACTACAGATTCTGTGTGGAGCCTCTCTTCTGTTTCTCCAGCCTTCACTGATTCCCAACATGACTTTTTCATGTATGTATTATCACGCTCGTATTATCTATGAACTGTTGTATATTGTGGAATTGCAGGTTACATGTTTTTTTATTTTAAACGGCTGCCATTACAGTTACATTGATTATATTCCCTCTGATACCCTTTCATAACTCTATTCATCACTCGCTCTTTTATTGCTGATAATTTGTCAAATCTTCCTCATGGACAAGCTATCTGCTCACCAGTGCTCAAGATATGAGTCTTAATTCTTGTCTTGCTGTGTTATTTACTCCCACTGTGATGAGGAAATTCATCCAAGTCATTCATTTCTGCTCCTGAATGTGTTGGTGACTTGGGAGACTTCCGCAGAGGATGGACTCGTGTATCCTCGCTCATCGCTCCTCTGTGGACAAATAAGAGCTTTGGGATGGTCTGCAAGATGCCAAAACAACTTCCAGTTCAAATGAGGATCGAGGAAACAACAAATAAGGGACTTGAGAAGCAGTCATGTTTGGAAGTGTTTTGGAAGCCAGTGAACAATTGTTAATGTTAGTTACTGAACCGATGTCAGTCCTGTGTCTGAGCTTCTTGTTAGGAGGACGTCTGCAGGCCGTCGATTGAGGATCAACCAAAAACACCAAAACTTCCATCAGAGTTTGGAAGCTACAAAAAAGTCACGTTGCTGACTTCCTTCCTAACACCAATGTGTGTCACCTGGAGAGCAAACGCTGCAAGACGCAAGCGCTGCAAAACGCTGTCTCTCTCTGTCTCTCCCTGTCTCTCTCTGTCTCTCTGTCTCTCTCTCTCTCTGTCTCTCCCTGTCTCTCCCTGTCTCTCTCTGTCTCTCTCCCTGTCTCTCTCTGTCTCTCCCTGTCTCTCTCTGTCTCTCCCTGTCTCTCTCCCTGTCTCTCTCTGTCTCTCCCTGTCTCTCTCTGTCTCTCCCTGTCTCTGTCTCTCTCTCTCTCTGTCAATTCAATTCAACATGCTTTATTGGCATGACTGTCAAATTAACAATACTGCCAAAGCATCAATGACAAAACAAAAGCAAAATTAAAATACATGCATACATATATACGCATTACTAATATACTGTATGAAATAGATGTTACATATATAGTACGTATAAAGTACACAGGTGTCGTGTAGTTTTTTGACTGATGCTGTGCTGATGGTGAGTCCCTCAGGCTGTGGCAGGCAGAGGAGCTGCTGTCCCTTCACCCAGGAGAACAGCCAGTTTCTCCTCTGGACTCAACATCACAAAATGTGGAATTCTCTTCACCATTTCTCCGTAGTGGAGGTCTCTTAGCGCAGAGAACTTCTCACAGTGAAGGAGGAGGTGCATCTCCGTCTCTACCTCCCCTGCGAGCAGTGACCACACACACGCTCCTCTCTGGGCAGCCATGTCTGTCTGTGTCATCCTGTTTCTACTGCCTGCGGTCACCGAGCCTGTATTTGGTCAGGATCCGTCTCTGCTTCGTATCTCTGACAGAGTGGAGATACTCAGCCAATTTACATTCTCTATTTAGAGTCAGATAACAATTTCATCTACTTTGGGTTTTTGTTTCGTTTGTCCAATGTTCCAAATACAGATCTTTTGACTGGTCCATGGTGAGTTTTATTCTGTTGTGTTGTTTTGAAACAGTGCTGACAGGAGCCCGGTGGGTCAGCTTCACCATCAGCTGACTGAGGGGGCTGTTTTCAGGGTTCAGCTCTTGGGTTTTTAGTGCTTTGAATGGAAGTGTATCTTTTGCACTGAAATTCAGATGTGTGCAAAATGTTATAGCCCGTTTTTGTATGTTTAGCAGTAATGGGAAACGTCCCAG
Source organism: Acanthurus reversus (assembly GCA_029823135.1). NCBI lineage: Eukaryota > Metazoa > Chordata > Actinopteri > Acanthuriformes > Acanthuridae > Acanthurus > Acanthurus reversus. Next base: position 8,254 of record JAPXVT010027794.1, on the reverse strand, counting down.
TTCTGCTCGGCAGGTGTTACTTGGTGTTTTCCTTTGGACATTCAGAGTTCTTGGACAGAATTCAGTGTGGAGGGCTTCTATTGGGTGTTCACCCCAGGAACCATTCTCCAATCCACTGAGCGGGCCTCAGACCTCGCTTCCATACAAAGCTATTGGTAAAAATTACATTATCAAATATTTTGGTCCAGATTCTAACTGGAATGTTCATGTTGAATAATTTGGTTTTTAATGCATACATCGCCCTGCGTGCTTTTTCTTTGAGTGCATTTATTGCCATATTGAAAGTTCCTGATGCAGATATGGTCAAATCAAGAGAAGTGTAATGTTTGGTGTGTTCAGTCACACTGTTGTTTTAAGTAAAATGGTATTTAAGACATCTGGGCTTTCTTTGAAAGATCATGACTTGGGTTTTCTTAAAGTTTACATCCAAGGCCCACTGATGGCAGTATTGTTCCAGGATGGTCCGGTTATGTTGAAGACCGTCACTGGTTGGGGATAACAGAACGAGGTCATCTGCATAAAGCAGGTATCTAATCTCTGTGTCAAAGAGTGTGAGACCTGGAGCTGCTGAACGGTCCAACTGGTCTGCAAGTTCATTTGTATACAGGTTGAACAGTGTGGGACTTAAACAGCATCCTTGCTTCACTCTGCGTCCTTGAGGAAAATATTCTGTTCTTTGGTTGTCATTTTCACAGCATACTGGTTGTGCTTGTACATATATTTCATAAGATCATTTACCTTACCACCTAGTCCACTTTGGAGGATTTTAAAGAAAAGTCCTACATGCCAAATGGAATCGAAGGCTCTCTTAAAATCAATGAACAAGCAAATATTTTCCCTCCCTTTTTTTGGTGGACATGTTTATTAAAGTGTGTAAGGTGGATATATGATCAGAGGTTCGGTAATTTGGAAGGAAGCCGATTTGACATTTACTAAGTATGTTTTTTTCTCGAATAACGGCTAGTATCTTGGAATTCAGGATTCTATAGAACAGTTTTCCAAGGTTGCCGCTGACACAGATCCCTCTGGCGTTGTGAAGGTCCACTTTATTTCCATTTCTATAGATTGGGGTGATCAGCCCCTGGTTCCAGACATCAGGAAAGCAGCCAGCGGTCAGCACCGTGTTGAACAGCTTAACAACTGCAGTCTGCAACTCAGGGCTGCTGTTTTTCAGTATTTCATTTTTGATGCCACATGCTCTTTTTGATTGAAGAGTTTTCAGTTTGTCTGTTAACTCTTTTTGTGTAATTGGGTAATCTAATGGATTTTGGTTATTCTTGATGGCTGATTCAAGATGATCTAACTTTGTTTTAATTTCAATTTGATTTGGGTTCAGATCTTCAGGTGGGATAATTTTATAGAGGTCTTTAAAATCATTTTTCCAAATGTCTCCATCTTGTATTGCTAATTGTTGTGGTTTTGCAGTTTCCAAACTGTTCAACAGGTCCCAGAACTGACCCTGGTCTACAGCGTTTTCAATTTCCTGAAGTGTTTTGTTGGTGTGGTGGGATTTCTTTCGTCTAATGGTCTGTTCATACTGTTTTACAGTTTCAGCGTATTCATGTCGTAGTGCTGTGTCATGTTGGTGTCTGTGTTTTTGGTTTGATAGTTGTCTTAAGTGTTTTCTTATTTCTTTACACTCACTGTCAAACCACTTTTTTTCCAGAGGTTTTTTGTCTACCGGTTTGACGGTGGGGTTTCTTTGTTTCTACAAGCTTTGCATTTAATGCAGCTTTTTGGAAGATATTGTTAATGTCTTTTGTTGCTTTATTAACACCTTCAGAGTAATTTTGGTAGTGTGAATGGTTGAATGTGTTAACTGCATGTTTTATTTTATTCAAATTCAAGATTTGTATAAATTGTTCAGCACTGTTTTGAGCCCATCTGTATGATTGGTTTAGATGGTACAGCTCACTGGGCTGTTTCTGATCAGTATCTCTAGCATATTTTCTCAAGTAAATATTAATCTGGCTGTGATCTGAAAGCGGGGTTTGTGCTCTGACAGTGAAAGCATTGAACGAGGAGGGGTCTATGTCTGAGATGGCACAGTCAGCCACATTTGTTCCAAGAGCTGAACAGTCGGTGAAACGTCCCAAACTGTCCCTTCTGATCCTCCCATTTAATATATACAGGCCTGAGGCTCAACAGAGACGCACTGACTCCTCACTATTTTTGTTCATTGTTTTGTCAGGGTTGCTCCTCATGGTTGTGAGTGAGGGGGTCAAGAGTGACTGTCTGAATATACATTTATTTCCTGTGTGGTCTATGCAGTTCTGAACCTGTTGGTGCATTTAAGTCTCCACACAGAAGTGTTTCGCCTTGAGCTTGAATGTGACATACCTCTGTGTGTAGAGAGCTGCAGAGCTCTTCTTCATAGTATGGTGACTCTGATGGAGGGGTGTATATTGCACACAGATATAAATCTACCTCGCAAATGCCCATGTGTTTACTCATTTTTAGCCAAATGTGGTTTTTGCTTTATAGCTGTGATGTGTTTGGTGAGATCAGCTTTAAGCCAGATCATTAATCCTCCTGAGACTCTACCACAGTGTACTATGCTCATCTTAACTGAAGGGACTATGATTTCACTGTAGCCTGGGGGACACTGAGTAACTGCATCAGATCAACACCATGTTTCTTACAGAATCAGATTATCAATATCCTTTATGTTATTTAAGAAATCAGGATCTGTGGTCTTACGACCAAAAGTGCTAGAGTGCAAACCCCGAATATTCCAGAAGCTTACTGTGAAAGATTTCATTTGTAGGAAGAAAAAAAGAGAAACGAAGTCAATCGAGACATGAACAAAACGAAACAGACAAAAGACCGACCTGGTGCAACCAATTTACAGGAGAATTAATACATTTAAACTAACTTCTCTTTTTTTTTCTTTTTTTCTAAATCTCTGTACCTCATGTCTGCAGTAGTCTGGTACACAGAGTGTGGAGCATTTCTTTGATTGCCCCTCGTTCAGACATTGGTGTAGTGGGTAGAAGAGGAGTAGGATTGTTCACCATAGATGTGTAGGTCATCTGTTGGTGATGGTGGGGGGGTCTTCTGTGGCTGGATGTGGCAGGAGGGTAGTGTATAGGATGGGGACACAGTACTGCAGGGTGGCGTGGTCCCGCAGGGAGGTAGGAGGTAGAATTCCTCAGATTTTTTGTTGGCATCTGGGTGGTCTGTAGTTCCTGGGAGCAGCAGCTGTGTGGGCGAGGCTGTTGGGGTGGCAACCAAGGGTAACATCCTTCAATGCT
>JAPXVT010027794.1:0-2500 GCA_029823135.1 Acanthurus reversus | reverse complement strand
TGTTGGTCAGCAGTCTTAAGGTGTAATAAACACAGCCCAGTTTGATACAGAAAATGCTGAAACCAGTCGTACCTGTGATTGGCTGACCGTTGATGCTCCAGGTGACGGTGGGAGTCGGGATGCCTTCAGCCTGACAGTCCAGTCGCACAGTTTCACCAGGAGCATAAAGCAGGTTCAGAGGCTCCTTCACCCAGTATGGAGCCGCTGTGAACAACATTCCTGTGATTTACTGCTGCGACAACAGAGCATTATCATCAGCATGAAACAGAATCGACTGCCTCTTTTCTACACGTAATGACTGTAAACCAGCCTTTGACAGCGTGAGCCAACAATGTTTTTGCCTCACTAGTAGTCATTCATTTAAATCGTACTGGCTCCTGTTCAGCTTCCTGCACTTTCAGCTAAGTGATGCAGTCTGGCCCAGATCCTGAGATAGAAAATCAGTTCATTCATAACCCAGAATGACACATCCAAAAAAACTTTTGCTATTACTTGGTTTTTAAAAGATTGTTTAACAAAAGTAAGATAATGACTCTGCTGGCCAGCAGGGGGGGCTGCTGCTCCCTCAGCACTCCCTTCTTACGTCAGTTACCAAATGGAGCCTTTACAGGAACTTTTTAACCTCTTAGAGGACGACCATGATGATGTCATCAGAGTCATCTGGAGACAGTCTTAAAAACTTGAATTACGGTGTTTAAACAGGATAGACAGGAGACTGACCAAGCAGGAAATATCTAATTAAAAAATCTATAGAGTTGCATTTTGGGAATTGTCATCCAGTTTTTTGGAGTTTAACTTTTAAATGCAAGGGACAAAAAGTTGAGATATTTCAGACATTTCTGCCTCGATTTTGAAAACTTCTAAAAATTGACATGTCACAACTAAACAAAAAAGCAGCATTAAGTGGCTACAGTCCCCTTTAAAACTGACATGTGTGAAAACAAAGACAAAAAGTTTGGTTACTTTCTCTGAAAATTTAAATTATGTGTGATCAAAAGTCTACAGGCTTTATATTTTCCTCGACTGAGTTTTTTTCATCATCTTCTCGCAGTCATTTGCTCTGAAATGTCTCAGCTGTCATGGTGGAAACTCGTTGGCATGCAGCAGATGGTTCTGCCGTGTGCAGCCTCTTCCTGTGCGTTCAGCAGCCTACCTTCTACAGTCACAGTGAAGCGGTGCGTGGTCGACCCGTGGCTGTTGAAGGCTCGACACTCGTACTCGCCGTCATCTTCCAGGGTAATTTTGTCAAAGTGCAGCCAGCGGTCAAAACTCTCCTGCTGGCCTGTTGTTTCATCCAGGCTACTGTACTTCTTCGTCCATTCCACCTGTGGAGTGGGTCTGCAGACGGAGAGAAGAATGAAGGAAGAGTCGAGACACAGCAGAGCAGAAAGAGAAGGATGTGACTGTAAAACACTGTTGACCTCATACGGAAGGGCGATGGACAGAGATGAATCAGTTCAGAGAAATATAGAGGAAATTAAGAGTTAAATGAACACAAATGATCATGTTATGATTCGATATTGCACTTCAGCGTTAAAGCAAAATCATATTGACACTCCAATTAAAGTGAAGACGGAACTCTCAGGGGAGGAGGATAATTACAGCAAACACAAAACAGCAATGACAGAGGGGAGAGATTAAATGATTTAATATAAATGATTAGTGTCAGACCTATGTGTACACAGTGTGTGTGTGTGTGTGTGTGTTTGGTTGTGTCTTTTTGCTGTTTAGGCTTAAAATTCAAAGTATGCCTGTGCCACACCTTCTGTTTCTCTCTCATTTTGTACTTTTGCATTTTCATGTATGCCCTTGCAAGTGTAAGTAAACTGTTGTAATCAAACTGTCACCAAATAATAAAAATTTAATATTTAAAGCAGAAGTGCCAGTCAAGCAGTTTCACTTTATCTTTACTGTGTTCATATAAGTGCTGTGCAATGTCCATATCTGCCTGAAACTTTGAAACACTTCTGCCATAGTTATTTAAATCTCTGCAGACATCTGAGGGCAGCAGACACACGTGTCGATAAATCTGCGGCTGCAGGCCTTCACTTCACTAAATGCAAAATCAAATCTGGACGACAAAAGTCTGTTTCTAACAGTAACGTGACGGCTCTGACACACGTCAGATTTAAAGGGCTGCAGAAACAAATCCTGTTACATGTTTGTGCTGCTACATTTTGAAACAGGTGTGTGTTCAAGCTGTCGTCAGCTGACAGGTCACACATGTGAGGATGAAGACTTACGATAACAGATAATAACGTAAAGCTTCAATGAACAGATACATTTGTGTGAAAGTAGCTGAGTGCTGGCTCACACACACACACACACACACACACACACACACACACACTGAGATACTCACAAGCCTTTGGGGATACACTCAAGAGTAACACTCTGGCCCCTGAGGGCCAACACGGAGCTCTGTAAGCCAGAGGGACGGAAGAAGTCAGGTTTTCTACCATGAAGGACATCATTACCTGGAGAGACAGAGACAGAGAGA
>JAPXVT010027294.1:0-13122 GCA_029823135.1 Acanthurus reversus | reverse complement strand
GCGTATTTCATGCGGTCTTGTGAGCTAATGTGCATGGTGGGACCCATGTGGAGTGCAGAAATAAGGCCAGACAACTCTCTTCTAGTGTGCTGAGCCGGCGTTTCTCTACATCCAGTGCAGAGTAAAGCAGAGCCCAAAAATGCCCCAAAACATATTGCTTGCGGCCACCAGCTAACACACTTGGTGGCAAGTCCACGTTGAGCACAGACTGAGTCGGCCAACAGCGTACTTCTCCTCTCTCTCCAAAAAAAGTGGAAAGCACTAAAAACACAAAAAAATAATATAAGCATGAAGCCAGCTGAGTGCTAGTTGACATGCCAATAAACTCCACAAAGCTAGTGCGTAGAACTAGTATTCCCATGTTGCTGATAAACAAACAAACAAATAAAAAATGGGTAGGGGGGAGTGTGCGCTTCTGGGTTACTGCCAGTCCCCTCCTGAGCAGTATGGTAAGCCACCAGGGACATTCTTGTGTGAGTCGTGGGGTTTCCATGCCTTCAGAAGATGGCCATGATGGGTGTGTGTTATGCTTGGGCCAGCAACATGCTGTACTCTCAAGAAAATCCACAGTCATGCATGGACTGTTCTATTATGCCTGCATGTACCAAAGAGGCTGTTGTTGCTTTTTTGGAGGAAAGCGACCGAGCTCCTCCCTTACTGGGATGCATAGGATGAAAACTGGGAGAAAGGTTGAAGGCACATGGGGCATGGGGGAGTGTCCAGGGCCCTGGAAGGCCGCTATAGGCCCTGGTTTTGGGCCTACTAGCAAGTAGCACAACATGCCAGTGGCTGGTGGATATGCTTCACTTATCAAAAACAATTGGTTAGTGGACAAAATTTTTTTAATTAATTTTGCACCCTGCATATGAGACCAAGATGACATGCAATTCAATTATTAAAAGCAATCTGTTATTTTTGGTTGGTGACAAACAAACAAACAAAGTGAGAGAGAGAGAGAAAAAATTAAAAAAAAAAATTTTTCATTTACCAGCCAGCTGGCTAGCTCTTCTGAACCTGCATCAGACAGGAGGTACAAGCAGATCAAGCTGAGGTACAGACTGTTGAAGTCCAAGGTATTGAGGTCCAGACGGAGGAGACACACAATGACATCACCTCATTACCTGAACAGATTAAATCTTTAAACACCAAATGACAGCCACTGAGGGATGAAGATCAAAAACTAGAAAGCGAGTTCAAACATCGTACCCTTGTCACTTTACAAGTTGATAAATGCAAAATGAAACTTTTCACAGGACAGCCCAATTTACAGACTTTGATGTTATTGTTCAGTAATGTGTCTTCAGGTTTTCCCGCTACTGTAAAACAGTCCCTCTAGCCTACTCAGGAACTACTACTTACACTGATGAATCTGTAGAGGTCTTCGGGTATGCTGACCCCCGAATACCCGAGGCTGCGACCCTCACATGACATGACTGCGGGTCCGGTTGTGGGTTGATACTATGATCCACGGGTCTCAGATCTCTGTCACTGAAATGTTGGATCCATTAGGACCCTCTACCACTAGTGATTTTTTCATTAGTAGTTTAATTATAAGTCTAATTTTGTGGAGTTATCCTGCTTCTAATATATGTGTTAAGTGCAACAGCTAGCAACTGCAAGCAAACTGCAAAGTGCATCTGTGGCCACAAAGTGGTATCAAATTATTTAGTTAGTGTAACATAACATTATTGTTGCAGGCCTGAGAGGTAAAGGGTCATAGTTTAGAGAAAGCATAGTGATAGCAAGTCAGCAATGCTAACATAAACAGTCATGAATCATAATATTTTAAAAGGGCAAAAAATCTATGTTATATTTTTGTTAAATGCTTCAAACTTCATCTGTCACCATGACATAAAGTGGTGTTACTGTGGTCAGTAACACTAAAATGTGGGTATATCTGAGGAACGAATTAGGAACTAATCCTTAGCTACCAGGGATGTAATGGTGTCATTAATTTCATGGTATTACAACAGCAAAAGTGCCTCGGTACCATCGTGGACATGTGACGGTATCAAACAATAGCTCTTCCAGGCAAAAAGTGTAGTTTTGTTTGAGCCTCAGTGAAGCAGTCGAGGGAACTGGAAACTACTGAGAGCATCGACCATTGTGGCTCTCTCTTCATCATGCGCATGACTGAGGACGACAAACAATCCGAACCACGGCTGTAATGCTTTTTAACGAAACAGAGGCAAGCTGCAGTGACAGAGATCTCACGTACAAAGCATTCTCTCAAACTTTAGTGTCAAGTCAAACTTGAATGTGTTGAATACATAGCGGGATAAGCGGCCCAGAGCTGATTTTCACTTTCTCTTCGCGTGGCAGCACATCATTGTGGAAAAAAAAAAAAGACTGCCAGAGAGCGACCCGCTGAACTGAGTGTGGAAAACTCGTATCAGCAGACAAACACAGTCAGCTCATGGAGGAAGAGGGAAAAATGCTCGTTTAGCTAATGGAAGGGCCAAAAAGACGTTACCTAAAGGATATGACTGACAGTCAAAGTGGACAGTTTACTTATGACTGCAGGACAAAGAAAAAAGCACAGGATACGAGCTGAGTCATTTGTTAATCATTGTTCAGTCATTAAGACATTAAATATGACAATTGTTTGCGCAGGCTTGGAAACAAAGCAATGTTGGTGAAAAACAATTACCAAAAAATGGATAATAACAGGCAACATTTATTCCAAGTCTTGTTTTTTTTTTTTTTAAAACACCGCAACAAATACATTACCGTGGACTTGACACCAAAACCCTGAGCACAAACATGGAGCAACCACAAACAACACAACACTATAAAGTTTGTTTCAATCACCCCACAAAGAAGCATCTGCTTTGTGTCAAAGGCCTGGGGTGGACACGTTACAGACACACACCTTACCAAACACAGTAGGTACCTTGACAAGCTCCTGCCAGGGGACTTGGTACTGACTGACTGGTTTTAAGATAGACAACAGCGGTGGCTTATTTTGTGCAGAATTAATAACACCTCCATTCACACAAGGGAAGAAACAGCTTAGCCGCAAAGAGATTGAATCTGCTCAAGAAATTTCTCGTGTGAGAATCCATGTCGAAAGAGTATTTGGAATGTTGAGGCAAAAATATACAATTCTGGGCTCAACGCTGCCTGTAAGCCTCATTGGAGTGAAACAAAATGGCAAAGTGGAGGACATCCTTATAGACAAGATTGTGTTAACATGCTGTGCTCTATGTAATCTGTGTGACAGTACAGTAGGTCATGTACAGGGCTGGATGATATGGCAAAAAATGTTACCACAATATTTTTTGTCGTAACAGTAGATGTCAATATCACAAAATAATGCAGTTAATACTTTAATTTCAAAGTTTCTTTAAACTGGAAAAAAAAACATGATCCATGATTTCATTCATGCAAAATGTTTTTCAAATAACCAATGAGATCTGGACTGTGATACTTTAAGGTATAGTTTGTAACAATTTCAATGAATGTCTGAAATAAATGTTACATTTAAGCTATTGCCAAATGAGTTGACATGATGCTGATTCAGCCTATCAGCTCCACATAATTCCCTCTGTATTTCTCATTCTCTGTTGACACACAGGGAGTCATTCATTTTCCCACAAGACTAAGTGGGTGCAACAGTAGCAGGAGCTCTTTCCATCAGTCTTCTTCAACTCATTTTGATAACGGACTGCGACTGTTTCTCCACTTAGTCTTGAGATAAAACAAATAACTTATGAGATTATGAGAAATTAAGAATGAGTTATGTGGAGCTGATAGGCTGAGTCAGCATTGTATCAACTCATTTGGTAATGCCTTAAATGTGAAGGACTTTCATTTATATGTAAAATTTAGACACTACAGGTTTGAGATGGTCAGTCTAAGGGTTGATTTTATATCTTAGACGTGATTTTCATGAATAAGACAGAAAAGTGGTACATTTTGTAAATATTTATTCTGTAATGTATCAAGTTATTTCACAGTGATGTATGAAATATTTTCACATTCATGTTTAGTATTTTCACATTTTTGGTTGACTATATTTTTACAAAAAGAAAAATTAATGGGTACACATCCCTGTAATGCTCTGATTACCTCTGTGTGACTTAATTGTTTATAAAGCAAGCCTGATAAATAAAAGTGATACTCTGCAAGACATGGTCTGCTGAAACCTTTCTCTTACAGTTTTGACTATTTCAATAGTTTTGACACAACTGCCAAGTCAGTCTAGACATACTTATGTCTGACTTTCCAACCTTAAACATGAAAACAGTGTGGGGAAATAACCCCTATTAAGCCTTACATTCTAAATAGGTTTTATCCATATAAAATATAAAGACTAATAGATAAGACATATACATACCAGGTAACAGTTCACAAGCAGCAGTCAGTAATCTGGGGCTTTTCACAATGTTCAGTAGTTCTCCCATCATGTAGTTACTCATTGGTGGGACTTTTGTTCTGTGCAACTTGAGCTTCAAATTTTCTCTGTAGGCAAAGTGTGATTTACCTCATCCTAGCCACATCACTTCAGTATAAATACCCGTAAATTACAAACTGTAACATCATCCTGTCTCCAGCACCACCATCCGCTAGGTGACGGGCTGAACAGCAACAGCAACAGAAGTCTTTTTTTTTTTTTTTTTGACAGTTCAATCAGTGTCTTGTCTTTTGCCAAGTAGGGACATTTGATTGTGAGGCACTCTGAGCCACAACAGCCACAAAACACCTTCCCATCAGGGGACGCGCCTAGATGAGGGTACTACGGGGAAATGTTGAGTCCAGCGGGGGTTACATCAAAATTGATGTGTCTTGATGACATGGTCTCAGTGTAGCCTTCCTTTGCCTTGATTTCCTGCTAAATGCCCCACCTGGAAACATTTGATAAAACATAATGTTAAGTTTGAATTAGTGCATACGTATACATGTCCATAATTACTTTGCATCAGTTTTTATGAGAGATTTTATCATTCCGAAGCCCCATCCTTTGAGAAGTGAACAACTTTGAAATTTCCTCAGCTGGAGTACAGTTACTGATGCCATTTAGACCGGAGAAAGTTACAAATGTGAACATAACGCAAAGAAAAGGAAATATAGCCCTTGTGAGCAAGCGGATAAAACTTGTTCCAGAGGGAGAGTGAGTCTCGGTTTGGCTTTCAGCCGTTTTGGAGCACTGAAAGAGAGGCTGGTAAGAACTATGCAGAGTTGGGCTACTTTGTAATGGACAGGTAGGTGCTAAACACTGGCGGGTAGCCTGTTAGCTTGCTAAATTATTTTTCTGGTGTTGAAATCAGGTACATGTAAATGTCAGAATACCCAATTCCTGGCCACAAGTCAATGTCTGTGAACCACTGTTTTTTTGGTAACTTGTAAGGCTCATTTTCGAGTCCAATTGCCCTTAATTTGAGCAGATAATTGCTTGTTTAACTCCCAGTTTTGCTGTTTCAGTTCAGTTCAGAGTTTTATTGTCATTTAAAACATTCACTTTTACAGTGCACATTAAAAACGAAATTTCGATGCACCAGGCCGCACAAACAGACAGTGATTAAACCGATTTAAAGAGTCTGTTTGTCGCGAGCCGGTGCAGCCGCTGCCGTCAGTGGCGCCGCCTATCCTAAATGTGATATTCCTACGTAGCTGCTGTGTAGGTACAGGCAGTGTAAGTGCAGAATGCTGTGATCACTGTGTGTGTTACACCACAAAATAACCGTGACCCGGCTGAGCAGACGGGAAGCTCAGAGACTTTTGAACATAAATATTTTTTTCAGAATGTTTCAATCAGCACAGACGGCACGGAAAGTCACACGGCAGCACCGACGACTCACCTTCGCTGTCTTGAGGACGAACTGATGTTTGCCATCGTCTCCTAACTTAGCCTTCAGCTCCAGCAGTTTAGCAACCTCTTCATCGATCTACAACACACACACACACAGAAGAAAGTTAACAAGATGATAAAAAATTTTGTCAAAATTTAGTTAAGCTTTTTAAGTGTTTGTGTCAACAGCAGAAAAAAAAAAAATGAGAAACTACAAACAAGGAAAATTTTGCTACACACACACGCGCACACACGCGCACAGAGCACGGTTGGCCTACCTGAGCCACAGTGATCCCAGGGAAGGAATGCAGACATCGAGCACGTGTTGCAGTCCAACAACCCACCAGACCAGAGAAAGCACGAAACATGGCCGACGTTTTCGTCCCACAGCACGCAGGGATCAAAAACATGATCCAAAAAAACAAAAAAAAAAGTCCAGGAAATGGACAGACAAAAGTTCAGCAGTGCATCATGGGTAAAGCACGGTCCAGTGTCCAGCCACAGTGGGAGGAGAGGCAGGCAGGAGTTGAGCAAAGACGTCCAGGACAGTGAGGTAGATGATGATGATGATGAAGGGTGAGACGGGCCGAGGTCATCCAGGGACAGGCAGGAAACACAGGAGAAAAGTGAGCAACCCTATCACTAGGGGAGGGCGGAGCATGATGCATCATCATCATCATCACAGCGTGGAAGATAGAACATGAGATGCACCAAGTCAATCAAAGCAGCGAGCCCTCGGCAGCCCCCCCCCACCACCACACACACACACACACACACACACACCATCAAATCTATGTGTTCTGTGTGTTTCGTGTTTTCAGAGTCTGGCAGTTAAAAACTTTTCATTACAAACGCAGGTTAAGTTTGGAATTTTTCCTGAAATAAATTTGCATAAAAATTTGAAATTGACCAAACTGAAGTTTTGTCTGCAGCTCAGTCACAAATGTTATGTGGTGTTTTATGTCCACACATTATGAAGACAGAACTGCCGTCTCAGAGTATTTAAACTGTTGGTGCTGCAGATCTGATCAGGCTGGTCGTGATTTTTCTTCTTTTAACTTCTTGTTTTTGACTGGATTTCACAAAGTTCTGACATCGAGGTGCTGCAGGGGTTGACAGAACAAAAAGTGTCTGATTTTTCTGTCCATTTCTCAGGGACAACATACGTCAACTTTTCAGAAAAGCTTAAACTGTATCACATCAGCTGCTGTTTCTTCACATCTGTCTGATGCTTCAGGTGTCCGGTGCAATAAAATGACACATCAGTCTGCTGTGTGACTTGTGTGTGTTGAATTCCCGAACACATAAATATGACTCATTAAATCATTCATAGAGGAAGGTGTGCAGCAACAAGAACTGTTGGATTTTCTCCGGCATCATTCAAAGAAAAAGATCAAAGTTCAGACCGAAGAAACACACAGAAACACAGACAGACAGGCGGCACGACGACTAAAACCTGCTGAACCTGTTTTTACTTTCTTTTTCATGATGACTTACAAACAGTTAATGTCCCTCTCTGAGCTGTTCTCCACCTGCTGCCTCATCCTCTGCACTCTCTTGTTTTTCACGTTCTTAATGTTTTCTTAATGTATCCATATATATTTAGCTTTTTTCCCCTTCAATTTAGTTTTTTAAAAATGACCACAGATCTACAGATTTGAATGTGCCCCAACATTAGCCTGTGGTAATGACCCAAGTTATTGCATCAGCTCTCCTGACATGTTTTCACTTTCATTTTTGGACAAGGTTTGTCAGGTCACCTCTAAAAGCATCATGCCACAGTTTTGTAAATACAGTCTTTAACAAACAGAATTATTAACTGTTCTTATTTCTTGACATTGTAGGATCTGTATTTGTATTTGTTGTCCATTTTGGGGTGAGATTCTCCTTCAAGTCTCTGGGAGTTTTCTGTATCTCACCTGCACAATTTGCTTCTATTTAGCTGTTGTTGGGCTCTTTTTACTCTACTGTGCAAATAAAACCTTAAAAATAAGAATAAGCTGCAGTAGATCTCGTCTGCTAGCCTGTGTGTTGGCTCCGGCTGGTGATGCAGTAACTCAGATTGAAGGCTAACAGTGGGCGGCTAGCAGACATGGCAGCTAACGCTGAGCACTTTCATTCTGATGAGGCTAACTTCTTGCTAGCAGTTAGCCGGCTTGGGAAAAATAAAAACGCTGAGTGGAAAACAGCAACGAGCTCTTCTTTCTAATGTAAGATGAACATTATGAAGCAGCTGAGGACAAAATAGCCCACCGCGTGACGTTTCCGTTAACGTTAGCTGTTGTGTCGTTTTTAACCTCCTCCAAACATCAGTCAAATCTACAGCAATTTAATGTAGATTCACGCATCACACGACGTCACACACATTTACATCACAGAGGGCAGGAAAATGTAAATCATTCGAGTCTTTCGCTTCGTTCGGCAAATACAGAACTGAAGAAAAGTTCTTTAATTTAAAATAACGGCCGAATCATTTCAGGTCAGTCAGTTATTCATAATTACATGTTAATAACCATTTTAAGAACGTGGCTCATATTAAACAATGGTGAACAACTCGGAGGCCACATAATGATTTAATCAGACCAGTAATCCTGTGTTTTCCAGTAACGTGTCCCGTCCTGTTAAACGGCAAACACACGCGCTGCTCTCCGCATGTCAGGAACATGAACGTTAACGGATCAATGCGCACTGACCTGCTCTTTGTTCGCCTTCTCTGACTTCAACTTCCGGACAACTTCACCCTGGACTTTAATCGCTTCTTGTATCTCTGACTTGTCTTCCATGGCTTCAAACTGATGCTTTCCAACCTCAACTCACACCGCCGGCGGACACACAGCTGTCACACAGGAGCAATGTCTGTGTGGAGCGGAAACGGAAACGTGTTTATTAAAGACGTGCACTCCACCGGAAGGGGCGGGACTTAGCAGAGCGCGCAGCAAGGCAGGAAGTGTGATGAACGAAGTTCGAACGAACGAAGTGTTCTTATAATACATCCATGGTCTTAATGCTGCAGCAATGTAGCAATGTAATTTAAGCAAGATGAGCCCTGTTTCTCATTCTTCTCCTTTCCCTTTTTTATTTTTTATTATTGTCATATAGGCCTATTTTTGTTTATTTATGTTATTTATTCTGTCTTTTTAGTCTTCCTCTTTTGAACCCATTGTATGTTGTTTCATACACTTTTTTTTTCTGATGTTGCTCAGTGAGAAACTGTTGGTTTGACTGAATGTGCCTTATTGTAGGTATGTTTTAATAATAATAATAATAAATTTTATTTGTTAGCGCTTTTACAAGTGCTCAAGGCGCTTTACAATTAAAAGACACAATAGAACAACATTTTTAGCTGGTGATTAAGTAGTGATTCTCTTTTAAAATGGATTCCAACACATTTTGTACGAATGGGAGCTGAAGGCTTCATGTACAGGCACAAAATACTAAGATAAATTCTTTAATGTTTAAAAAATGTGAACAAATTGAGTGAAAAGGTCTGGTAAAAGGTCAAAATGTGAATTTCAAAGAGTAAACTGGTAAATAGAGAAGTCCCTGCTAATATCACAGAAAATTTTTGAAATAAAAAAAGCAAGAAAAACAATGTACACTACCAAAAATCCTGTCAAAGAAGTTACAGTAAATGAGCTCTGGTCAAAGGTCAAATGGCAGAAATCAGACATTTCTGTTAGTGCCATGTCTGAGCGTGAGGAAGGTTTCAGCCTCCTCATCGCTCCTCTCTCTCTAACAGAGTTTTACTGCACGTTACATTTAACCTCAGTGAAAGATTCACAAACAGCTGCTGTGAGTCCGTGCTGGAGATTTCACCGGTCGCAGTCAGAGGAACATCTGAAATGACTCCTCTGTCTCCTCACAGCGTTTCTCCTCTGAGCTGACACTCAGCATGACGGGCAAGAAGACGGCGTGCTGCGGCGCTTCTGTTCTGGAGGTCGTGCTGGCCGTCCTGTTGGTCACTGTGACAGCCGTGTCTGTGACACTGATCACGCTGATGGCTTTGAGGGAAACACACACAGGTGAAAATACACACACACACACACACACACACAGTGGACTTCATATTAGCATCTAGAAAAAGGAGGTAGAAAACAAAAAACTTGTATGTTCTTTTTCCAATCCTATAATCCTCTCCAGAGCACCAAATATAAATCAGTCTGCTGCTGAACAAATGCATTGTTTCCTCCTGTTTTTTAAAGCACAGTGAGCAGCTGTTTGAGTCTTTTCTAAATATGAAATTTAATGTTTGCAGAATTTCTTTTTTTAAGATTTATGATTTCAGTGTGCCCTGAACTTGGAGTCACAGAGAAGTGAAGGCAGAAAGTGTTTGGAAACACAGACACATGGTTTGAATCTGCTTGACATTTGTTGATACTGAAAAAGTACTGAATGAAAATCAGCCCTTTTCTACGGAACCCCTGTATGCTGTATATGATTCCAACAGCTTTCAAATTGTTCTGATGGCATGAGTTTCTGTTTGTGTTGCAAACGGTTGCAGGTGACAGGATATCACTCTATCTTTAAAGATTTGGCTGCTTGCATCATCATTCTGCTAAAGGGAAAAAAAACACCCGTACAATTGTATTTCATCCCCTCTTAAGGATTCCTGGAGGTTTTTTGTCTAGATATTTAGGGGATCTTGATCTGTCCCTCCAGGGTTTCTTTCTTTTTATATTTGTTAAAATGCTTTCAATTTAGGGAACAAAAATTCCCTGGAGGAATGTGTCCAGATTTGGTGGAAGGTGGGGACAAAAATGTGCCTTGACCAAAAATTGGTTAAGGGAGGGCACGAGGGTTAAATCATCACATTCGTCTGTGATTGGATGGGAGGAGAATATTTACCCACCGGCAGATTTAAAGCTACAGCTTGCATCCGTCGAGTCTGACCAGAACTTTATGTTTTTAACACTTCCACTGGATGGCAGCAACTGCAACTTTAATGTATAAATATAGTAAAAAAATTCTAGTAAGTTATTTATGTACAAAAAAACACAGCTGACTAAACATGCTGCCCATCTCTGCTGTCCTGTCAGATGCAGAAGCGACTCCTCTTCCAAGCCCAGAGTCGCCACACACACCTTACCTGATTGGAGTGGGCCGAGCTGACTGCACTGGGCCACCAGCTGAAATCCCTCTGGTCAGTGTCAAACACACACCTGACAGTGATGCTGCCTTCAAGGCCTCCTGCCATCCTCTGAGAAACACTTGCAAGGTTCCATTCAGTGAGCGTCAAGACTCCTGGCAGTCCTTGTCTTCGTGTGAAGATGTTGGTCTCATTTATGAAAATGTCTCTGTAGACTCCTGCGGCAAAGACAGTTTTTGCTTTGCAGAGCCTCATGGGGAAGCTGACACACAGACCTCTGAAGTGTCATGTTGGTTGATCCAAGTCTGATCCATGTCAGGTGTGAGACGATTTGCACTTCGGGAGTGACACTCCCACAAAGGTGACCTAAAGCCATGAAGTGACTAAGCTGCGTGTTTGGTGGAAGTTTCATAGTTACTCCCGTGAAGCTTCAACACTCACACTAACGTGGTGTATTTCTGAAGAGAGGTTGACGAAGGTGTTTTTAGTTTCCCATATTTTTGACTTGGAGTCTAACTGCAGTTTGCTGAGGACACAAACACATTTAATCTGCAGGGAATCAAACTCCAAAGTCTGCTGCACACTGCGAACAGTCCCTCTGTGCCTGGGTGTGTTTGGACTGATAATCTTTATGATTTCTCTGTTAAAATCTTAGATATCCAACACTCAGATTTCCAGTCTGTCCAAGGACCATAAAACAACATTTCTGAATGAGCTGCAGAAGAAACGGGATGTTGATGTTTGTTTTTATGGTGTCAGTTGTTTGTTATCTAAAGCTGAAATCTATATTGTAAAAGCTGGTACGTCAGTGTGCTTTACTGGCCTTAGATAAAGATACAGATCAAAAGACATTGTTACAGATAGAAGCTCATTATTCAAACTTTACAGACTTCTTCTCCTTCTGTCGTGGTGAGAATAAAAACCTGCAACCCACTCACCAGACTCGGTGATGGGATCCACATTTCTGTGAAACAGTTATGTTGAGACTTTATATGACACGACTAATCAAAGCACTCGTACAGGTGAAGTAAACTTCCCTCCACAAGCTGTGGGATGAATCTGGTATGTTGGACTGATGTTGGTGTAGCTGTGGAGAGAGATGCCTAGTAAAAAACATGTTTAATATTTAAAGTATCACTTTCCCTGGAAGCCCACAGTAACCCAGATCGAGCGGTGAACTGGTGCGACATCAGCAGTGATGCTCAATGTCCTCAGTGAGTGAGGAGCGAGCTGAGGCGATCTGCTCTGTGCTCAGGAGCTTTGGGTCGCAGATAGAAATGAGTTCCCTCTGCAGGGGCTCTGCCTCGGAGGCGGGAGGAGGAGCTCAAAGCTCAGGCTGCTGCTCCTTCATGTTGAAAACAGCCGGCTGAGCTGCTTCAGCGTCTGATCAGGGGCCTCATTCATAAAACTGTGCTTAGGAAAGATCACTACAGGTGGAGTACGGAAGAAACAGGAAATGCGTGTGCACAAAAACTTCCTGATTTATAACAGAGTGCGCACGCACATCCTACACCTGTTTTCATTTATAAATCCCAATTTTTGCTTAGGAGGCAGCGTACGCCTTTCAGAAATGAGGCCCCAGAACCGGCTGGAGGTTTTGTGGGCAGTGTTAGGGGACGAGTGAGGGAAATGGACAGGTGATTCCAGGGGATGAGATCGACTTTAACCCCTGGAGAAAAGAAAGAACTGGAAAATATAGAATGATGAACTGAGCGTTTACTTTGAGATGATGACACCAAATCTTGCATCCAAATGTGCTTTTCTGTGCAGATGGGTTATGCAAACTCTCAGCAGAGGGCTGCAGGCATACACACTCGCCTGTACAGTCGAGCCTTCATCATTGACGATGGAAAGAAGAGAATCGTGTTCGTCACTGTAGACGTAGGAATGATATCACAGAGGCTACGGCTGGAGGTGAGAACACACACACACGCACACACACACACACAGTCACATAAGTACTCAGATTTATAACTCATATAAATGTGACTTGTGTGTGTAATGACTGAACACGATTTATTAAATCTGACCCGTCGTCACTGCCGCCGTAAACGCAGAAGGAGTGATGATGATAGTGCTGAGGTTACTGATCATAATGTGCCTGATCATCTGGCTGAAGTCTGCTCTCAAAGCAGCTTTAAAGACCAGCAAGATCTACAAACAAACATGGCGTATCCATGATCCAACTCTCCACCTGCGGGCATGTGACCGCATGCCGGGCACAGAGAGTGACCTGGCAGAGTAC
>JAPXVT010026310.1:0-13149 GCA_029823135.1 Acanthurus reversus | reverse complement strand
ACACAAAAGGCCATACTGCATGAGAAATATATACACACATGAATCACAACACTTGATTATACAAATTGGCTCCAACACGCCGGCCCCTAATTGTTATCTACAGGTCAGCAGATAACAATTACATCATGCAAATACATTAAAGAGCCAATGTGCAATAGGGTTCTCACCAAACAATAGAGAATATGATACAAACTCTTCTCATGCAATTTCTCAGGCTTTAGAGACTACTGCCTCATGCAACAGGCAAAGTTTTGTTACTGGTTGCTCCAATATGTTGGTTTTCGTCTTGAGACGCACAGAGCGCACCAGGCCGTTCTTGTCTGCGAAGGTTTCCAAGACTCTGCCGAGGAGCCAAGAGCCCCGAGGAGCTGCAGAGTCGACCACAACGACAATATCTCCAGGTACGAAATTTCTTCTGACCTGGTTCCACCTTTGCCGCTCTTGAAGGAGAGGGAGATATTCTTTCACCCATCTTGTCCAAAATAATCCAGCAATATATTGAGCTTGTCTCCACCTCCTTTTCACATACAGATCCTCCTTCACAAAGAGTCCGGGCGGTAAGATTGGCTTGCCCTTCAGTAGAAGAATGTGGTTGGGAGTTAAGGGTTCCAGATCATTAGGATCGTCAGAAAGTTTAGTGATGGGCCGATCGTTTAGTATTGCCTCCACTTCACACAAAGCTGTGTGTAGGCCATTGTCATCCAGGGTTTGTTGGTGCAGAACAGAGGTCAGAATTTTCCTCACCATGCGTATAATTCGCTCCCAAACTCCTCCGTGGTGCGACGCCCCTGGTGGGTTGAACCTCCACTGAATCCCGTCTTGCAACAAAGCTCCCTTCAATTGATCTTGGTTCAGAGCTGCAAGAGCCTCCTTCAACTCTCGCTCTGCTCCCACAAAGTTGGTTCCATTATCCGAACGTATCTGTAATACCTGCCCTCTTCTGCAAATGAACCTCCGTATGGCATTGATACACGCATCAGTATCCAAAGATGGTGCTACTTCCAAGTGGACAGCTCTACTTGAGAAACAGGTGAAAATCACTCCATAGCGCTTGCACTTACTTCGGCCTCTCTTCACCTCAAACGGCCCGAAGTAGTCGACTCCAACATTTGTGAAGGGAGGTAAATCAGGCAACAGCCTTTCCTTAGGCAAATCTGACATTTTCTGTTCTCCTACCCTTGCCCAGTAAAGCCTGCAGAAGCAACATTTCCCAATAATTTTCCGCACTGCCGAATTGGCGTTTGTGATCCAGAACTTCCTGCGAAGTTTGGCCAGTGTGTGGTTTCTCCCACTGTGTCCCAGTTGTTCATGGATGTGCCTCAGAATGAGTGTGGAGATGAACTGATCTTTAGACAAAATAAGTGGATGTTTCGTTTCTTCAGGCATAGCCGCTCTGCTAAGCCGTCCACCAACTCTCAACAGACCATTATCCAATCGTGGGTCCAGCTTGTAGATTACACTGTCCTTTGCCACGGATCTTCCGGCGGATACTGCAGCAATTTCCTTCTGAAACCTCTGCCTTTGACAGTATCTGATGATGGAAACTTCGGCCTTCAACAGGTCATCCAATGACAAGGTTTGCCCTCTCAGGGCTCCTTTTGCCTTTTCCATCTCCATCTCAATATGCTTGGATGAAAAAGTCTGCAATTCTTTCCTCCTTTGTGCCAGCTCCCGCAGTACTTCTTTCACCTTTAGAAACCAGGCCGCAGCAGTCTTGAGTTTCTTCCAATCAGAGAAGTAAGTGACAAGCTGTTCTGTAGCGTTGGGGGTATCTACAATAATTGCATTCACAGCAGCAGGCTTCTTCACCTCTGGATCATCAGTGGCAACAACATAGTCTGCTGTATAAACAGGCCATTGATCCACTGGCAGAGAGAGGAACATTGGCCCTTCAATCCATCTTCCTCCTGTCAGAAGCTCTTCAGCTTTCAAACCTCTGGACGCGTCATCGGCAGGATTGTCCTTGGTGTTGATATATTTCCATTGAGACACGTCAGTCATCTCACGAATGGTGGACACTCGGTTTGCGACAAAGGTATGAAAGCGCTTGTCCTCATTTTTTATGTACTTGATCACTGACATGCTGTCTGTCCAGAATGTTGACAGATCCAATGGCAGCTGAAGTTCTGCTTTCAACATCTGGTCCACTCGGACTGCCAGGACTGCAGCTGTCAGTTCCAGACGAGGGATGGTCATTTGTTTTAGGGGCGTGACTCTTGCCTTTCCCAACATAAATGCAACATGTATGCTGTTTCTGCTGTTCTGCAGCCTGAGGTAGGTAACAGTTCCAAATCCACGTTCACTGGCATCAGAAAAGTGGTGCAATTCTGCATGAGTGGGACGTCCAAAATCTTTGGGTTTAACACATCTGTTAACTTTAAATGACGTTATCCTTTCCAGTGCATTCAGCCATGCTGTCCATTTGTGTTCAAGATCTTCTGGAATATTATCATCCCAGTTGCACCCTCTTCTGCAGAGTTCCTGCAGCATGGACTTGGCAGGCAGTGTAACTGGGCTAAGGAAGCCCAGCGGATCGTACACTGAACTCACAATGGACAGTACACCTCTCCTGGTATGAGGCTGCTCCTTCTTCACCATTTTGAATTTAAAGGAGTCTGTTTCCACACACCACAGTAGCCCTAAGGCTCTCTCCATTGGAAGCTCATCTCTGTCCAGATTCAACTCTTTGGAGTCCCTTGCACGATGCTCTTCTGCAACTGATTGCAGCACTGACCGGCTGTTGCTTGTCCACTTGGTCAAGGTAAAGCCTCCTTTACGACATATCTCTGACAGAGCGTGGACCATAATCACTGCCTCCTCGTCTGTAGGTAGGCTCTTTAAACAATCATCGACATAAAAATTTCTCTTGACTGTGTCCACAACATCTGCAGCAAAGTGATCACGATTTTCTTCTGCCGTCTTCCTTAATGCATAGCTCGCACAACTTGGGGAGGAAACTGCCCCGAACAGATGCACAGTCATTCTGTGTTCCACCACCTCCAGATTCGTATTGCCTTCAGGCCACCAGAGGAACCGAAGGAAATCTCTGTATTCTTCAGGAACTTTGACCTGGTAAAACATTGACTTTATATCTCCCATGAAAGCCACTGGCTCCTGTCTGAATCTTACAAGAACACCGAGCAGCGAACTGGTGAGATTAGGGCCTTGTAACAGTTCATTGTTTAGCGAAGTTCCTTGAAATTCAGCTCCACAGTCAAACACCACCCTTAAGTTACCCTTCCTTGGGTGATACACACCATGGTGGGGAACATACCAGACTTGTCCAGTTCCACGATCCAGCTGCTGTTGAGGCACCACCTCAGCATATCCATTACTGATCATATCAGTGAAGAACCTGGTATACTCTTTGTGAAACAGATCATCTTTCCTAAACCTCCTCTTTAACCCAAGTAGCCGTTGTTTAATCACACAGAGGTTGTTGGGAAGAGTAACCTGGTCCTTTCTGAAAGGCAACTTCACACTGTAGTGACCGTTCAGAAGTTGTATTGATTCATCCATGATTTTCAGAAATCGAACATCCTCTCTTGACATCCCCTTTCCTTCTGAAATCCTTTCATTAAAATCATGGTTGTACTGATTACTCAGCATCTCCTCCAGTCTGCTCACAGAAATCCTGTTTACACTGGCCACATTAAGACCATTTTCACAACCATTGCCTGCTTGAAGGGGCCCGTTAATCACCCAGCCCAATACAGTTCTCACAGCATAAGGACCATTTCCACGGCTGTTGACCACCTCCCAAGGTTCCAATAACTTGGGTGCATTGGTACCAATCAATAAGTCGACATTTGCCTCTATGCTGGGAATTTGAACTTCAGACAAATAAGGCCACTTCACAATATCTTCCTGGGTGACAATGTTGTCACTGGTCACAGGCATTTTCCTTTGGGTAAGGACTTCTGGAAGGTTGTAAAATGTGTCACCATTGAGACCAGACACCTCCAAACCTTTCAGCAAGGTACTCGGGACCACCCTCTCTTGTCCCATAGTGCGCAGAAGGAAGTTGGTCTGTCTTCCAGTCACATTCAATGTATGCATTAAGCGATCAGAACAAAATGTTGCTGAACTTCCTGGGTCGAGAAAGGCATATGTTTGCATTATCTTGTCTCCTCTTGAGGATTTGACTTGTACCGGCAAAATAGACAACTTACTATCACTGTTGCTGGCCCCAGTAAGACCACAAGTTTGCGTTGAAGCTGTAGTGACAGCTGTAGAAAAAGTCTGCTTGACAGCTGGAGTGATGGTTGAAGTGACACTTTCAGCCACATTAGGCTGCTGCTTTACACTGGGGTTAGGCCTGTTAATATGAAGCATGGTTGGATGATTTTTTCCACAAACCTTGCAGGTTAGGCGCTTTTCGCAATCACCACTCATGTGACCGGAACACAAACATCCAAAGCAAATCCCTTTCTGCTTTAGAAAGTGAATTTTTTCCTGGTGCTTCTTACTTTTCAGCCGTGGGCACTCTGCCAGAGAGTGACTACGCAAGCAGCACACACAAACATATCCAGCTTTCTCCACTGTGGAATCAAGCATTTTTCTGACTGAGCCAGAATCTGGTTCTTTAGACTCCAGATGTGTCACAGTCGTAGCAAAGCTGTTGCCTTTAGCACCGCTGTATTTGAACTGAGGCTGTGACTTACTTCTGCTGCTCAATCCATCCTTATTAGTTGAACGATCTTGAATATCCCCAAAAAGTGGGTCAGCAAGAATCTTGACTTGGCGTTCCACAAATGTGACAAGATCATTGAAAACAGCTCTGCGGTTACGTCGCTCCAGTAGCTCGTGAGCTGTTGTCCTCCATTTTTCCCTAAATTTATAGGGCAGCTTGGTCATAATCATACGCATGTTGGTAGGCATGTCAAGCTCTTTCATGTGTTGTAACTCTGTCATAACATTACAACAGTTGCGCAGGAAAAGAGCATAAGCCTGTAGTGCCTTTACATCCTCCGATTTCACAGCGGGCCAAGCCAAAGCCTTCTCAATGTATGATGAAGCGATCTTAAACTCATTCCCGAAATGTTCTTGCAGAAGCTGCTTAGCCATGTCATAACCTCTGTCCGGCATCATATGCTGACAACTTCTTACCAGCTCCCGTGGTTGGCCTTTGGTAAACTGCTCCAAAAAATACAAACAATCTGCTTTGTTAGCCTTGGACTCAATGTTATGTTCAAACGCCCTTATAAAGCTCCGATATTGCAGTGGGTCGCCGTCAAATACAGGAATATCTCTGGATGGTAGAGACATTAAGAGCTGTTGTTGTACTAGAGTGGCTGTGATCTCATTTTGACGTTGCATGATTGCACTCAGGTCTCCTGGTGGTGGAATGTGAGAGAGTTGATACAATGGTGTAGCGGCACCACCTTGTGGTTGCATTTGTGAGGCTTGGAACCATAGTGCAGCAGCTTCAGCCTGTGGTTGTATTGGGGAGGCTTGAAAGCACGGTGCAGCAGCTTCAGCCTGTGGTTGAATTGGAGGTGGCTTTGCTTTTGGTCTGACAACAGGATCTTGCTCCAATGGAGTGAACGGCTTTGCTACTGGGTTTAGCATGGTGGAAACAGGTTGAGAGCCACTATGATGTTCCACATGTGGACTCTTTCCATTGGAGTTTTGTGACCGTCTCCCACTCTCTGATGCAGAGTCCAAAACAGCCAGCTTTGCAGCAGATGCAGCCAGTTCAGCATCCATTTCCAATTGCTGCCTTTTTCTCCTCAACTCCTCTTCCTGAGCCTCCAAAGCTTGTCTCTCCTTCAGAGATGCTGCTTTCACAAGCAGTGCTGCCCTCTCAGCCTCTGCTCTGATGCGTTCAGAGACTGTACTTTTACCACTTTGCCTGCTTGTACGTGAATGTTTACTTTCCACATTTGATACGCTGTCATCAGGTTGCACGTCATCATTCACATTTGAAGAGACCACATTACTTAGCCCATCCTCTGAATGCACATTGATCACATCACTCTTGGCTGACAACCACTGTTTAACTTGAAGATGAAAGTCCTCTTCCTTTGCTTTCTTTGCCCGAAACCATGTATTTTGTTTATCTATTTCCTCCTGGGGCATAGGCGTGACAGACATGACTTCATTATGTAAACCTTTGGCTGCCTCACACAGTTTACCATATTCATCAAATACACTCAATACACCATTCACGTCACAGTTTTGCATAAATACCACCATCATTTCTCTCAATTTTTTAGCCTTGTTTAATTTATCTGATCTTTCATTTTGCAACCTTTTCAATTTCTCACACAGTGCCTTATGGGTTGGTTTAGGTTCTCTTTTCCCCATTGTCCCAACACTGTCCGGAGCAACCTGTTCAGGCTCCATTGATTTACCGTCCATGTAGCATCCGGAATAGCATTGCGCGCGTCAGCTGATTTTAACCCACAATCAATATGTACACTTGAACGCGCACTTGAAACGCGCAGTCACTTAGCTACCAATGCATTGGATTTACGCTCAAAACACCGAGTTGTGTGCACACAATTAAATGATGATCATCATTGCTCGAGTAGCTACTTACAAACACGTTGGCAGCTGGCGTTGGGTACCGTAGTTGGAGCTCCGGCTGATGCTGAGTCCGTGTACTCAAACACGAACGTGATGAACAAACAAATCCCACGCCGTCCTCAATCGCGCCAATATACGTGCAGATCCACGGGAAACCATCCAACGATGTCCTCAACGAGCAAGTTTTTGACTTATGTATGGCTTGATTTATTTAAAACAAAGAAACTATACCTACAAGCCATTGAGGTGGCTGAAAACCGGCTGGACTTAGTATTAACGCGTTCGCGAGCACTCGTCAAAAGAAAAGGTAAGTTCCACAGGTCCGTTGCAAGTTCACCAAAGAGATTTATTTACACCATAGCAATGTTCCAAAGGTTTTGTAGACCACGACACACACACGTATTTTGACAAGTGAAAAACCCGACGTTGACGGTCAAAAACTTGTATGCTCTCAAACCGGTAACAACACACACCTGAACCCATCAGTACCACACAGGTTAAATGCCAAACCAAACACTTCCTGTTCTACATGCAGGTGGAGCCACCTACTGGTCAACATAGAAATTGGCCACATCTACACAAAAGGCCATACTGCATGAGAAATATATACACACATGAATCACAACACTTGATTATACAAATTGGCTCCAACATAGACTAAGATATTGGCTCCAACAAACCGTCCAGTTGATGTATATTCGTCCAATGGCCCAACTCTTGTAAGCAACATTTGGAAATCAAGCTAGCTGTAGCATGAGTTTCCCCGGGAAGCATCCCCCCCTCCTTTTGCTTCAGCTTGTGTTTTATTTTGTTTGTTGTCACTCTCTATTTTAAGTCCAGTTTGCGCCAAAAGATTGACAAGGTGCAACGGTTGCAGGGAATGCTGCAGCGGAGTAAACTGGTCCTTCTAAGCTGGACTCAAGCAGGCTGACGGTGTCGCCTGCAGACACTGTTGTCAGCAGAAGCCAGTTTAAGAGCGTAAGGCACGTCACTTATTTCAACAGCCAATCAGTCTGTACCGATGTCACCTGTCATTAAGAAGCGCAGCATAGTGCAGCCAATGGGAACACGTGCTCGCTGTAATTACTGTGATTAGCCGAAAGTACCTCATCACAGTCTGAATGTGCTAAGCCTGAATACAGAGCATACAGAGCCAAGGAGATGTGCAGAAGTATTTTGTTCTTTCAGGCCATCTGAAACACAACATGCTGAAAAATTATTTTGGAATTTTAGTGAGACAAACTGCCTACCCCAACTTTAAACTTAAAAGTAGAATCAAAAGGATTTGTCCGAGCTGTTCCTAAACGCACTAGAAAGTAAGTTGATTGTTGAATCTCATTCCCTGAATCTCAAATACTAATATTTTGGGTTGGTGAAGCATCCTGGGCACAGCCAAAAAGGCAAAAGTATTACAACTTAAGTAACAGCCTGTTTGGAAAATGTAACAAGTAGAAAGAACAGATAATTGTACTCAAATGTAGGGAGTAAAAGTAAAAAGTTGTCAGAAAAATAAATACACAGGTAAAGAACAGATACCTGTAAAATCTACTTAAGTACAGTAACAAAGTATTTGTACTTTATGCTTTAATTCACCACCTCTGATTATCAACATGTTAGTTTGATGTAGATTTAAGTTAGTTTGTGACTCACCCTGCTAAGGCGCTGGTCTGCGGCCAACATGTTGGAGGATCTCGAGCTCCTCATGGTTGTGGAGGTGCTGGTGGAAGAGGAGGAGGCCAAGGAGGCCTGCTTGGCCCGCTCCTGAAGTCCCGACTTGGGCAGCCCCACTTTGGTGGCGCCCGCTTTCATCATGGCTGCACGTCTGCAAACTACACCTGAAACAAACCTAAAAAAGAAAGGAAATTATTGTCTAACAGCTTTTAAATGGTTATCCTCAACAAGAGCATTACCGTGTCTCTGTATTCACTGTGGTACATCAGAACAGCTTCTGCAGCTCAGCAGATTCCTCTAAAACAGGTGCTCTGTGTTGTCTTATTAAAGGTACTTCCTCTTTTATTAAACACTATGCCACACTGCTACTTGTCCCAGAGGCACCAGTAAGCAAAGCTGAAATATGAAACATGATCTTCCTGAAAAGCACTTTGAACAACAAATATGTCTCTGAAAATAACAAGACAAGTGCATTGTCTGAATTGTCTTCTGACTTGTAAAACTGCTGCAGTTTTTGTTTAGATATATTAACAACTTCTTGGGCCAATGCTGAACTTTCTGCCTCTTTCCTTTGTAGGGCAGTATAGAGCAAAATCTTTCAGGTAAATGGTTAAATTTGACATACTGACATTCTGCCATCGACATTAAACATTAGCATTTGATGCGTGTCAAAATTAGAATTTCTCCTCCAGCTCTGCAGCTGCATTATCTTAAGACGTACTGCAGAATAATAGGCAGTACACCTTTGCTTCATTTTAATAAAATAACACTATACTGTTTTAGCACTGCTTAATGCCATTTTGTGGCTTATCCAAAGTACACAAGCCAAGAGTTTCCTCTAAGGGCAGCTAAGGTTACTCCAGTGGCTACAGCACTGACCTACTTTTTGCCAGAGGAAGAGGAGAGATTGAAATTTCTCATCAGATTTGTTTAAACCAGCAGCACTGACCAACACATAGCACTATCTACACAGATCCAGTAGGAATTATGCATCTAGCTTCAGCCACTGCACCATTGTAACAAAACAGTACAATCATGTTTTTATTTACCAAAGTCTAACAGGATGTGGTCAGAGAAGGTGTGTATTTGATGTCCAGAAGGAAATGTACTCATCTGGCAAATAAGTATCTGTAACAACTGAAAGGATGGAAAAGTGCCTTTAACCAAGGAGAGTGTGTAATGGTAAAAAGCTCAGTAGCTCTCAAAGGACTGGCTGAATCATTGATCAGTGCTGGGGTAACCTGATCTTCTGCCTCTGAGAGGCAGAGTGCTGTTAATGGGGATTCCCTCTTGACTTTGAAAGACGGAAATGACTTAAACCTGCACAGGGCTTTCAGGGAGGATGTTTGTTTTTCCCTCTGCTCCTCACTGCTTTTGTTTTTTTTCACTGGCATGATTGACTGAAATATTTATTGTGTTCAGACAGCAGTTCAGATTGGAGCAGGGAATACTAGAGGAAAAAACTGCAGTAACCAATAATCAGCAGTCCCTCAAACAATGATTTGATGGTACTAAAAGCAGTTTTGGACACTAACCACTACAGCTGGGTATCGAACTTCAATACTTGTATGATACCAACTGAACTGCCTCAATACTATTGAGTATCGAAAAATGTCACATATCAAAATTTGGTATCCAATGGCCAGAGTTAATCTCATCAGCATCAGTGAGTCTATACGCATGCAGCATGCTTGTTGTGCCAAGATTTTTATTGGCCGTACTCTTGTCTTTTAGAGGAAAAACACCAGATTACACCCAGAGACAGGGCTGACCATGAGTATGTGGAATGTAATCTTTTATTAAAAAAGATTAAATAAAATTAAATTGAAAAAAGTATTGCTCAGGAACTGGTATTAAAGTCAACATATCGTTGTTGGTACCGGTATCGAATTTTTCCAAACGATACCCTGTCCTACTAAACACTGAGAACAACACAGGAGATCCACATAAGTAAGATGTTTACATCAACAACATACACTGTGGTGATATACATGCTGCTTTTGATGACTAGTGATACTGATTTCTTTAGAGAATGTGTCTGTGTCTGCTGAAGGGCTTATCTAATTATGAGTATACTGTAAGAACTTTGTTTTTAGCACAGATGACAGCATGTGTCCCCCTGGTGCTCCATCATATGATACAGAGACCTCTCTAGGCCAGATCCTGTGACTAACTCCTGCCTGGCCTGGGAGTCTAATGACTTAAAAGAAACCTGCACTTTTTTTGGTAATGTAGCCGATTGATCCAAAATCCTGGTGTAAGACAAGAACATATATGCCTTTCCCTTTTCTGTGCATTTAGTGGGTTGCCAGATACTTGCTCCTTGCGAGTACATTTTTTTTACATTCAGTTTTACATTCAGTGGAAGTGATTGTGTTTTTTACTGCCGTCTAAAGACCTCTAAAACACATTCAAAAATCTCCAATATGCTCCATCCACATGTCGTGACCGAGCATGTTCACCACACTACAGAGACACTATCATTGTGGGCAAAAATACAGAGGAACTAGTTGTCTGGGCAGAGTGACACTGTGCCTCGGACACGATGAAAAAAATATTTCATAGTGTGATGTGTGCTTACATTCACAATCGCATTGTGTCCAAGGCACAGTGTCACTACACCCAGACAACCAGTTCCGCGGTATTTTCGCCCATGATGACAAGATCTTCATAGTGTGGCGGATATGCACAGTTATGATATTTAGATGGAACATGCTGGAGATTTTTGGATGTGTTGCAGAGGCTTTAGAAGGTGGTACAGGTGTCACCCTATCACCTCCATTGAACGTGCAAAACAGCTCTTGCGGGGTGGAGATGGTGAATTCATCTATGTTCTTGTCTTAAATTGAAATTTTGGATATTACATTGCCAAGAAAGTGCAGTTTTACTTTAATTTGAAAACATAAGCCTGTACACTTGCAAATCTATAGCAAGGAAAGTACAGTTTAAGCCTGATATGCCTTATTTTCACCTTCTCTGGACTACTGTAGGAATCAGTTCTGCAAGTATGACCTCTTGATATTCCTGTGCAGAATATGACTCTCAGGAGCCAGAACTGTGTCCCACTTACTTTGCAACGGCCTAGTTAGGACACCAAAAGTCTTTGAGAGACAGACAGCGGTTGTATTTTAAACTTGAGCAAGCCAAGAGTTAAAAAACACAGTGCGAGTTAAGTATTGCTCCTAAAAGTAACATACAAAAATGAGAGACATTTCCTGACCTTTACTGCACTACAGCTTGCACAGTCTGACAAAAGAAGCATGAGGGATGATGACATCATAACTTAAACAAGGCTGGTAAAAAGTTAAATACGGAATTACCTTTAAAAAATACACAATTACAAAACCGAATATAATTTATAGCCAGCACAGCCATAAGTAAAAGGTTGTAATGGGCCCTAATTATATTGCTTCCAAAAACAGGAAGATAATGTAAAGGCTGAATATATGGCAGAATGGTGAAGGTGCTTTTTAGGTTATTTCTGACAGTTGCTGTTGGATTAGACTGCTGAAAGGAGATAAGCGGGAAACATGGACCGTTAAGACCAACTGTCATCAGCTCGGACTTGGATGAACCAACCTCTCACATGACATCCAACCTAATATAGCCTTGAGGGAGAGGACATTGTGCTTTCATAACAAGGGATGATTAACTCTTATGCATATTGTAAAAAGCCCACAATGTAGGCCTATATGCAAGGGTGTCTATCTTTGTGAGGACAAAACTGTGGTTAACATCTGTGTGTGTGTGTGTGTGTGTGTGGCTGTGGGCCATAAGTGTTTCTCTGTGTGTGGGATAGAGGTGAAGCTACACACCAAGAAGCAGGGACCCTCCTAGTTACAGCACACTCTGCTTCATTAAGTCAGTAATATATTTTGAATATACCAGTTTAAAAGAAAGAGATCTACATGTATTATCGTTTTAAGGTCCCCCCTGCAGTACACGTGCTGCTCAGTAAAAAAGGGACAGACAGACCTTTAGACAAACTAACTCCTTAAATCCACTGCTATATGGGTGACAGAGGAAACACCGTCTTAAATGTACATATGAATATGTAACTCAGCTTGCCATAACCACAAATCCCCTGAAATTACATAGGGAAGTCGTACTTCACCAGTCCTGACCATTGTCTAGGTTGCTCAAGTACAATAAAGGATGGTTCATGTGCAATAAACTTTAATTACTAAGTTTATGTGTAAAATATTGAGCAGAAAGGACATGAAATGCATCCTCTCATCAGATTGCTCTGTGTATGAAAAAAAACCATCCTGTTACTGACATTTACACAGACAAACAAAAACACTGAGAGTACGAAGTGCTGCTGGTAAATACATAATTCATCCATCGGATATCGGACTGACGTAAACAATCCAAGTGCTAATCCAGATTCCATATTCTCATGTGTTTTTGTGAAACCATTTTTTCCTCCTGATACTAATACCAAAACTTTGGGCATCAGCTTACAAAGAGTAATACATTTCATGGTATCTGATTAATGTAGAGATTTCTGCACTCACCAATACCTGATCCAGCATTTATGACAGCATCAGAGGCTTCTTAATCTCCCACAACTCTATAAGTAAGACATACAAGCAAAGCTTACGCTGGACCATGAACCCACTGTACTGTAAAATGAGACCATCTGTAACTGAGAGGGCTACTTATGACAGTGGGCTAACTCAACACGTGGTAAGTATGGAGAAATTACAAGCATCAGAATTGGATTGAAGATGAAAAAAAAAAAGAATCAGCGCACCTTTGCCGTCCTAAGCTGCAACTTCTTCAGGGCAAAGTGCATTCAGCTGTGACTGTATTACTTTGCTCCAATCAATTTTTTCTTTTTCATCTTCAGAGAAAAACAATAAAAATATTCAAATAGTGCAACACACAAAACAAGCATAGCTAGATGAGGCTTTACAGCTACGTTAATGTTAAAGGGTAATTCCA
>JAPXVT010025792.1:0-13162 GCA_029823135.1 Acanthurus reversus | reverse complement strand
CCTGCAGACTTTAAGTGTCACAGTTTGAACCCGCTGCAATACAGAATACTAATTTTATTTTAAGGTAGGATCACGATCTCGATTTTATCCCGATTCTTTAGTTTCATGTTGGTTCAAACTATTTCACACGTTAAAATGTAGGCTGCACAGTTTTGCTCACACACATTCAGTTTGGCCGGCTTGTGTGTGATTTTGAACTTTTCAGGGGAATTCATGTGACACTGTGTCGTGACAGGAAGTCCCTGTCAAGATTTCCCCGACGTCACTGACGTCTCAGCATTGAAGCTGTGCACTTTAATGCTGAGGCCTCTGTTGTCTTTAGTGTGTACTGTGCAGACGGACTCCGTCAACAGGATGTTACTGTCACAGCTGTGATCAGCTCAGTGAAGGCCTCCACCCCCTTTGTTCTCATCTACACGTCTGAACCAGAGGCTGTGAGCACTTCCTGTGAAGCTGGTCAAGGCTCTGGTCTTCTTCATGTGGAGCTCAGCCACCACAGGAGACACCGGTGAGTCGAAGAAAACTGAATCAAGTCCAGCTGATGTCTACCATAAAGCGCTGAGAACACCACGGCCTGGATGACTGAGGACTGAAAGATAAGAAAGAACGGCGCAGGTACAGGTGTGCAAAGCAGACTATGGTGAGATGACCTCACATATAAATATGACCTGACATTACAGGTAACATCAACACTTAAACCCAGTCCCTCAGTGTTAAGTATTAGTAAAGAAGGCAAATCATTTCCTGCAGTGTAAACCCTATTTTGTCACTGCACAGTGTTTTGTCATGTTGTGCAGAGTGCTGCTGCAGTCTTCAGATCTGTTGTTCTTCTGCACGACTTCAACATGTCCACAGTCTGTGATCTGAGATGAGCGAAGGCTCCTTCCTGCCGTAATCACACCAAAAATCTATAACACTGCAAACACGAAGAGCACATGTTTAGTCCCACTGGTCGCTTGTTCTCAATTTTCCTTGTGTATTCAGTCAAACCACTTAAAAAAAACACACACACACACACCGATTAAAAAACGGATTCATTGTGCTTTTACATGAGAACCACAGAGCAGTAAGAGTTCCAGCTAAAGATCAACATAAAGATTTCACATTTCTTGTAAGTCTGTGTAGCTGCAGTGATGAATTGTTAGAGCCAATTAAAAGCAGAAGAAGAAAAGCGAATGGATTCAGATTCCTGATGATGTCTTTATGGAGTTCTTCTATTCCACAAGGCTTAATTAATCATGGCAAAGTTCTGGGTGTGCGCGTGTGTGTGTTTGTGTGAGTGTGTAATAAGAGATTGAAAGTTAGTATTTGCTTTCCAATATCACTCTGTGTGTGTGTGTGTGTGTGTGTGTGTGTGTGTGTGTGTGTGTGTAACAAAGTTAAAAATACGTATGTGCGAGTGCTTGTGTGATAAATGTGCAGGGAGGCCAAAGGCCATTGATCTGATGGGGCCTTCCTCTCACAGCCACCTCATCTTCAGCAGAGCTGCCAGGCAATTTAGCAGCTTCCCTTACAGGAGGAGAAACGTTAGTGAGAAGGAGGAGGAGCACCGGAGGAGCCGAGAAGAAAGGCGAGGGAGAGCGTGGATGGCTGGGTACAGACAGAGGGAGAGGAAACCAGAGAAAAAATCTTTATCAAGATTCACGATAAACGACTGGAGCTTTTTGCTAAGGGAGGGAAGGAAGAGAGAGAGAGAGAGAGAGAGAGAGAGCCGGGAACTGGGGATGGTGACTGTGAAGCAGGGAGCAGTAGAGACGGAGCTGCATTTTCTTAATCACTGCCAGCCATATGAAAATATCAGAAATGAATATTTTACTGAAATAACTCAAATAGTCCCAAAATTCCCCTGTTGAGCAAATGATGCAACTGAGGCGATGATCCAAAATATGATCCAGTTATGATCTAGTGATGCAACACTGGTGTTTCTCGCGATTACGTCGCGTTCATCGCTTTCGGTCTGAACACACCTTCAAACTGTCACTGCAGCTTTAGACTCAACACGCCCCCCGAACATGTGATCTCGCCTCTGTTCTCCTCTGACAGCGCTGCTGAGCGGTGGAGCAGACACAAAAAACGATCTGCAGACGTTCAACACCAGCAAAAGGCCATGACGCTCATTTTGACCGTTTTCACATTTATATGCCATACAGCTTTGGGGAATTAAAAATGAGAGTGCTGCAGGTCCCCGCCTGTTCCTACAAATGTCTATATTTTCATCTAAAATGTTATTTATACAAACGGCACCAAAAGCAAAGAAAATGAGACCATCTGTACTTCGACCACAGGCAGTCAGTCGACTCTGCCGTGGTTAAATTGTTCCTTTTTTGCGTGGTGGCAGTGGCATCTCGGTTGCTTGGCAGCTGTCACTGTCTCCGTCAAAAGTAAGACTCGAGCGTTTTTCATACTTTTGGAGGAAATTTTTGTCCCTCAAAGCAGCGCTGCACACGGCAGTGAAGTGGAGCAGAGCTCACCGGCATCAGCCGGGAGTGGATCTGGATGATCCGTCTCCCATGAAAGTGGGCGTTCTGTCTTCAGGTGTTCCTTTGTTTTTTTAAAAACATATCCTAACACTAAATGCATAACTCTCACTGGGCATCGATCATGACAGCTAATTGGAATCTGACGGTCAAAATGACCAGCGGCCTTTCTAAAAGGAATGGAAGGGTGGCCCTTCTCGTGTGGGGGGGGAGTGAGGCTTGTGAAGGTGTGCCAGGTTTCACAATGTGCTCTGGTCTTTATTTTGTATTTTCTCTCTCGTGTGCCATATTTAGTTACAAGAATAAAATGATACACTCCACCGGCACACGAAAAGGGTCAGGACGAGAATGACACAAAAAACCCTCCATACTCTCTCACTTTGTCATAGAACTGTGTGTGTGTTGTGGCTATGCATTGCTTGAGCACAGTGTGGGTCTGAAGCTGAATATCTGCTTCCAGGAGAACTTTCAGGCCTCGGTGAGCATGACCGACTGAGAATGACATGAAATTAGAAACAAAATATGTAACCACGCTGCTGTGAGGAAGATGTAAACTGCAAAAAGACCGCAATCATGCCGGAAGTTTGGGGATGATTTTCTGTTGTCCAGGAGGCCACTGGTTAGAACTAATGTCAGTACACAGTACAATCAGCTCTGAATCCTTAATTTGGAGTATTTCCAATAGGAAGCACTACAGATAACCATGGAAGATCTAATTTAAGTATATTAAAGTTCAATCATTTCTATTTCATTACAGGCGCAGCCCTCTGAGAGCTGTCGTTAGTGGGTTAGTTTATCCCTTGCACATGCTCGATCCTGAGGTTTTCTTTCTCAACACGGCCTGAGTATGAAACAGCGTCAGGACCTGAGATCTGCTCATGGTTTTTTTCAGTGTCACACCAAGGACACACATCCTGTGTCTGCGTTGCGTCTGCAGCACACAAAGAGATCAGAGCAGCCACGCAGCACGCGGGAGACGGACATCGGATGTATGTCAGCAGCAGTTAAGCAGAGACCCAATGTAGAGAAGTTTAGTTTCGCTTCACGGACTTTGGCTGACTTTATCTGACAACATGGTGCACATCGTGCCAGCCTGGAGTGGAGACACACCTGCAGTGTCTGAACACGAACTGAACGCCGCATAATGTAATGACTTCAAAGACCCCATGGAACGGATGTCAGAGTGCTAGTTACTCACGTGAATATACGTATTTCCCATACAAATGATAAGCTAGGGGACATAATGACTGGTGCTTAGAGTAGCCAATCACGCTGAATGTGCGTCATGCGTCCGCGACATTTAAATTTGACAGCAGCTAGCAGCGTAAACATGGAAAGCAGTCAGGAGAATTCTTGCCACAACCAGCGCCAAAGCCAGCTGATTCCAGTGACTCACACAGGAAGAAGAGCCACGAGGTTTTAGAGTGAGGCCGCACATGTTCGACCGCTCGAGGAGAGAGAGAGACAGAGAGAGATTTGATTTAAAAGGGACCTTTATTAACAGTCTGTCCTTGTTACATGGCCGTCCTAACAGGGACAAAGACTATCAATCAATCAAACAACCAAAAAACAAAAACAACAAAGCAAAACAAACAAACAAAAGAAAGACCAAAACCAAACCAGCAAACAAACCGAGAAACAACAGCCACTGACAGACCACTAAGAGACATACCACCGCCTCAGAAATGAAGGACTAAGGCATTCTCCCTAACTGAACAGAGCACTCCCTGGACTCCCCAAATGTCAATGAAGTCCTCTGTCCTGTCAGTCACCTGGTAGTAGCCAAACTCCACCCTGAGCCGAGCTGCCAGCATCCCCCTCACCATCCTGAGAATGTCCTGTGACCCCTGACCCCTCACACAGTTCTGACGTGTTTTCCAAATGCACAGTTTAGCCAGGCCGGAAATGAAATTGATTAGTGCGTGTGTGTGTTTGTTCCTCACTGTATACTGTGGTCCGTAAATGAAAAGTGGAAATGAAAAAGGTTGACCCCACCCCCGAAACCAGTCCTGCAGCTGCCTGAAAACCCCGCTGAGTCTGGAGCACTGAGTGAAAAGGTGATGTAATGTTTCTGAGTATGTGCAAAATGGACAGCTGTCCCCCGTACCAGGATTGAGGTGCACCAGATACCTGTTTGTAGCTATGGCCCCATGTACAATCCTCCACTGGAGGTCACCCGTCCGTTTATCAACGGGGGCTTTGTACAGGGACCGCCAACAGCCCCTTGGAGAAGATCCCACGTCAAAAACCTCTGTCCACCTCGACATCTTCACCCCTGCCAGCGAGCGTAAGTTTAAAACCTTCACACTGGCGTGATAGATGGCTTTTTTACCAAGTGACTCGAACTCCCCCAGCACTGGGGTCCTAAAAGTCCGCAGGGTGTTGTCCTCATCCTGCCACGCCCCCACAGCAGGAGAGACAGCCAGGGAAGGAAAGACATACTCATACTCATCATCCCATTGGTCAGATAAAGTACGGTCCTCAGCAAACGCTCTGAGGGCTGCCGGCAGGGAAGCACAGACCTCCTCCACCAGCCTGAGCAACAGTCTGTTGGAGCGAATGTTGAGCAGCTCAGCCAGACGAGGAATGGACGTCTTCATCAGGTGACCCAGCTTCACAATGCCAGCCTCTCTCAGTCTGGATCTCAGGCTGACAGAAGACAGGACCTGAGAGGAGATGAAACTGGTACCGACCAGGGGCTCTTCAAAGACCCACATCCCCGGTGTCCTCACAGCCTTCCGCTGAAACGTGAACACCTGCCACGCTTGTAGTACGGACTGGTAGAAGGGCGTTAAACCAGTGAAATCCATACCATGGGCCTGAACCAGGAAGAGATGCTTGTCCAAACCCAGGCAGCTGGCCCTCCTCAGCAACAAACAAGCAGTGTCCATCCATGGCAGGCCAAAGCCATACAACAGCTTCTGAGCTGTCTGCAGCCTGAAGGCTGCGATGCGGGATGCAATATCCACAAGGCCCTGTCCGCCCTCGTGCACTGGCAGGTACAGTACCGCCGATCTCAACCAGTGCTGCCCTGACCAGAAGAAGTCCACAATTGCCCTCTGCACTTCTTCAATCAGGCCCCTTGGTGGAGACAGGACTATCAGCCTGTGCCAAAGAGCCGAGGCGACTAAGTTATTGACGATCAGAACCCTGCCCCTGTAGGAAAGCTGTGACAGCAACCATTTCCATCTAGACAGTCTGGCACACACTCTCTCCATGGTACCCTCCCAGTTCTTCCTCTGAAATTCCTCTGTCCCCAGAAAAACCCCCAAGACCTTCATGCCCTGACGGCCCCAGCCAAGGTTACCTGGCAACTGTGGAGTCTGCCTGTCTGCCCACCGTCCAACTAACAAGCCCTCACTCTTTTCCCAGTTCACCCTGGCTGAAGATGCCCGTTCATACAGCTTCAGACTGTCTACCAGGAGTGCCACGTCCCTCTGGTCCCTGATAAAAACACTGATGTCATCCGCGTAGGCCGATGTCACCAATGATGGACGCTGTGACAACCCTGGGAACATGAGACCCGACAGCCTGGATCTCAGCCTGCTCAGGAGGGGTTCAATGGCTAAGGAGTACAGGAGACCAGAGATGGGACACCCCTGCCTAATCCCTCTCTGAACCTGCACTGGACAGCTCAGCCCCCCACCCACCTTCAGCAAACAAAAAGTGTCTTTGTAAAGCAAATTCAAAAGAGACATAAAACCATCCCCAAAACCAAAAGATCTTAAAGTGGCGAAGAGAAACCTATGATCGACTCTGTCAAAGGCTTTCTCCTGATCCAATGAGATGATCCCGATATCGATGTTGTACAACTTACAGACATCAAATAAGTCCCTCATGAGGAAGAGATTGTCCATGATGGACCTGTCCGGTACACAATATGACTGGTCCCTGTGAATTAAAACGTCCATAAAAAGCTTCAGCCTGTTTGAGAGCACTTTAGAAAAAAGTTTGTAATCAGTGCACAGCAAAGCCACCGGTCTCCAGTTCTTGAGGAGTGCCAAATCCCCCTTTTTTGGCAAAAGGGAGAGGACAGCATGGCGACAGGAGGCAGGTAACGATCCCGTCTGAGAGCATTCCTGCAGCACCTCTAACAGGTCCACCCCCAAACAACCCCAGAAGTGCTTGTAGAAGTCCACAGGCAGCCCGTCCAGCCCAGGGGCCCTGCCAGGAGCCATCTGACCCACCGCAGCGGTGAGCTCCCCCAGAGAGATGTTGGCGTCCAGCACAGCCCTGCCACTGGAGCCCAGCTGAGGAAGCCCCTGGAGCAGTTCCCTCACACTGTCACTGCAGCAGTCCTCCGACCTGAAGAGCGTACCGTAGAAGTCCACAGCATGCTGTCTCATCTGGACCGGGTCAGTCGTCACGGTACCATCAGGAAGGCACAGACAGACCATCTGTTTGGTTTGTGCAATGGACCTCTCCAGGTTGAAGAAGAAGGAGGTGGGTGCGTCCATATCTCTGATGCTGGTGAATCGGGATCTGACCAAAGCCCCTTTTGCTCTCTCATGGAGAAATGAACGTAGTTCCTGTCTCCTCTGCTGTAGTCTCTCACTGTCTGTGCTACTGCTGTCACTGACTAAATTGTTTTCCAAATTACGGATTTCATTTTCTAAGTTCTCGATGACCTTTCTGACTCTGCCTGTGGAATGACTTGTGTATTGCTGACAAAAAACCCGTATGTGAGCCTTGCCCACGTCCCACCACTGACTTAATGATGTAAAATCTCCCTTCCTCCCTCTCCAAATCCCCCAGAACACCTCAAACTTCCTGCAGAAATCTCGATCCTGGAGTAGCCTGACGTTAAAATGCCAGTACGTCCTGGCCCTAATGGTTGGTGAGACATGGACCTCTAAGGTGACCAAGTGATGGTCAGTGAACCCTACAGGATGAATGTTACTGTTCATTAGTCTATTAGCGAAGCTCTGTGACATGTAAACTCTGTCTAGCCTGGCTGCGCTCACCCTACCATCTGACACCTTTACCCATGTGTACTGTCTACCCCGCAGATGTTTAACCCTCCACACATCAACTAACCCTGACTCTGAGATGACCTGTGCTAATGAGGTGGAAGACAGCAGATGAGGTTCCTCTCCTGTCCTGTCTAACATAAAGTCTGTGGTGCAGTTCCAGTCCCCCCCTGTGACCACACACTCCCCCTGATCACACTGCCTTAAAAAATCATGGAGTGTTTGAAAAAGTTCAACCCTGCCTGGGCCCTGATTAGGTGCATAAATGTTTACAAAACAAAAGGAGACATCTTGGATTTCAGCCCTGACTGCTAAAGCCCTCCCCTTATGAATCTCAGTGGTGGAAATAATGTTTACCTGGAGCCCATGAGAGAATAAAATAGCTACCCCTGCTGAAAAATTAGTCCCATGAGACAGGCAGCAGTGTCCCTTCCACCACAGAGCCCAGTCAGTCTCATTGTTGCTATCACTATGAGTTTCCTGCAGAAAAATTATATCTAATTTTTTCTGCAGGATCATCTCCGCTACTATTGCCCTCCTCTGTCCATCTCTCCCACCATTAATGTTCAAGGAGCCAACCCTCACCTTGTGCATAAAAAGCTGGGAGAGAGCGGTGTTGTCAGACAAGAGAGACAGTAAGACGAAGACCACCCAGTGTGTCAACAACATCATTACCTGTTAAGTCTTAATCTACGGTTTTTCCCTTTTTTGCTGTTAAGTTGTTTCCTCAGACTTGTAACATGTTTTTTCAACCGGAAACGTTTTTTCTCATCTAGCAGATCCATACCAACCACTTTCTGCAGAGTCAACACACTCTTGATAAACTTATCTGCATCAGGAAAAAATTCAGTCACCTTCACTGATTTACCAAAGGTTTCATCCAGAAACTCATTAATCTCCTCCAGTGTGTGCAGATCTCCACTGTATGACTGAGAGTCTGCCACAGACACACAGTCAGAGTCAGTGTCAAACTCCATCTCCTCCTCACCTGCTGCAGCCTCCAGCCCACCCAACTGGCTGAGCTCTGCGGCAGTAGCCTGGACAGAGCCTGCCTCCTGAACTGCGCTGCCTCCGCCCTGCTCATTCGCCTCCACCACCTCCACCATGCCAGCCTGGCTGTCGTCAGGCACAGCCAGCTGCTCCTCAACCTGGCTATCTGCCTGCCCACTGTGTCCCTCACCTGCCTCTGAGTCAGTGAGAGGGGGCGGGGGAGCACCGTCTCCGCGCGGAGCCGCGGCACTGGCCGACCTGGCCGCCGGTCCGACGGGACCCTCGCCCGGCTCCATTGCCGGTTCCCCGCGGCTCTCCCCCGACCTGTGCGGACATGCGATCCGCTTGTGCCCCACATCACCACACTCGAAACACTTCATGTTTCCTGTGCTGGCATAAACCATGTAATGCCCTTCTCCATGTTTGACTCTGAACGAGATCTCCAGTGTTTGTGACTGACAGTTTAAAAACATGAACACCTGTCTCCAGAAAGACTGAACGTGCTTCAGCTTCTCATTCCTGCAGCCCAGGCCCACAGTCCGGAACCCACTAGCCAACTTCCCGAAACGCTGCAGCTCACTCTCCAGCGCTTCGTTGGGAATGAACGGGGGAACACCGGAGACGGTGACCCGGGTGGAAGGCACTGCGAGCGGGGAAACCTGCAGGTAACCGCCATTCAGCGAGACGCCGCTCGCTATCAAGTCTGACACAAACCGTTCCTCTTTCAAAAAAATTACCACCCCTCTGTTCATCCTGGATGCGTGTGACAGATTGTCATGACCGACACAATCTCCCACAGCGAGCAAAACGTCCTCAACGGGGACCGATGGTTCAGGCTGAAGCCGCACTCCATGTCTCAGAGGACGCCATCCCCACCTAAAACACGGCTCATGGCCAACCAAAACCCCCACCAAAGAACAAGAAGGATGATAGTTTTATCCTTTTCTTGGATTTTTACAAGGCTTTTGTTACTGTTGAGCATCCGTTTATTTTTTATTGTTTATTGTTTTTGGCTATATATACATATACGCGGCCCGTACTTGGTTTGGTCCAAATGGTGGAGCAAGCCTAGTCTCTTTCACCTCTGCAGCAGTCTGGACACAGTCAACACGACAATGACAGGTTTTTCACTAATGTGTTTTCTAATAAATAGTTTTGATAAATAAGATATTTCAAGTCGATATATCTTCTACTAGTACTAATATACAGCCTCCCCTACCCTCTGCTTATACTTGGTTTGATCCACAAAGCGCGCAAGCTAGTTTCCAGTCCGGTTTCACCACTGCAGCAATCTGGACGGAGTAAACACAATGATGAAAGGTAATTAACTAAGTTATGTTTGACTAAAGTGACTGTAGACCATTAAAACCTTTGTAGAAAATATTCACACAAAAATGAGCGAGTTATACATAATATTCACTGGCCAAAAACTTTTCTTATTCCTCATTTCGATAGCTAATCTAGCCCTCCTCCTTGCTCGCTAAAGTTAGCTAAATGTCAAATGTGAGGCATCCTGTTCCAATATTGACGCAGGGGCAGAGCTGTGAAGTTCAATGACAGAGTAAGAACATGCAGTCAGTTTATCAACATTTTATCAGAGGGAAAAGACTGCAAAGACTTGCACACAGCAATTCTGCATTAGAGCCACATGACTCGTCTTTCTGTCACCTTCAAAGACATCCTAAACACAAATTTTCCACATGTGGAGACGTGTAATGCGCGCTCCATATTACAGAGGCACACGGCTCTTCCTGCTGCATAGATCAACAAATCTTAAATTATACATGTCTAATTTAGTCACAATATGACACTTGCATTACTCGAGATGAGCAGTATGGAGGCACTATACCCTTAATTTCCCATGTGAATTTGAATAGTTTTATAGTTAGTTTGTCCGTAATTCTGAGTTTGATGTAGCCCATTACTAAATGTAGATACAATTTTGCTATTAATTGTTGGAGTATCACTTGAATTGGGCGGCCAATGTGATACATAAAACTATTATTTTTCTAACAGATAATGATGGCTGATGGCTGCAGTTTAAAGAATACCTGCATGAGGAGGGTGTGGGTGAAACCACAACATGACACAGAAAAGCACGCAAGACTTAAAACTGACAAGGCGGGTCTTAGACAGGTGTTTGTGAACTCTTACAAAGGTCAGTATTGATCTGCCATGTACTCTTTTCCTACATGTGTTAGTTTTGCTAAAATATGAGCTCCAGTCTAAGAGATGGACTACTGGACTGGTTGATTCAAGTATATCATCAACACAGCCTTCTTGTTTTTCATTTTCTCATAAAGGGGGGGGGGCGTTTTTGCTTCAATACCATTCAGCAAAGGAGATTTTGTCCTAGAGTACAGAGGGAAACTTCTTACTCCAGACAATCCTCCTGTCATCAAGACCTACAGTGAGACTGAAGCAACATATCTCTTTGATTTTCAATGGAAAGGAAAATCTTGGTGGTAAGTAATGCTGACATATTTGCAGCTGCAGTTTGGAATTAGAATTCATTGAAGTTTAGAAAGTCCCATTTAGGGTTGCTTGTCCCTGATCATGATCTAAGTAGTTTTATTTTGTCCCCCACTCTTGGATATTTTATTGAAGCTGTGTTGTAATTTCACATTCAGATAACATACATTAATGTTCAAAAATATTTATTTTGAATTTCTATTTGGAAATTGGAGGTGTGTCCCCATGTCCTTTTCTTGCTAATAATCCTTTTCTGTTTTTTATTATATCAAAAGTCACTGTCACTATGGCTCAGTTTTCAGTGTGTTTTTATGATGCTGCATTGTCTAGTTCATGTTCAGTGTTTTTGTTGTACAGTTTTAATAAGGGTAAAAACTTGCTCCAGTAATTGCTCTGGCCAGTTTATACAAACAATGTCTGTTCAGACTTTGCTGCAATGTTGTAGATATGTAAGAGCCAGGCAGTGTCAGCCATCAGTCATGTCATGCAGTTATATGCCTGTCTTGCTTAAATATATTTCAGTGTGAACTATATGTTGGTATTTTCATACTTACCCGATTGTGTTGACAGTATGCAGGAAATACTAATTGAGTATCTAGTAGGCAGTATACTAGTGTCTATGTAATTATAATTCTCTTACAATTGAACTTCGAGCAAACTGTTACTTTTCTTGATTGTTTGATGTGACTACCCCATCTTCTCATTCCCTCCAATCCTTGTATGGTTTTATTTAGAATGACACTATTCAACACCACATCCAGATTAAACGGGAACTTTTTTGTTGTGCATTAATACCATTCCTTCCTGAATAGTCTTGATGCATGTCTGGAGGACCAGTCACTTGGGAGACTGGTGAATGATGAGCACAAAACCCCAAACTGCAAAGTGCGGCCAATTCAAGTGGA
The DNA here is from genome assembly GCA_029823135.1 of Acanthurus reversus. Lineage (NCBI taxonomy): Eukaryota > Metazoa > Chordata > Actinopteri > Acanthuriformes > Acanthuridae > Acanthurus > Acanthurus reversus. The sequence continues at coordinate 1,348 of JAPXVT010025792.1, read as the reverse complement.
CGGCATGCCGCACCTCTGTCTCTTTGCAATCAGGGACATTGTGCCTGGGGAAGAACTTACCTACAATTATGGTGACTCAGACTGGCCTTGGCGCAAACAGGTATGATAATTGGTAACCCATCTTGTAATTTACAGTGTAGAAAGAAATGCAAAAGATGTCTGTAAATAATCATTCTTCTTCTAATCTTTGGTCCTTAAAGTATGCATTCATCTTAAACAAACATTCACTAGACATCCAACATTCTACTATATAAAACTGATGAAAGAGGCTTAAATAATTTGTGTCTCAATGCTATTTGTGGTAGGAATTTCAGTCAATTCTATCCTTTTGTTGAGCTGCAGATTTCCACTTCCCCTGTGGCCACACCATCAGTGGGTGACAACTCAAATGGCATCCATCAGTCGCTGGTTCCTGCTGAACATGTGCAGCCGTCGTCCCCCAATGTCAAGATGGTACGTGGCTTTGCAACAACAAAGACAAACGCTGTTCAACTGATTCTGCACTGTGGTAGTTTATCACAATTATGTATCAACTACTCCTTGCAATGAGCTTAAAGCCTCTGTATTAATGTCATTCTCTTGTCCTTCAATCTTGTTCATTCCAGTCATTTCAGTCCAGGATTGCTAAATTGAAACAGCACCATGACAACTGCTCTGAACGCTACATGGCCTCAGAGGAAGAACGCAATGAAATTGAAAGACAGCGTACCTTCCTTTTGCATCAGCGTATGCTTCTTGATCAACAGCTTGCACGGTTGGATAATGTGAGTATAATATATGTCTATACAGGCTGAGTTATGTGACAATACTTGTTTTTACTTTTTTTTTTTTAACTTCTATATAACTTTTAACTTCATATATTTCAATATGACTTTTTTTGATAAGAGAGTCTTTTTCTCATAAAAGAGAAACATTCAGGTAACTTTTTTGTTAACATGTGTAGGAAATAGCAATAGTTGAATCCAGGTATACCACTCATTACTTACACATAAATAAGAGCTTATAGTGTAGCTTGGTGTGTATGATAAAATAATGAATACATTTGTCACAATCAATCACACCATTCAAAAACAGATGCAGCTTTAAGATATCTAATCTGCAGTTCAACATCAGAATCTTGCTTTGTTACTGAATTCTCCCTGTGCTTTTTTTCCACCTGATAAAGTGGATTAGGTTTGAAGTGGGGAAAGTCAATTATATACATAGTTTTAATGAATGCAATTTACATAAATGACACCCAGATATATCTATCAATTAAAGCTAATGAATCGGACCGATTAGTTAAACTAGAGACTTGCCTCAGAGACATTAGGTCCTGGATGGCTCAAAACTTCTTAATGCTCAATAC
>JAPXVT010025248.1:2747-13177 GCA_029823135.1 Acanthurus reversus | reverse complement strand
TGCAACTTGTGTTGAATGTGCATTTTTTTGTATCTCCAGGTATCCACACAAATAAATGACTCGCGACCATTTTTATTTACATACACTATATACATTAAAAAAGTGCAGCCAGCCACATAAAAGCAGTCAGTGCTGCAGTATCCTCCAAGGCTGTATTCAGAGAAGAAACCCTGCTGCCCTCCTGTCTCTCCACATCCTCGGCAGCCTTCACAGTCTTTAGAAAAACAATTGCACTAAATGCAAGTGGCCACTCTGTATGGAATCCTGTAAGTCCTCCTGTACTCCTCTGAAAAAGCATTCTAATTCATGACACCGGATGAAAAAATCAAAAAAACTAAAAAAAACCCAGGTTCTTTTTTAAAAAGTAGGTTCAATGTCAACACATGTATGTTATTGTAATTATTGCAGGTCTTTACTCCAGGGGCCATCTACTGGCAAGCCTCATGCCCCTCTGCAAGTTTCAGTCTACAAAAACTATATGTACGAATTTTTGGCTTTCAGATGCATGTTGGATTACTTTGCTTCTTGAATGATTTGGTATACCCCAAAACTGGACCAGCTAAGGTGGGCAAAAAAAGACACTCAACCAACTTACTGTCTAGCCAGCAAAAGTGTGCTTCCTTCCGAAGGATTCTTCTCTCACTATCATCCAGAAATGGGTGCATGTGAGAGCCGGGATACGGGCTGTATCACCACAAGCATGAAGATCATTCGACCAAATCTCCTCAGGCAGCTGTGAACATACAGCATGATTAATTACAAATTAGCTGGTCTCCATCATCATCCTCTTTGAACAGGGACAGTATCAGAGAACCACTCTTTATCAGCATGTTCTATAGCTTTCACATTCTTTGTTTTCCCCAGAGGCACAAATGTTGTTACACTCACATCACAGATTAAGATGCAGTATGTTAAAAGTGGCAAGTAACTGTAATTTCATTTAGACAGGGACAATGCACAATAGAACATTGACCTTGTATACAACAAGGAGAGATACACACAGGTTTTAGCAGAACTGCTAATTTCCACCTGTAGTCCCTGGACAGGTGGGTGGAAACAATAAGTTAATGAAAGAACTCGATGTAAATAGAGTACAAAGCACCAGGTCACCACATCCCACCCCACTGAATAACAATAGTTCATCAATTTGTGCAAAACTGCAGCAGTAAAAGCAGTCAGCAGCATTGCTCAAATGTTAAATTAACCAGGACTAATTAACTAACTAAACCGGATAAAGGTGAGAGGACATGTGTGTGGAAAAAAACATTGTGTTGGGGATAAAGCTGCATGTTAAAATATCCACTGATTGATTTTTATTTTGTTAATAAATCTGATTAAAGTGAGGAAGCACCATGAGCCTGTCACACCTGAGCCTCACCTGTTCAGACTCTGCTCTTATATTTCATCTGAACTGCTTCAGTCCGCTTTTCACCTGCAGGACATCCTACATGAAATTAAATTTTAGGTTCAATATGATTCAGTTTTCACCTGTGGTATCATAAGTGTGAATAAATATGAAATAAATAGACTACATTCAAACTTAGTCATTGACTCAAACAGCAATTTTTTCCCCTTTGCTGCTGCAGCCATGTTACTTTTTTTCCTCCTAAAAATATGTTCATACTCGCCATATGTGCGGATGCAAATTTCTAATTTCACAGGAGAAAGGTGGGCGGAGCTCTTTTTGTCCACTGTTGCCATGGTGAATCGTTGTATCGGGGCTCCGTTAATGTCGGCTTTTTAAAGTTGTGGTGCACGCACGTAACTCAGAGTGAACTGAACAAACTCAAATCAGCTTTTCTGGAACCAGAAACTCAGAGTTTGAAAACTGAGAGTAAATCATCTCAGAGTTCAGGGTCAGACTCAGAGTTTGTTGAAGCTCCTTTGTGAAACGGATCCCAGTACCGAAATAAATATTCCCCATATTTAAACAGTGACTACTGAACTTGTGGAAAAATATTCTAGTTTAACTGAAACAAACCATGACACTATCACCTGTGAGAGTTTCTTTCTTTTTCATCATATATTTCTGTCCTGCAAACATTGTTTCAGTCTTGCACCAGGCAAGACTCGGATCTTGTAAAAGCAATCAATGCGGAGAGCAAATCCAAACAGATGGATCACTTTTAGCCCAAAATGGAATTTTCTGGCAGCAATTTTATGATGTTGTTTAGGCCAGCCACTTTAATTCAAACGGCTATCCAAATTCATCTAACAGTTGTAATTCAATAAAGTGGTGCAAATGTAAGTCCTAATCAGACTGTGACAACATTTTTACAGCTGAAAAGCTTTGTAACAGTTGAGGATACTGATGTGGCTTTTCAGTTAGACCACAGATCTGCAATATAAAAAAATGAATCTAATGTGTGCTGTACAGTGCTCCGGCCTGTGTGGATTTAAAGACAATACCACAGCATGTAGCTCCAGTCTGCGGCAGTGTTCACAGTGGTACGAGTCCTGGCGGTAGGGAAGGTGTTTGGACATTATACCCAGAGCGGCTGTGGCAAAGGCAGCACTGATGAGATGCAACACCAGGACACATTTCACCTGCAGACGACAGCGCAGCTTCTCAGAAACAATAATCACATGACCGTACAGTGTACGACAAAACATTCAAGCCACCAGGTGACAGGAGTTGCTTTCCATGCCAACAACTCATTTCACACTTAACTTTACAAATAATATTCACAGACAAGCTCATGCACAGACAGTTCACTCCCCTGATACTCAATGTTCTGTGTCCACTCTGCAACTTCTACTTCTACTTCTGTCTGCTACAGACATGTGTTACTCTGCCTATACTGCCATCTTCTGACCAAACTATGCTTTGCAGCCTTGTTTATTTGCTCCAAACCAGTTAGTGGAAACAGTTTTTTTTAAAAAACACAATTTTAAAAGTTTGCTTAAAAATTGTGTCATGATCGGTGAAAACATAGCTACTGTCAGAAACACACTTGGACAATAATTCATATGATTCTGGGCTGATTGTTAAAGGATTTAGGTTATATATTGCAGATTGGGATAGATGCGGTGGTGAAGTTACGTTTTATGTTCAGGAGCACATTTCAGCTGTGCTAAGGGAAGATATTACAAGTACAGACATTGAGCTAATGTGATTCACCTTCCATACTGTCAGTCTACTCTAGTTTGTTGTTGTTGCAGGTGATGTGAATTATCTGGATAAAATATGTGAAACTCTGGATATGGTGACAGACAAAAGGAATCACATCTTCTTTCTGGGTGAATACTGACTGGTTTTCTTAAAATGGTCCATTACGTAAGAAGTTAATTTCTACGGCCAGTGTTTGTAGTCTAACTCAGTATGTGACTTAGCCTACAAGAGTTTCTATAACTATGGATGGTGTTATTACTTCAACCTGCATCAATCAAATTTTCACTAATATTCATGAGCTGAGTTCACAGGCAGCATCAGTGGCAGTGCGATGGAGCGACCATAATTTGATTGCTTTGAGGACTAAAATGCCCAAATCTGGAGTTAGGATTGTTTAAAAGATTTCACCCAGACTCATTTATGGATAATGTTAAAGATCTGCAGTGCACTGATGTATGTCAGGAAAATAATGTAAATATTGATTTATATATTGCATATTTCACTTAGAAAGAGGTCTGTAGAGGGCAGTAGTGCCCCACAGTTTGACAGCAGGTTGAGATCCTTAATGCTTCAAAGGTAGCCTGGTAAACCAGACCCATACTTCACTTTGTGAACAAGTTCACAAAGTGATTTTCAGCGAAATCTGAGCAAAGCGGAAGGAGGACGGAGCCAGGCTACTTCAGAGGGACCGTGCCAAAGCAGGTGCTCACATATCAGGGAGCTCTTTGCATAGAAACATCTACTGCAAGTTAAACGTACGATGATGTGATGTGACGAGAGAGATGAATTCCAACCTTGACCTGATTATGAGTTGTGGGTAGTGACCAAACTCCAAAACTGCACAAACAAGCAGCTGATATGAGTTTCCTTCATGGGCTGGGCTTCAGCCAGAGATTCCAGCTGGCACGGCTCCGTGACGCTGCAGAGGCCAGAGTTTTTTTCCCGGCGAAGACTTCTTTGATTGGATCATGTTTTGCTGTAATTTTATGCTTTTACTCTGGAAAAGTAGGCTTTTGTTTGTTTATTGAGTGTGTGTTCATTGATGTGATTTGAACAAGAGTCTGCACGGGGCTGCAGATATTTGAATATTTTCAGCAGGACAGCATGGGAAAAAAAAGGCAGTATGTTCACCAGACATAAGCCTGTAGTGTATTCTTACTGTATTGCTGTGTGTGACATGTCGAAGAAGGATTGGTGATTTTAATGTACGCTCGACCAAAGTTAGGTCAAGTAATGACACACGAGTCAGATTCACTGAAAGAAAACTGAGATGGTGTTAAAAGTTTTGATAAGCGAGTAAGCTTTTTTTTTACTGCTTCCTCTTATATGCAGAGCTTTACATTCTTTACTTGCTTTTATGAAATTTGCCCTAATATGTTCAATATTTCTGAAATAACAGATACAGTTTTTCTCTAAACTTAAACTTAGCTCTGACTTATTAACTTATCATATCATCAAGTAACAGAGGTTGATTCTTTTTAGCTTTAACGGTGAGTTTATATTTTTATTGTATGGCAGCAGTATACTATTTGAAGATCCAGTCCAAAGTCCCAAGTCTGTTCAAAGCTAGAACATCAAAGACACGAGTTCTTCTGTATGAACGGGAGAATTCTGTTTGGATCACAGTGAGCATTCAGCCTTAAAGACGAGCTGAACTCAAAAATGCACTTTCAAATCTTTTGGACCGTATCCCTGCTCCTTTTTTTAGTCAAATTTAAAAATGTATGACAGAAAAAATAACAAAAAATGAATTAGTTCATATTTTGAAATTAAAGTCTGCCACTTCCGTCTTTATGTGAAACAAATCCCCTGTTCCATGATGTCACCATTGACTCAGACCATTATTGGTTGAATCATTTTTTTTTAATTCAGCCAATTATATCACGCCAATCCACCTGCCAATGGAATGTAACATCCTAATGAAGTGAGTGCAGCAGCCCCCACCTGGACTGGGACATGAACCTGGGACATCCAGTAGCGGAGGCAGAAATGGAGACCATTCAGCTAAAGGGCCGGCTACTGAGCAGACATGCAGCTGCTGTCAGCTGTTACATAAAACTGTAAATACTGAATAAACTAAAGCTAGCTTGGTGGTAACATTTAGCAAAGCCATAGTAACAGTTGCCAAGGAGTAACAACACTTGCCCATGACACTCCAATCAGATTTCTTCAACTTATGTCCCGCCCCTAAAGCCTGTTCACTGGTTGTTTAACTGTTTGAATAGTGATTACATGGCATGATGACATGATGACAAGGCAGGTGTCGCTCTGGAAACAGGCAGTTCAGCTCGTCTTTAATGACTTTAACTGCGGCTTTACCGCTGTGAGTGTTTCTTAATGTGTTGCAGAGTAGATTACTCCTGTAAATTACTGCTGAATGTCAGTTATCTTTGTACGACAGTGATGTGTATCATCATAGAGCATCTCATATGGTCCTGAGAGCAAGACGAAGCTTTGGTTTGAATCAAACTCACCCAAAACAGAGTTGGTTTCCTCGCACTGTGGACCAACACTGAACCAGACAAGGTGACCTGGAGGGTTACAAACAACTTAAAGGCTTCACTTCAAGGAAATTTAAGGAAGAATTTATTAGTCCATATTTATTTTGATTAATTGCTGAGAAGAGAAAAAAAAACTAAAAGAATGAAAACACACTTTGATCTCTTTGTTAATTAAAACTTCAGTGTCCTCAACTGACCTGTATGACGACAAGCAGGAAGAGCGCCACGTCTCCCGTGAAGTGGACCTCATGGATCTGGAGCACAGAGGCGCTGAGACAAAGAATCAAAGCACCAATGACAATCTGGATCGCCTGCGTTATCGTGGTGGGTGGGTGGGGGGTAAAGAGGAGGAAGAAGAGGTGATCAACACTTGAGTCTACAGGTGCAGAAATTCAGAGCAGAGTCAGCTGTGGCTTTGACATATGTGAGTACGTATGTAAGGTTGACTGGTTTGTACGATGAATGCTACAACTCACCCCCAGAGTCTTTGGCTCCATCTTAAGATGAGACTGCAGCTGACCGGGGGAGAGGTTTCCCACTGCAGGCATCGGGTCTTTGTCGTTATGAGCCATCCTGCTCCTGATGGACAAATGAGAGCTTTAGCAAAAAGGAAGCGCGAAAGAACATTTTAAAGAAGAGCTTTTATGCTTCTCTGTCTTTTCTGACCTATAAATGTGGTTACAGTGTCAGATACTCGTGTTAAATGATGTCAAAGCGTCACATGACGAGCTTCATACATTTAGAAGTGAGCCCTGCAGGCTGTTTCTGTCGGCTCTGCACGCTGTGTTTCACTGTGTTTTTTTAACAGTGTTTTTACAGTGACATTAATGTGAGCTGGACTTCCTTATATGGGCATGTCAGCTCTGTGCACACAGTGCTGTGCCCGCCCCCTCCCCCGCTCTGCTCAGACGCTGCTGCACTCTGCTCTCTGCTTCATGGATTACTGTCAGCACTTTGTTCAAGATGGCTCCGATAAAGTGATTTGTTTTTCAGGTGAATGAAGGACAGGTAACTTTGTCAAACTTTCCTAAAGAGTCAAGCAGCAGACAGAAGTTAAGAGTGTAGGTGACGCCACTTTGAAATACTGTTTCATATGTTCTGTTTGTATTCATCTGTATCTGTTTTATTGCTATTCTTGTCAGTCTTTAAATGCTTATATTTTGAAGGTCACACAATTGTAATTGCGGAAATACTTTTATTTTGAAGACAAACAGACACTGAAAACGAAGGGAAGAAGGTAGCTTAACGGATGGAAGTAAACAAAAAACGGTGAAGGTACATGGAAAAGTTTATACGGACAGTGAATGAATAACAAGTTAAAATAAGGACTAACAGGAGAGTACAAAAGAATATTAGCGCCAGTTGAGAGGGTAACAAGGCAATATTATTTTATGGTGTCATTTGTCTATTAATGTGAAATTTGTACATAAGAAAAGTTTATATTGCTGACAGTTTACGGTGAAATTTGTTTTCTGTGTGTTCATTACTTGTAGCTCTTACGCTGGTCAGTGGAGTTTCAACCCGCAAAATAAAACTGCATTTGACCATCAGTTCCAGACTTACAATTTTCAACTGAGACGCTCCAGAGAGCGTTCCTGTTTCTGTGGATTTATTTCATGTGGATTTATTTCCTTCCTCAACATGAGCACATGAGCTGGTTAACGGCTAATCTGCTGCTAAAGGAGCGCACGTTTCTTTGTCCTGTTGAAGAGTGAGAAGCGTGAGTTGTAAGTAAAGTTTTATCAGTAGGGCTGTGCTGAAAAATCAATGTGGCAATATATCACAATATTTATTTTCATGGTGTCTGAATCGTATCATGACCCATGTGTCGTGATGCGTATTATATCGTGAAGTGCTTGCCAATACCCAGCCCAATTTATCAGTGTCCTAGCTGTCTTTATTTTGTGCCAGTAAAGGGGTTGTGAGTACGGCAGAGTGCGGAGGCGTGCATGGAGGAGGGAAGGGGGAGGAGTAACTGACACCACAGACGTGCACACATTTGTGCTATTGTTGTTTGAGCAACAGCCCTTTGGCCCCCCTCAGCTGCCCCTCTGCCCTGAAAGAGGTGGGGTTTTTTTGGCATATTAATGTGACATTCAAATAGCCCATTATTTGTAAAGTTAGACCAAATTAAATTGCCATATCATCCTAACTTTTATTTCTTTTATGACATGGTGCGTCACCTTAGTGATGCCCTTTGCCCCCTGTCAGTATCTGTCGAATTAAACGCTAAACGCGCAAAGGATCGCAAGAAAGTTGTTGCTTTTCATCTGAGTATTATCCAATAATTGGTTGGGAACAATTTGGACAAAAATATTCTTGCTTGTGATAATAACAGACAGCTCGCTCTTAACAACAATCCTGCAGAAATTGTGCAAAGTGCCCTCTCTGGTCGCCAAATCTGGCCTAACACTGGGCTGGGATGGTTTTGGCTGTTGAGTCATGCAAGCCTACAATGTTTATGACATGATAAATTTTCAACCAACAAGCAGATCAGACTGCAACAACGTAGTACTTTAGTGGAAGCTAACAGAACTCTATTTTTTTGTTACGACAAATTGTAATATTCATATTATTTTGAACATTACAAGTTGCCATAGAAAACAAAGAATCAAATTTCTGAAAATGTAGTGCATGCTGTGCTAAATCTAATGTTAATTTTGGGTGTTTACTGTGGGTTACAATGCCCTCCAACGAGAGAAGACAGAAGCAGAAAGAAGAAGAGCTGAGCCTGGGACGGTCGTCATTCTCTGGAAACGACATAGACTAAAATGTTGATTGTTGTAATCCAGACATTTTGTGGTATTAATTCATTGAGATATGAGATATGAATACAATCAATTCATTTAGGATGATACAGGGAGTGAAGTATACAATTTCCAGTGACTCAAATTTGCAAAATCTAGCTTTGAATTTTTACTTAACAATGTATTCATTATTATAACAAAGTAAACTTATAATCATCTGAGTTAAAAGATTTTACATCTGCAATAGTAAACTTGTAACAAGGTGTTTTTTTCTAAAATCTTTCTAAAACAATTTACACATTGTAAATTGTTTTGTGGTAGTTAAATCACCATATTTTACACCATTCAGGTGAGGTAAATGTAGATGGGTGACACCTAACATGGGGTGTGGAGGGAGGTCAGTGTTTGTCATTACACCATGGGGGGCAACCAAAGTCTAATTTGGCCCACCACAGTCTCATAAAGATCAAAAAATATTTCTACACTTCTCATGTTGTGTTCTCTTATTTTTGCTCTCAAAGTACACCTGCTAGGTGCATCTAACTTTAAAGTGTACAAAATGTTCTTCCTGTTCGGGTCTGAGGTCCGTGCATCAAGGTTCCCCCTTTTTCCAGGTTGAGCAACAGCCCCTCAAAATGTCTGTGCACGTCCCTGACCGACACAGACTGTTCTGAGAGGGCGGAGTCCCAGTTTTCTGAAGATGGACAGACTGTTGTCAGCTGTGTCCAGCATGAGGAGAGCATGGAGGGTTTTCTAATATTTTTGTTTGTTTGTTTGAAAACTGTTCGTCATTCACTTCAGGTGTTAAGGAAATTATTGCAACACCTTCTTCCTGTGAACCTCCAGCAGTGGCACGAGAGCTGCTCAAAACTCCGCGTCAGTGGCAGTGAGAGATGTCAGCTTCTCTGTACGCTGACACTGCAGAATTTCTTCTTCTGTAATTTCTTTGTGGTCATCACTGTAACACCGTGAACGTGCTGCCAGCCCCGGAGCTTTAGTGTCTGGTTGGCATTTGATCCCCTTTCCAGCCAGCTGCATGTCAGACTGCGGCTGCTCGGGGCCTGGAGCCGACAGGAGGCCCTTCAGAGGAAACACCTCATCATTCATAATGTAGTATTTCTAAATTAACGGTGACGACATGTGCCGCTCGATTCCATTTCTACAATTAGTCTGAGATAAGTCTCATACGGATGCCGCCGCGTCCAGCGTCACTCAGCGCGAGGCGAAATGTTTTCCTCACTGCGTCCCTCTGCGGTGAGACACGATTGACGAACGCAACGTCTCATCGAGTTTTGTCCAAAGCCTGCAGCTGTCTTTAATCCCAGCATGCACCACCAGTAGAAGCAGGGGCACAGAAACTCCAACATGACGCTTCTGAACAAACACTGCACAGCGTAAGAATGAGCAGACGTGCAGCCGACCTCTAGCGTTTTACACCGCAGCAGCCCGAGGCATGTTCGCGCTGTATAGAAACTTACAGACAGTTGCGTGAAGTGCGGGGTGCAGTGAAGCAGAGGACGCGCGGAGCTTCGAGCGGTCCGCAGCACAGACGGTCACGGAGGCGCAGATGGGACCGCAGGTGGAATTGGCGCAGGAACGACCCCAACACGTCCGGCCGCTCCGTGCGAGACTGCGGGCTAATATTCTGGACCCACCCGAACACTGTCGTTGTTTCTCTAATGTTCGAGTTCCTGTAGAGAATTTTTGGTGCCGGATGAACAGTGACGCTCGTCGGCCGCTCGCCGTGACGCCCGACTCTGTCCCGGTTAGCGGTCGTAGTTTCCTCTGCGGGACAAAATGCGGTAAAGAGATGCGCTTACCTCGGTTGTGTCGCAGCGCTCCGTCTGTGCGCAGTGTGTGCAGTTGGGTGGGAGCGCTGTGCAGGCTGCGGCAGGGTGTGTTCAGGGGCTGGATCTCACTGCAGCGCACTGATGCTGCAGTTCTCTGCCGCCGCTGCCTGAACGTAACGACGTTCCTTTGTCAAAGCGTAAATGCTGTTTTCAATCAAACTTTATTTAAACAAGTTTGGAGTCACAGCCGACTGGGGGGGGGGGGGGGGGGGGGGGGGGG
>JAPXVT010025194.1:0-13178 GCA_029823135.1 Acanthurus reversus | reverse complement strand
AATGCGAATCACGCAGTGTGGCCAAGAGTCACAATAACAGGATGTGTGCAAGTTAATTACCCGTCAGAAAAATGTGTAATGCTAAAAGGAATTTCTGTTAACCTATTATCATTTTACCTTGGACAGCCCTAGTTGTAATGAGGTGTGATGACAGTCACCATGGTGCACCATGGAGGTGCAGATACATTACATTTTCTATTCCTGATGCATTACAACAACAACAACAAAACATGAAATAGTTGCTGCAGGGACAACTTTCCTAGGGTTTAAAATCCTCTGTGGTAGAATTATAGAGTATATAGCATCCTGTTAAGTGTTCACATTCACAAATCTTTCACTCTGACTGGACTGCATGGATTGTGTTTTTATTGTCTCACCAGTGCCTGAGGCAACACATCCCCAAACAACTTATCCTCTGGCATTGTTTTATCTGTTCAGTTTAAATGCCTGCTTGTTGAACAACATCTAAACTCCCCCCCACCTACACACCCATTTGGGGTGGGCCGCAATAAATTTTATAATGTTCCAAAACCAAGAACATTTACTGAAAATTCACACCCACTTTGACGCTGTGATTGCAAGTGTTAGAGACAGCAGAATGGAATTAAAATAAAGGAGCTCTCTGACAGATTGATAAAATCCAGAAAGGAGCTGCTTAAACTCTGTGAAAGTCGCAGTGGGATAAAGAAAAGAGAGAGCCGGAGGAGATGCTGCAGGGCAAATAGATACGGAACGTCAAGGAGGCAGAGAGCAAACAAACCCTTGCAGAGTAAAACGTCCAGCGTCAGTACGCTGCTTCAGCTCAGTTTTAAGATACAACAACTTGTGATGTCGCTTATCACATGTATTAAGTGTCACAGTTCTGCATCCCCTATCAGCTCCAGTCATTCGATCCCCAACCTCAAAGACTCAAAGACTTTGAGGTGCATTCCCAGAAAGTCTGTTAGGGTTTAAGGCCTGTCCCAATGGGAAATCGTGAAGTGACTGAGCGTTCATCTTGAGCCTTTTACGGCACTTTCCAAAAGTCAGCATCTCTGCAGACTTTTCCTAAGGGAATTACCCACAGTTCATAGTGTAGGCAGGTAAAAATGGGGTTACCAGAGGGCAAGACAGAAAGCAACATTAAAAAAAAAAAAAAAGTAAACAAGGAAGAGAATCAAACAACCCCCAAAGAAAAAAGAAGTTTAGGCTACATGTAAGTCAAACACACAGCTTACTGGTGATTCATAATCAGAGGTGTGTGTGGTGGTTTGTAGCAGGATTGATTGATCAGCGTCGCCTTTTGTTCAAAGACAGTGAGTGAAAAGCAAACACTCACCAGATACATTCAGATGAGAACAAAATATGAGGCACATTTTACTGGACACAGAAATGCTCCTACTCAAGGACTGGATTACACATGAGTGGGAGGATTACTTAAAAATGTATTCCAATACAGTCAGTAATTACTTATTAAATACATGTAGGTAACACTTTATGATAATGTTCCTTTCTAAGTCATTAGATCACGATGAAATAATCATTTACAGAACATTAATACACATTTGTAGATGATCAATAAGTGCTACGTTAACATCACAAATGTTTTCTACAAACATTTAGTAAATAAAGAAAGAATCATGAACGTATTATTATAAAATGATTAATACATAATTAGTTGATATAATATGGATCACTTGTGAGTCATTCAAGATTTGATATTCCATAGATCTTTCTTCATTTTTTGCTGTTAATTTTAGATTACCTCAATTCCAAACATATGCAAAAACAGAGCAGCTCAGAGAGAAAATCAGTCTCAATACAGTTATTAAGTCAAATATGGATCATTTCAAACACAACAGCTAGAGCTGACAAAAATCTGGCTTGTGTCAACAGTTCGGTCATCGACATTTTACGTGTAATGATGCTGTTTTAACCAAAACTAGTAAATCATCCACTCTGTAAGGCCAAGAGTCGACAGGGTGTTTAAATCACGCAGTTGTTCTCTGAGTGTCCTTGGCCTTGAAAACAGTAAGAAACGTAAAAGAAAGAGAAAGAGAGTCCAAAGCCCACAATGGTATGAAATGTTTCAGCGTTGTCAAGGTAATGTGAAATGTTACAAAGTGCTGTCCCATTCCTGTTTATACCATTTTGTCATATCCCCATTCGGTGCCAACATGTACAAGGATACTTTGCACGTGAGCTCGGGGTTGCAAACGTGGATCAGTGTACAAAGCGCAGTAACAGTGCAAACAGGGGTGGCATAGCTAAGATTACGTTTTCAAAAGTTGTAAAATAATCACTGTTATTGTTAGATTCTGACTCACCATGCAGCATGGAAAGAGAGGATTAGACATTTTTCGCCTGAAAAAAAAAATCACATTATCACCGAGTAGATCCAAGAAGCGGTTAGTTGGTGCTACTAACTGCTACACCAGCAACTGTGTATCTGCGGATAAAGCTGTAAAATTATCCCATAAATGTTGTAATGTTGTGTTGTGAGTGAGATTCTAACCCAACATGCATCGTGGAAAGAGACAATAAGATGTTTTTTGCTTGAAATAATATCATATTATTATCATGTGACGTCAGATGTGGTGCAGCTGAGCTGCAGCTGAGGACAGTGACTTGTGTTCACGCAACAAATTCAACCGAAAGAGTGTTTTATCAAGAATATGTCTGTGTACTTGACATAAGAGTGGCATCAATCTTCTCATCTAACTTACAGCAATACAACAAGCAAGTTTGTTTCCCAAAATGTTTAATCCAAACAAATTCAAACCATAAAACTACTGAGGCTCTTTGTGAGGGGTGGGCTGTTTGAACAGAAGAAATTTTTGTGGGAATCTGTTTTGGGTTAAATTTAAAAAAAAAAAAAAAAAAAAATTGTATCTTCAGACTTTTACAATACCGTTGTTAGCAGAATTAAACACTATTGCTGAAAAATTTTTATCACTATAACTGCATTTGCTGTCTGTTGCTTCAATGGCTAAAATGTTGTCGGCTGTGAGGCTGTGTGATAACTGTGTTTTGGGAAAAATTCCAAATGGTCTTTGGGGTTAACATCTTTGTCGAGGTTTTCGTGTTGACTGAGCACGTGCACATTTATGAGTCAGCCAGCTATGACCAACATACAACACGAGTGTTTACATAAAAACAAAACCCAACCATTCTCTCTGGGGAGCAAGAGGGGGAAAGGAAAAGCAGAAAGAGGGAGTACAGTGTGAGTTGTGTGGAAAATACTGGGAGGATGGGAGTTAAAGTGAGAAGGATGGAGGTTAATGGGCTTGCACATGTTACGATCTCATTAGTCTTAGAAAAATACTGTCTTTCCTTTGCGTATTAAGTAATATGACTGTTTAAACCTCCCCCTTGTGTATGACATGAATTGCATTCACATGCACTGAAATGTGATTCCCTGACATTTGGAGGATCGAGAGGTACTTGCGCTCCCATAAATATGTAGTCAGTAAATCATTTCTTATTCCAAGCAAAAGAAAAAATGGCCCCTATCCCAGCATTTATGTTCCTCAGTTTGCTATTGCATGATTTATAATTTAGAATAGTTTGTATTAAAATTATATGATACAGCAGATTGCACATACATAACTTAAACTGGTAAGACTTTACTTAAAGCACGAATCTATAACACATTAGAACTTATTATGAACAAACCTATAATACATTATAGGTGGTTATGGTTGGATTAAGGTTGGGTTAACCTAGTTATAGCTATGATCATACAGCACTAAAGGTGCATTATGACAAACTGTAAGTAAGTATATTGTGTATAATGTATTATAGACTCATGCTTTACATAAAGTGTCACTCTTACATTTGCTGAACTTACAGTTAATGCTTGAATGAGATGGCACTAATTATGTTCAAATACAACAACATTTAGTTTATCTTCTAAATGCTAACTACAATGTATAAAAAACAAACAAACAAAAAAAAAAACAAATGTGCAATTTAATACAGCAACAATTATGTACAGGCACACAATAGCTGTAATAGAGCAGAAGCAGCTCTGCATTTTTTGCACAGAATCAAATTTAGGTGTGTGAGTTTATCTGCATGAATGATGTTCCTCTGCAGTTTCACACTGGCTGGTTATTTCATCATGACACTTGCAACTCACACCAAAAGATGATGCCGTGCCCTGCCCATAGGGGAGCACAGAGCCAGTAATACAAAAAATAAATAAATAATTGAAAAAAAAAAAAAAAAAGTTTGATCATAAAAATAAAAAAAAGAAAAAGAAAGAAAAAAGAAAGCTCTGTTGAGTATGACCACTCTTGTTCATGTATACTTAGTAGTTCATAATTTCCTACTGCATGTGTTGTATTCATTCATGCACTTAAAAATATTCATGTTCTGAGTTTATAAAAAACTTGTTCTGTAAATAGTTCCTTTACTATTGTGATCAAAAACATTGAATCTCAACTCTGAGGCTGTTCTGTAAATAGTTTTCAAATAAACAATAAATATAGCAACTTCTGATCAATCCATATCAATTTCAGACTTAAAATAATGTACCGATTTAAGCCACACCCATTTCCAG
This sequence comes from Acanthurus reversus, assembly GCA_029823135.1. NCBI lineage: Eukaryota > Metazoa > Chordata > Actinopteri > Acanthuriformes > Acanthuridae > Acanthurus > Acanthurus reversus. Next base: position 8,635 of record JAPXVT010025194.1, on the reverse strand, counting down.
TAAAATCACACCCACTTCCGGTTTAGCCCCCGCCCACTCCGAGTACAGATACAGATACAGATAATTTAGATGGTTGAACAGATACAGATACAGATAATGGTGTACTCGCTCATCCCTAATGTCACGACATACATTATATGTGCGTATTATGTCAGTTTTTTATTCCTGGTTCATGTGTCATGGTGGAAACTAGATGGTTATCACTGTCGTAAGCAAATGTTAATGAATTCCACATCAGTAGAGAAAAGAGTTTGAAGGAGTCACACAGAAGGATGTTTGTTATTTTGCATCATGAAAATCTAAAACATGAAGACTTTTGTACAAAGTCTGCTAAATGTCTTTTCAATGCTGTTACCTCTGAGCTGTAGCAGCCTACGGCTACATAAGTTAACAGCGGTACTTCAATGACATACCAGAATCTCTGACCTGAGTGGTTGAGTTGCACTGAAGTTTTTGACACTAATGTGAAAATTATCCTGGAAGTGCTGAAAGTAATGGAATAATATTTAGAAAATGTAGCTGCGGGTTCCGGATGTGCTTTGCCGTGTGAAGACATGCGTGCGGAGGCTCCATGTAAAAGTAGTCAGAAAATATTAACATCGCCATATTTCTGCCATTTTGGGGGGTTGGACGAATAACGTTTTGTTTTGGGAGCTAACAAGTGCGCTTTTAGTGCAGTTTAAGACCGAAAATGACTTCTCGGTCAACTCGAGCGGGTGGAGAGGAGCAGCAGGTGGTTAGCAACATGGCCTCCTCAGCTAACAAGGACACTGTTAGCCCAATACCTGTTGACGCCGGCATACCTCAATGGGCTAAGGATATGATGTCCGAGATTAAAAAAGCCAACGAGGGAATTATGAAATACAGAGAGGAGACAAAGACCGACATCGCGAGGTGTAAGGAAGAAATAGAAAAGGGAAGAAAAGAGACGAAGGTCGAGATGGAAAAATGGACTAAGAGTTTGGAAGAAAGTACTAAAGCCCAGTTTGAGTTGCTACGTGGGGAGGTGAAGCTGATTGGTGATAAAACTAGCAGTCTGGCTAACAGGATGGTCGAACGGAAAAAAGAGGTGAACGAAACGTTAAATGAGCAGTCTGACGCCATAACAGACATGGGGACAAGACTGAAAGAAATGGAGAAGGAGATACTGAAGCTGAGGGGACGAAGTGAAGATCTCGAGGCACGATCACGACGCAACAACATACGTGTCATGGGGGTAAGAGAAGGGGCCGAGGCAGGCAAAAAGCCGTTAGAATTCATGGCTGGCTTACTGAAAGAAAAGTTGGGACTAGCAGCAACACCCACACTGGACCGAGCACACCGGGCACTCGGCGCTAGACGGGACGGGAACGGAGCACCACCGAGAGCATTCGTAGTGAGATGCCATTACTACACAGAGAAAGAGGAGATACTGAAGAAGGCGAGGGAAATGGAGCGAACACCCGAGGGTCGGAGCGGACAGATTCATATCTTCCCGGACTACACCTAGGAAGTAAACAGTAAGAGAGCAGCCTTCAGAGAAGCAAGAAGCCTCCTGCGAACCTGCACGGGGATCAGATACGGGCTGCGTTACCCAGCAACCCTGGTGATTACGCCAGAAGGAGGACAAACGAAAACCTTCGAGAGCCCAAAGAGGGCCGTGGATTACATCAAAAGGGAACTGAGACCTGGATGAAGCCTATGGACTGATTTGATTCTGGCTAAGTAAAAAATCTACACACGCCTTCATTGTTGAAATGGGATGACTAATATAGGCAGGCTATTGTTGACTAACCTGATAATATTGACAAAGTAATATTTGATTTCAGTGTGTATTTTAAAGGGAAGGTATACACATATTTTTTTTATAGCCTTCATCTCTTTCTAGGGGCTACTGTTGTCCTCCCTCATAGTACTGTCTTCCGCTATTCAAGATTTAAGGGTTGACTGTTCCCCCCTGGCTATTGTTGCCTACCTTCTATGGTATTGCTTTCATTTTTATTTTTATTTCATTACTATACCTTACTCAGGATCTCATTGTTGAGAACCCCCTCTGTTTGTTTATCCCATTAGGGGATTAAGTCAAAAGGGTGATGTTATACTTTTAAGACTAAGGGTGTGATATGCACGGAGCTGGACACGGTAGGCTTGGTGTGCAGGAGATGGTGGACTGGTTGGCCACAAGAGAGCTCGCTAAAGAGCATTGCGTTAGCGTTCATATATGTTATGTGTTATATATTGACTGTATTTGTGTGTGTGAAGCCCCCCCCTTCCTTCCTAGGCCCCCTCCTTTTAACTATTTTGCTTTCACTGCCAAATCTTCAAGGTGCGATCCAGATAGTGGGTACCATAGGGGCGCAATGGTGACATCAGGCTACAGCCTCCTGACATGGCACCAACCATGGATTCGAGCAGAATGGACACAAAATTGATGAGCTGGAACGTAAGGGTGATCAATAAGCCAGCTAAACGGAGTAAGGTATTTTCACATTTAAGAGACCAGGGAGTAGAGATAGTATATTTACAGGAGACACATTTGTTGAACAAGGACCACCTCAAACTCTGTAGGGGGGGATTTAATCAGGTTTATCACTCAAATTTCAATAGTAAGAGTCGGGGAGTGGCCATCCTTATACACAGGAATGTACAATTTATAGAAACAACTACTATAAAAGATAAACATGGTCGATATATTATTGTGGTTGGAAAACTGTTCAATATGCCAGTGGTGTTGGCGAACTTATATGCACCCAACTGGGATAATGTTCAATTTTTTAAGGACTTATTCTCATTATTACCTAATTTGGATACTCATAATCTGATTCTAGGAGGAGACTTAAATTGTGTCCTAGATTCAACTCTGGACCGCTCTAGCCCAACACCCAATGTACTAAGTAAATCAGCACAATGCATTAACTCTTTTTGCAAGGTATATGGTATATTTGATCCATGGAGATTCGTAAGGATCGATTACTTCTTATTAGATAATAAATTGACCTCTATAGTAACACATATAGAATACTCTGGCATAGTAATATCCGATCACAGCCCAGTCATATTGAAACTCCATTTTCCTGAGAACACGCCACCTCAGAGAATGTGGCGCCTTAATAACAGGCTCTTGGCAGATGACGATTTTACAAAATTTATAAGCTCGCAAATAGATTTTTTCTTAGAGCTTAATGATACCCCTGATATAAGTAGTGGCATTTTGTGGGAATCCTTAAAAGCTTATATACGAGGACAAATAATTTCATATAATGCTGGTGAAAGGAAAAGAAAGATGAAACGTATCACAGAATTAACAAAGGCAATAAAAGAAGTTGACCTGGCAAACTCTACGGCTCCCTCTGAGGAGCTACATAGAAAGCGGATTTTGCTCCAAACTGAATATGATGTCCTAATGAGTCAACGTGAGGAGGATCTATATCTTAGGTCGAGACAGGATCTCTATGAGCACAGTGAACGCGCAGGTAAGCTCCTGAGCCACCAGCTGAAGCAATCAGCAGCTGCTGGTATGATAGTGGAGATAGGAGATAATCTGGGAAACAAAATTATAGATCAAAAAGGTATTAACAACCAATTTGAGTCTTTTTATAAGGACCTGTATACCTCAGAAATAAATGACAGGGAGCGGGTGAAGAATTTTTTTGAAAATCTCGAAATGCCATCCCTAGAGAGGGCAGATAGGGATAGATTAGAGGGACCTCTGACTGCAAGGGAGATAGAGAATGCAATTCGGAATATGAAGACAGGTAAAGCACCGGGCCCAGATGGGTTCCCGAGTGAATTTTATAAAGCATTTGTGCCTAAACTGATACCCCTACTCTGTAGAGTATATAAGGAGGTCCTTGATAAAAAAACTTTGCCTCAAACAATGTCACAGGCTATGATCTCTGTGCTCCTTAAGAAGAATAAGGATCCACTTAAATGTGAATCGTACCGCCCAGTGAGTTTACTTGGCTGTGATTATAAGATATTGACCAAAGTATTGACAGCTAGGATTGAGCCTGTTATAAGTAAAATAATACATCCTGACCAGACAGGGTTTGTTGCTGATAGACAACTCTCCAGTAATCTCCGTCGCCTTTTTAATGTGATGTACACTGCTGAAGATAACATTGACCCTGAGATTGTGATATCCCTAGATGCCCACAAAGCCTTTGATAGAATAGAGTATTTCTATCTGTTCACGGTTCTTGAGAAATTCGGATTTGGTCCTAAATTTCGTTTGTGGATTGAGATAATATATGCAAATCCCCAGGCTATGGTAAGAACAAACAATATAATATCTGAACCTTTTCCTCTGTTTCGGGGAACAAGGCAGGGGTGCCCCTTGTCACCCCTGCTCTTTGATATGGCAATTGAGCCCCTTGCAATTATGCTGAGGAATGCTGCTAGATTTGGGGGAATACACAGGGGGATGCAAAACCATAAACTTTCACTATACGCTGATGACCTCCTCCTTTTTCTGTCGAACCCTGTCACAAGCATCCCGGTGGCTCTGGATATTATTGAGGACTTTGGGAAGGTCTCGGGTTATAAAATTAATCTAGAGAAAAGTGTTCTTTTCCCAATTAATAAGCAGGCGAGGAGACTATCATTCCAGGCCTATCCTTTCACAACACATAAAGATAAATTCACCTATTTAGGCGTTAATGTAACAAGGAAATACAAAGATTTATTTAATCATAACTTTAAAGTAACACTGGATAAGGCAAAATTAGATATGGAAAGGTGGTCATCTCTCCCCCTATCATTAGCAGGGAAGATAAATTCTGTTAAAATGACTGTAATGTCACGGTTCCTCTATTTGTTTCAGACAATTCCAATTTTCATTCCGAAATCATTTTTTAAAGAACTGAATAAATGTACATCCGCCTTTATTTGGAAAAAAACAGTCCCCCGGATAAGAAGAGAGTTCCTTGAGAGACAGAGAGAAGAGGGAGGTCTGGCTCTACCAAATTATATGCACTATTATTGGGCTGCTAATATACATAAGCTGTTGTTTTGGGTCTCGCAGTTAGACGACGATGAAACCCCAGTGTGGGTATATATGGAAAGATATGCATCTAGCCCAGTGTCCCTACGCTCCCTCGTCTGCGCTCCTCTGCCCTTAAGCAAGCACCTTTACACAAACAACCCTGTTGTACATGACTCTATTAAAATCTGGGTCCAGTTCAGAACACAATTTAAAAACAGAAACGCCCTCCTATCTGCTCCCATTTGTGGCAATCATTTGTTCTCCCCGGCCCTTGGGGCAACAGTATTTAGAGAATGGTATAGAGCTGGGGTGGAATGTGTCAAAAATCTTTTTAAAGATGGGGTATTCATGTCTGCTGCTCAACTGGAGAGGGAGTTTGGAATCCCCTCAAAGACTAACTACCTCAGATATTTTCAGGTTCAAGAATTTGTGAAAAAAACATTCTCTTCATCCCTCGCACTACCACAAAGTGGATGGATAGATGGGCTTTTGGATACGGACCCGACTCTTAAGGGGGTGGTTTCCAGGATCTATGTGAATATCCAGAAAGTGGCCTCCCCATCCCTTGATTATGTAAAAAAGAAATGGAAGGAAGAGTTAGAGTTGGACATATCGGAGGCTGACTGGAGATGGGCAGTAGAACTAATACACTCTTCTTCTGTATGTATTAGACACGGATTGATACAGTTTAAGGTGTTACACAGACTTCATTTTTCAAGGGACAAACTGGCAAGAATGTATCAGGGGGCTGATCCGACTTGCCCTAGATGTAAACAGGTACCAGCCAACATATGTCACATGTTCTGGTCTTGTCCTAGGTTGAAAGAGTTTTGGACCAAAATTTTTAAAACCTTCTCATCCATTTACAACAAAAATATAGAGCCTGGCCCTCTGGCAGCTATCTTTGGTGTGGCACCAGGGGAAGCACAGCTAACGACTGCTCAAAGGAAAGCAATAGCATTCTCTTCATTGTTGGCTAGGAGATTGATTTTATCTATCTATTTTAACCCGAGAGTGCCTGGACCACATAGGTGGTGGGTATGTCTGATGTCTGGTAGTAGTATGATTTGTCTTGTCACTGTTTTGTCTGTAGTTTAGACCTGTATCTGTGATGTATATATTGAGTCCCATTATCTTGTTTTGAATGGGATGGTTGATGTTTGAATGTGAAAAACCAATAAAAACACTTTGATTATTATTATTATTAGAAAATGTAGCTGCAAGCAGCAATGAGGGAGCCAAGCAATCATATAGATAAAATAATCCTTGATCATTCTGCAAGGTTCCCTAAAAACTGATCAATTGGCCATAGGTACTGATGTAGACTTCCATTTCAGAATAAGAGCACCCTTTGAAGCACTGTTTGAAATTAAGTCACGTGTGTGTATATGATTGCAGCAACTGTGTGTGGCAATAACGGACCTACAGAAGGTCCTCGATTTCGATTTGACTACTAGATGGCACCAAAAACTACACACTGCTTCTTTAAAACCCTCTGGCAACCCCAAGAACATTTTATGCCCTTAGTGGTGCCGTCAAATGACTTTTAAATTCACGCCCTGGCCTTTTGGCATGACCCTCTACCAACCGTAGGGCAAGCCTGGAATTTCATTGTTTTAGGGTCCGGGCCACCTGACCTTTTAGGCTGTCAATTTTTCGAGATCACCAAGGCCATCAAATAAAACAATGATTTCAAGTCCACAGAAAAAATTAATTTAACTTAGGTATTATGAGGATTAATTTCTTTATAAAATATAGTAGGCTATAACTAACAGTGGAATAAATTATTAAAATGCTGTTTATTTCCCAAGATCATTTATTGGCATAAAAAACAGAGTTAAAAAACAGAGGGGGGACATTTTATAATATAAAATTATATATGACATTATATCATATAATATAATAATAATATAATAAATAATTAATGGATGAAGTCATATTCTACCTAAACAACACTGAATACATTTTTTTCAGATTTAATCATTTAGGTCCAACTTTTTACCAGTAAGATATATGCAACATAGATAAATTAATTACGTGCATATGGATCTCATATGACTTGTCAGCTTAAATAAAAACTTGTATCACATAATGCAACAGTTTGGTCTTGACACTGAGAGATTCACTATGTGTTCAATCATGTGCAGCCATTTAAGCCTTTCATCCCAGCACACTGCAAGTGATTTCTTCCTGAGAACTTATGGTTACACATCCAGCATTTTTCATTTTACAGCCATATACTCAAAACATTATTTAAAAGCTTCTCCCTCTGCTGCTTGTTCAGCATGGTTGCCTCCTGGGGAAAAATGAACAAAAGGTACGTTAGTGTTGCAGTTAACGAGGTCAGGTAACTTAGTGGTGTTACCCTAATGTAAAAACATCATCTAATGTATCATTTCTGATATAAACGTAATGTCACAAACATTAATGTTTGGCTATAATGCTGTTAGGAATGTAACTACTAGTTTATCAGACTTTCTGTACTTCAGTTGCTCAGTCTGCCATCTCTTCTCAAGTCTTCCATCTTGTCTCCAGGTTTGCAGCTTCAGGGTGAGTTTAATTAGGTCACCTGGTTGGGCAGCGATAAATTTGTGTACCTCGGGACACCACAGTAGCTCAGTCGGTAGAGCAGGCACCCCATATACAAAGGCCGTGTCTTTGCTGCAGAGGCCTGGTTCAATTCTACCCTGTGGCCCTTTGCTGTGTGTCATTCCCACTCTATCTCCCCTTTTTCCTGTCCACTCCACAGCTGTCCTATCATAAAACTGAGGTACAAAAGCCCAAAAAATATCTTAAAAAACAAAACAAAATAAAAAGATTTATGTAACTAATGTTATGGTAGTGGTTGCCAGCAATTCATTCCAGGGTAGAAATCGAATTCACCCCTCACTATTTCAGCAGTGTTTGACCTGTAACGAATTGGAATCCAAACAACAGACAACAGTGTCTAAATACAGTAATGACAGAAGCAAGGCACAAGAGAAAAGAGTGACAAACTGTACTGAAAAGTACAACAAACTGTCTGTACCTGAGGCACTGTAGACTGCCAAGCAAAGGCTCACAGCTCTGGCTACTCGACTGAGGAAATACACAGGAGAAGCAGAAGCCAGAAGAATAAACATGATGTTCTCATCTGAACCATCCAAACGCACTCTCGATGGCAAGGTAATAACACAAGAACAGTTCCTCCCAGGGCTGAGACTGAACAGTACTGGAAAAACATATGGGAGAAGGAGGCATCGAATAACACCAATGCTAGCTGGCTAGTGGATCTAAAAGCAGACCACAGAAATCTCCCAGAGCAAGAACCAGTAACCATCATAGTGGCTGACATCTGAGAAAGAATGTCAGGTATGAAGAGCTGGACAGCACGGGGCCCTGACATGATCCACACCTACTGGCTAAGGAAACTAACTGCACTCCATGAGCACCTGACAGCACAGATAAACCAACAGCTGATGGATGGGACACACCCAGAGTGGTTAACCCAAGGGTGGACGGTCCTGATCATGACGGACCCCAGAAGGGTGCGATTCCATCCAAGTATCTGCCTCTGTACAACACGGAGACTCCTGTCAGGTATCATAGCAGCTAAGATGAATAGACACATTGCCCAAACATGAGCAGAACCCAGAAAGGACTCAGTAGCAACACCAGGAGAGCCAAGCACCA
>JAPXVT010024392.1:0-13205 GCA_029823135.1 Acanthurus reversus | reverse complement strand
TACATTGTCCAAATGATATTGAAACTAAACAAAAGGACTCATGACAAAATCCTAAGTTTTGTGTCACTTGGTTTAAACGAAAGGACTGGCTGACAGCAAGTGGAGGAGACACAGCGTGAACCCAACAGGGAATTGTGGATTTGAAACATTTATCCTACAAAATCAAGAAAAATGAATTTATCACAAGTCACATTGGAAATAGCAAAAAGCTATCAGTGCTGGGGAAAGTTAACTATACATGTAAACTTGATAAGGGGCCATGACCAGTCCTCTTTTTAGATAGCCAGGTAGCTGATCACCTGTCAAGTGCACAGGTTGCAAAGTACACATTTAAGGCTAGCCAAAATGAGTCGTTAATTGGATGTCAGCTTTTTATGGACTTGTTTGATCATCAAGTCCCTAACCGTTTCCACTGTTTGAGACCAGCTCCCCAAGAACCAGCCAAACATTGTAAGGGAACATTTGCCAGTGATCTGCAAAGAGAAACTGAAAGATGAGCTGAGAGTGATATATAGCAGTGTGGAGCTGGCAGGGTTATCGTACGCAGTGTCGCTGTTGAGGATGTTGACTAACAACAATCTTTAAAGCATTTTTTCTGAAATTGTATCAAGTGTGTATGGTGGACCTGGTGCAGCACACAGACGTCAGGTATAATTGATGATGACTTTTATTGTAATTATTGGCAGGCAGGTAAACAGCAGTAGTGATCAGAATGTTCTTGTTTGCAAAAGTCTCTGAGGGCTTGGGGAAAGGTTGAAAAATAAATGGGAACACTGAACCATCAAGCAGGTATACGCGGGGAAGTGAGTAAGGTAACAATAGGTCACTATAGCTGGGCAGATAAACTGGAAAGAGTCTTTAATTCCCTCAGGTGAAGAAACAGATAAACTCACCCAATTGACATAATGCAGAGACAAAAATCTTCAAATCTGTTAATTAATCAAACAAACCAGGAAGCGGGGACACTCACACAGAGGATCAATGCAGGAAATAACATGGCAGTCTCTCACCTGAATAATCCAACAGGCAACAAACAGGTCAGCTTAAAGAAATGAGGCAGGAACATGCCTAACAGCCACTGGAGCAGGCAAACAGAAATCAAGAGGTGCAGAGACAAAACTTAAGGTCAGGGACGGAAGGCTGAGGCATTTACCAGGGTTACAATGAAGGAGGTGAGTCAGTGGTAAGCAGGGTCGCAACAGGTAATCAATCAGAGGTAGAGTGCTGGTAGGTCTTGCATGAAATTGAAATTTTGAGCCGGCAATGACTGACCGGAGAGACTTAAGTAGTGTAGAAATCAGGTGAAGCTAGTTGGCCTGATTACGTAGTAGAGCAGCAGGTGTGTGTGATTTGCTAATCACAGAGAGTGAGTGAGGGAGCAGAGCTGCGTTCAAAGCTGCATTCAGTGAACAGGCTGCATTCAAGATGCACACTTTGACAGAAACAGTGAAATTAAGGCAAGTGGCCATCACAACCCCCATGGCATCGGCAGAACCTGAGAGGTGTTTCAGTACACTGAAGAGGATTCTATCATTTCTCAAAGCACCATATTACAGGACAACCTGAACGCACTCGCTTTGAGTGGGAGTTCATCCAAAAATCACTGGACTTTAAGTCATGGTGATTAACCTGTTTGCGTCCCAGAACGATTGTCAGTGTGAGCTTCTCTTCAAATATGGTAAGTCCAAGCCTACAGAGCGCTCCTGTTCTCTCTCTCTCTCTCGTGGCCTAGCACATAAATGGGCAAAAGTCAACAATTATTGGGCAAATCTTCACAAAATTTGCAGGACATTTACACATAAGTACCTGAAACATACCCTAAAGAGGTTGATTTGAATCGGCCAATAGGGGGCGCTATAAATGCAAAAAATGGGTGTGGCATAACACAAATCAGACTATTAATCAGAAATAGTTTGCCCTATTGTCACAAAACGTGCAGGATATGTCCACATAAGTACCTGAAACATACCCTAACAATGTTATGCAAATCTACCACTAGGGGGCGCTATAAACACACAAAATAGGCATGGCGTAACACAAATCAGACTAGAAATCAGGAGCTGTTTGTCCAGTCATCACAAAACTGGCAGGATATGTCCACATCACTACCTGAAACACACCCTTAAAGTTATTTTTAATGAAGCTATTGAAGCTTCAACTTCTAATGGTCTTTGTTGACTTGAACCCCGAATTTTTTTTGCTGTGGTTACTTAACTGTTTATTGGAGACATAATGTTTGACACAATGTGTTTCAAAATGGTTGTGTTAAAAACAGTTGCAGTATCAGCACTTGCCACAGTTGGTAAAGTTTTGTAGTGCAGCCTTAGCTGCAACCATAGAATGTCTTCCTATCATTTTCACACATATATATATATATATATATATATATGTTGGGTTTTTTTTTTCAAACATTTTACACATTTTATGTGCTAGAAAATGGTCAATGGTGTGTGTGTGTGTGTGTGTTTTGCATCAGATCCCTTTTGTGGGTTCTTCAATATTGTATTTTTGTAGTACACTTTCTATAAGTAGTAGTGTTACCGCTGTAACTCGGTGCCTTAGATGTGATGCTGCTGTTGCCTTGCTTGCTTTAGTTTGAACCACTACATTTATGACCCACTCAGTATCACCACCAGCCACCGCTGCTTTTGGTAGAGCAGTGGATGTAAGTGCAGCTATGTACGCCAGGTATTACTCTTGTATTGCATGGATTTTCGTCAGGGTAGTGTTGTGTAAACTTCAAGCAAGGCCATTATGTACTTACCTTAAATGACAACAGCAACATTTGGCTATTTCTTCTTCTTTTTAATGACCAGCAGTTGTTTTAGTACATTGGCCTGTTATTGTTTTCACCAAAAATACCCCTGGACTTCAATTCATTTTATCTAAATTTTTTTTTTTAAAAGAAAAAGAACTTACTTTATGGCATTTATGCCATCCTTTAACAAATACAAAATCCAAAACAACCGTGAACTTGCTGACCCCACAGGGTAAGTTTCAAAACAAACACCAGACAGTACTGTGACAGAATAATCAAAAGTCGAAGCACAAATAACTCTGTAATTTTCTTTTACTCTGTAAAATCTTTAATTTTGTAATTAAGTAATGAGTAATTCAGTCTGTAGAGCAGATATACACCAAAAACACATATTTACCTTTAGAAATAAGACAGATTCAACATGTTTGAACAGATTTTAAACATCTTTAAAATTAATTTAAAGCTTTCCACACTCTTCTTTTTGACTGTGAACAGTCCACCATCCAGGAACTCAATAGTGCATTGAATTTTACCATGCTGGTTAGTTAAATGACACTTTTGCACTTACAGTGTAAGTATGAAAGTAAATCACGTGAAGACAGCTTGTTTCTCACTGAAAATTGTTCAGTTGAATAATACATGTCAAGTACAAAACAATACATTTGCCCTTTATTTATTAGCTTTAATGTCCTGAGACATAGTTATGTGAAAAGACAGAATATAGACAGCAACTTGTCTCACAGTTCTTCATTCCTGGTCAGCTTCGCTCACGCACAAACTTTTCCATCCCTACTCCCTCTCCCAGTGTGAGTTTCCCTACCAATTTACATGTATTATCCTATGGAACGGATTTTCTCACCATGGCGCTACAACCTCCACTGTTCTTTATGCCGCCATGTCAATTCCTACCTTACACTGACCTACTCTTTTCTGTCATTGAGGATTACAATATAGGTCATTACAGATTATTCCCATTGTACTATGTGCTGCATTTGGGCCCAACCAACACCCATTACAGTACAGTTTGGTCAGAAATGGACCCAGCCAACACATTCTACCTGCAGAACTACTTAGAGAGAATTAAAAAAGTCCTTCAGCAGCATGACACACTGATGTCCACCAACTCTGCTGTAGCAATGCAGTTGGCGGCAGCCCATGAGCAGGCATTAGCCGCTAGACGCAGTTTTGACTCGCCATGCAGTTTAAGCTTTGCCTCCAGCTCCACAGCCACGAGCATCAGCACCATCTCTACCGAGAGCTGTACCAGAGCCCCAGGAGGGGACCCTAGAATGCTACGCTGAAGAGCCTGAGGGCTGCAGCCCCTTTCTCATGAACTGCTCCCTTTTATTTTCCCCGCAGCCGTAAACCTTTGCCACAGAGGAGGCAAAGGTAGCCTTCACAATCAACCACCTCACTGTTTAGCAAGGTGTGGGACCTGACACTACTGGAGGACTTACGAATCTGCAGCAGGGGGACCAGACAGTGTCGGATTATGCCATAGACACTTTGTCTTCATAACTGACAGATCAGCTGAGGGACTGCGGCCATCTAGAGGTGGAGCTCATTGTGTCACCAGATCTGCCTGAAACAAACCACCGCTTCCCAGCTGCTACTCAGGTCGATTACCTCACCGATCCTGTCAGGAGTGCCTGCTGAATATGTAAGGCAGCATTCAGAAAAGCCAAGGCTACGTCTCTTGCCTCCACAGTGCCTCTACAACTGCGACATTGACCTGTAGCCTGGCACATCTCCACCCAAGGGATGCATGTACTCCCTGAGAATCCTTGTCTGCGCCTAAGAGGGAGGCCATGGAAACCTACATCAATGACTCTATAGCCTGGAGGATCATCTGGCCCTCATCAACACCTGCTGCTGCTGGATTCTTCTGTGTGGAGAAAAAGACTTAGACTTAGGCAAATGAAAAGTTATTCCTATGTTCACTGCTGGTCGAGTGATTACACCTACAGTAGATGCATCTTTTTGAGTTTGTGTTCCACGTGTCACTACCAGCACATTCTCAACTACAGGGAGTGAAGATTTCAAGGGTCTTGTTACTTTAACGCTCATGTCATTGTATAACAGTAACAAACCTTGGTGTTGTCACATTCCCAGTTTAAGGGCAGTTATCACTCTGTCTTCAGGTTCTGATGTGGTAGTTAGCAGAGGGGGAGTGACAGAGTGAATTATGTTTGCAGATTTGTTGTGTCGGTCAAGCCTAGGTCTTCTGAATCAATTTGAAATAAAGTGAATATTTCTACATTTAGTATCTCTCCTTTGTGTCCAGGCCAAGTTCAAGGTATAAGTCATAACAGGCTACTTGCCGCTGTCGTCTTGATCTCATTACAATGACCCACATATGGGGCCCAGGATGTAGTAAAACCATGCGTTAATCAGATACCCAGGATTCCTCTACCCCTTCAGTTTTTAAAATACAAATTACACATAGCTTTCTACCAGAGAATGCTACTTAAATAGAGCTAACTTTCCCTACATCTCCTATTTTATTGAAACTGCAGCCAGTGATTTCTTTCTTTATGGTACTTATTTATACTACTTTATTTATACTACTACTTATATCTTACAGCTTGATCTGCAACTTGGCCTATTTTAGTGTTTGTGTAGTATGTCACATCATACTCATCTGATTTATGTCTCTTGGTCTCCTTCTGGAATGCTTTCTCGCTGTCTCACGTGTGCCACTTGCTGTCTCTCTTTTCGGAGCTGTCAGCAGCACTCTAGAGAGACAGCTTGAATTTTCTACATTCTTTTCTGATCGTGCCTTGGTTCAGTGGTTCAGGTGATACCATGTGGTGCTTCCTTCCACCTGAACAGCTGTTGGAATTGCCCTTGTAGGGACTCTCTCGCCTCTGATCGTGCCACATCCTTGTAAAAGCCCTTACTATAGACCTCATCCCATAGCACCACTAGGCTCTCTGTTACTGGACTGGAATCTGGAACACAAGGTTTCTTTGGCACGAAAATTGCTTTGTGGGTAGAAGTTAATTGTCTCATATTCTTTCAATTCTGTTTGCAAGAATTGAGGGTCAAATCTTGCAATTCTTGCAAGGTGGAGGTCCTTCATAAGGGCCCCTCAACTGCAGTGCAGGCACGGGTCAACTCATATGCATCTCATTAAGTGTTAAATATGTGGTTCTGTTCATTTGCATGCAATAGCTCATTAGTGCCAGTGGTAAAGCACCTACCCTGTTAACTTTGTGCCAGCGCAGATGTTGTTTAATGAACTTTATTTATAAGTTTTTCAACAAATTGAACGTACAAAGACAAAACAAAACAGATAAGCTGCCAGCGCTCACTCAATAAAGAAAAAAGTGCACTTGTCCATGCCAATTCATACAAGAAATGTAATGTCCAAACAGGTATTCCACGTCAGAAACAGAGTCCAAAAGTACTGTCAGCTAATTTACATTTATCAGACGTTATTGGAACAGAAGGAAAAATTCTATTTAATTTAGTCTTTCAAAAATGTAATTGGTGAATAACTAAACTGAATGAGCTTAAGTTTAACACTGATAGAGCATGCTTCTATTCCATTTAGCCCTTTTGCCCATAGATCATCTGAAATCATTATACCAGTGTCCGTAATCCAGGCTTCCTTAATATGGAGAGAGGGGGTTGCCAGAGAAAAAAGATGAGCAAATTGTGAGATTAAATGTTTGGATGTGGGGTCCTTAGTCATCAAGTCATAGAAAACATGCTGCTTGGGCTTCATATCCCAATGAGGAGAAAGTTGTCTAACAAAGTTGAAAGAATTGACTTGAGGGTAGATCAGATTTCGTTTGGAGCTGAGCAAAAGACGCAAAATGATTGTCAGTGTAGAGGTCTTCAATAGTAGACAGAACCTTATCTGACCAAACTTTAAAAACAGCATTCATCAATCCTGGATTGAAACAGAGGTTCTGACATGTAATAGACAACTCTGGGAGCCTCAGCACACTCAAAATCTTAAATGAGTTACTTGAAGAAGAAGAAGAAAATAAAATGGCTGGGAGAGAGCTGCCAGTAAGTGCCAGTACCTTGCAGGACTCGATTTTAGGCCAGCTAGAGTAAAGCATGGCCAGCTCCCCAGCTCCAGATGGTTTAAAGCCCCAGAAAACTCATGCCCTGGCATTACAGGCCCAGTAACAATGTCAAAAAATGGGGAGGCCCAAGCCACCCTCCTCAGTGGGTTTCTGTAAATGGGCCTTGGAGATGCGAGGAGGTCTGTTCACCCAGATAAACGGCATAATAATAGAATCCAACATCTTAAAGAAAAGAGGATGAGAGAAAATGAGTACATTCTGAAAAAGATATGTCAATTTAGGAAGTACCACCATTTTGATAATGTTCACACGAAGAAGTTTCCTTTTATCTGTCCGGCTCTTAAGTCTGCTAATCAAATCAGAATAGCTGAGTTTAAAGAGAAATTTTGGGTTTCTGGGGATGTTAACTCTCAAGTATACAAAGTGATCATGAGTGATTTTAGAAGATAGGTTATTTAGAAAACTAGAGTCAAGATCATTAGACAGAGACATAAAAGTAGATTTCACCCCATTTATAGTAAACCCAGAGAGCCGTCCAAAATTGTCTATCAAACCTAGAAGGGGGGAGAGAGATGTCCTTACATCTGAAAGAGTCAGAACCACATCATCAGCGTACAAACCAAAGGTATAATCAGATGCAACACATCTGATTCCAGAAATTTGAGGGCTGGCTCTGATGCCTATGGCCAGGGGCTCGAGATCTAGTGCAAAGAGCATTGGTGAGAGGCAGCGCCCCTGCCTAGTGCCTCTGCATAATGAAATTGGAGGAGACCTGTCATAGTTAGTCAGAACAGAGGACCGTTGACAGGCATAGAGCATTCTAAGTAAGGTCATAAATTTCACACCAAAACTGAATTTTTCAAGAGCAGCAAACATATACCTCCACTCTACCTGGTCAAAACCCTGCTGAGCATCTAATGAGAATACAGCAAAGTGGGGCAAGTTGGCTGAATACATTATATTTAGCAGACGCCTTTTATTGAAAGAAGAAGTCTACCTGGAATAAAACCTGTTTGATCGGGATGTATTAATGTGCCAATATATTTATTTAACCGATTTGTCAAAACTTTACAATTATTTTTTGATTGGAATTGAGCAAACTTATGGGCGATTAGACGTTACATTGGTGTCATCCCTGTCCTTTTTTAGAAGGAGACAAATATTAGCGTCATACTAAGTATGAGGAAAAATTCCATCTTCCACAGAATAATTTACCATACGAAGTAGAAGTGGGGCGACTGCGTCTGTATGAGACTTGTAAAATTCTATCCCAAAACCATCGGGACCGCACACTTTTGATCTCATACAGTGTAAAGTCAGATTCCAGCTCCCGCCTTGCCGTGAGGACTGGAATAGTTAGTGGACGAAGAAAATCAGCAATATCCGAATCAGTTGCAGTAGATTAAGAGGCATACACCTGACTATAATAACTGAAAAATCTGTCGTTAATCTGCTTGTGATCAGTCAACAGCTGTTCCATAGAGGAAAAAATTTTGTTTATAGCCCTCTCAGCTTGCACACCCTTTAACTGCCTGAGAAAGTAATTTATCAGCCTTATCACTTAGCTCGAAATGCTTCTGTTTAAGTTTGCGGATATAGTTTCCAACCTGTTTGCCAAGAATATGGTTATACTCGTATTTAACTTTCAAAATAGATTGAAGGAAGTCCTCAGACTTTGAATTTCAATATGCATCCTCTAAAACAGAGAGCTTAGCTTTGGCACCCCCCCCCCCCCTTAAGAGCCTTGCCCATCCCCCTACAGTTCCAAGAGGTAAATGTGATATGACTTATTCCTGACCAAGCTGCATCATCATAAGGCATTTAGTGATAAAAAAGAAAAATGGCACGTGACATACGGAGGGCTGGCAGTGCAACGTATAATAGAACAAAAAACAAAAAAACAACAAAAAAAGGAACCTCCACCCGGAAAGAACTAGCCCGCTAAAAGAACTAAGCGATGTATCCCAATTGCTAACAAGGAGGCTGGCAGGTAAAAGAGCCATCCAAACTACACACTAAAACGATCAGTTTTATCAACAGCATCTTGTACATCACCAAAATATGAAAAACCATTTAAACTGCACTCACAGTAATATGATAGCAAAATACGTAATATTCAGATCTTACATATTATAAATTACATAAAAGAGTAGAGCACTGATGTGGGGGAATAAGAAAATAAAAATAAATACATTAACAAAACTGGTAACAAAAGACTCACACTGGGCACAACAAACTGTGCTGATAAAATCTATACACCTAACTACCAAATTAAAGTGTCCCCATATTGTACATACATCAGCACAGATTTTGTTAAGTTTAGCTTTGAGAGTCCCATTAACTTTTTTCACCATCCCCTGCGACTGTGGATGATAAACACATCCCAGCCTTTGTTTGATCCTCAACTGTTGCACAGTTCCTTTGGCTGCTTTTTGCACAAATGCTGCCCTATTGTTAGAACTTATTTCTGATGGAATGTCGAATCGCTGAGTGACTTCTCTCATGAGGAATTTCACAATAGTTTCTGATCCTAGGTCTTTTGATGGTGTTGCTTCAACCCAATGACTGACCGGATAAACCATCACTAACGTGTATCTTTTGCCATGCACTGATTTTATTATGTCAGCATAGTCTATCACAGCAGAATGTAAGACCATGGGCACCCACGGGTTTCTGCGCTTCTGGCCTTTTGCTTTTACTATACAGGGGTTCATAAGCTTCAGCCTGAAGTTTTGTAACACTGACAAGTTTAAAAAACGTACGAGAGAACTGGATAGTGGAACTAATTCTCCATGTGGCAAACCATCAAACTATTAATATAAAATAAAAGGTGATGCAATAAGATAGCATACTTAAAAGAGCTCCAGTGAGGCTCACATGGGAAAGAAGCTTCAGTGGATATTTAAATTACTTGCTTATTGTGCTGTTTTCACATTTTGCTTTCACTGATGCGCAAACGTTTCTATGTCAGCCTTAATTTTTTTTCTGCCACTGTTTTTTTCTGCCGACTTTGTTCTTTTTTACACTCAAACTGAAAATGTTCAGAAAAACAGGAGGGTGGAAACACACTAATAGATGCACAGCTATACTGACTGTATACTAAAATACATCAGAATCAGGAATATTCAGTGGCAATGGTAAAAGAAACTCGACATTCATGTGACCCATTTGATGGCATGCATTTTAATTATTAGAAACTAATTTCTAACAAAGCTTGTGAATGACTTGATTGTGATGGCTGACAAACTCATTTTGGATTCCCCTGAGCTTTACCTCAGCACAGAATGCATCACACAAGCCTTCACAGATAGAGAGCAACTTGTATTTCACTTCTTTCCCAATCTTTGTTTACGAGTCATGGTGCCCTGGTTCCAGATGCAGTCCAGTCCAGTGTTTGGATGTACTTAAGCTTAATTACTGACAGATGTGTTGAACAGTCATACAAACGTGAGTCTAAATACTCTCACACGTGTTTATAATGGCTAGTCCTTTTTTGGTTAGTAACTGGGTATGGGACCATTAGTGCATTAACATCATCTGCTTCCTGCCCTTTATTTCCTCTTCTTCCCAGTGGTGTGTCATCTACCCTGTATAAATGGTGGCAAGTGCAGCACCAGGGACAAATGCCAGTGCCCTCCCAGCTTTACCGGAAAGTTCTGCCAGATGCCCGTTCAGAACGGACACCAGCAGAACTCGCAGATGTCAGGTGGCTACAGCCAAACTCAGGTCCACTCAACACAGACCCTGCCTCTGACCTACAGCAACGGCCAGAGTTCTGGTGAGTAAAAGGCACAGCTGTGATGCCAGCTCTGTAATTTAAGGCGAAACAAGTGCTTTTGTGGCCTGGATGGAAAATGTGGGTAGAAAAAGAAGAGAGGAAACACTATCTTGTATCTTGTCAGTAAAGGTCCTCTAAATGTTCAAGCTCAGTAGCAGACTCAAGTTTCATGTCCTTTGTGAAAATAGCAACTGCACATATACCAGTGGTCACAGCGTGTAGTACTCTTTTGTTGATCAGGCAATGTGATTTTACTTGGAATACTTACTCACAGATGTTAACTCTTGTATCTGCTACATGCACATTACTGTGCAGCATTTCATACCCAGGCAACAGGAGCAGTTGAGGAAATTTTTAATCACACGTCGTTCATGGGAGGAAGAAGGCTATAGGCCATTTCATGTTAAAACACAAACTACTTGTGAATCATGCCAGCAGACTAACATTTAAACCAAGAGAATATGAGTGTGAAATCAGACCTAACAAAACTTCTCCAGAGGTCCCAAACACTGCCTCATGATGAGCGGAAAAATCATGTTTGTTGAATCTGTGTAGTGTACTCATAAAATATTGCACATTCTTTCCAGTGATATCCACAATTCCCTTTTTATTTTATACTTTAATAAAAGTTATGCTCATGTGATCCCTCCAGTGTTCAGCCCCAGCTTCGTCAACATCCACATCAAACATCCTCCAGAAGCCTCTGTCCAAGTCCACCAGGTGTCTCAGCTTGACAGTTACCACAACAACGGGCAGCAGCTGAAAGGCTCTCAGTTGGGCTCATCTTCATCCACCAGCTACAGCTACCATCACACAGAGAGCAGTCAGAAGATCCAGCGCCATGGCTACAACGTAGTTTATCCCGGTCAGCATGGCTACCAGGTCCCCCAGTACCAGCCTGTTGCCTCAAAGAACATGCTGGGTCGCTGCTTCCAGGAAACCTCAGGGAGTCAGGTACACCGTCAGAAGTGTCTGCATACTCAGTACATACACAGAATAACTGATGGAACAAAATAAGATTCATCTAACTTATTAAAATGAAATGACAAAAAGTTAAAGCCACCTTAAGGCTGTTTATGTAATTGCCAGCATCTCATCAAATAATTCAAAACGATCAATCCGACATCTCAATATGAGAGAAAAATATGTAAGCAAGGGGTATGCCATATCATCACAATGATAGTAATACTGGTATAAATCTTATGTGGTTGTACGAATTCCTCATTAGTGTGGCCTGTCGACATGTTATGACTACACACAGCTGTGACACATGGGAATTCATTTCAGCAACATTCAAATTTAGCTTAGGAGACAAGGACTAATCAATTAAAACATACGTTAACAGTGCAGCAATTACACAGGCAGCATGTTACAATGTCACACACGCACACAAAAAAAACATTAGCATGTCATTGTGAGTAAAAACTAACAGTGCAGCCAGTTACAACATTACACTACACAGAGAAGAACAACTAGAGCTCTTTGTCAAATAAAAGGCTGAAGTTAGTTTGACAGTCACAGGCCGGACCCGCGTTGTACCTGACAATAATTAATATGAAGTAGACTGAACTGTACTTAGCTCACTTCTGTACTGTACAAGCCTGTTTCCATCAGTGACTAATATCAGAGAGTTGATTTAATGGAAATTTAGTGGACTTGATGAATTTGCACAACTGACTGAATTATTAGAGGAGAATTCCCACAATGTTCATGTGGATTTACAATCAGTGTTGATAGTAACTGTATTCAAGTGAAGCAAGTTTGTGCTATATTGACAGAGAAAGCTGAGTTTTCTAAGTTTGTCCTGCTCACACAGCCGTTCTTGCCGTGCCTACATGTACCAGGATGCATTGGTATAAATGGGGTAATGGTCACTTCCAGTGGTCCCTTTATGATGCACATTCCATTCACACAGTGGTGCTAGGCCACTGGTCACAAGTGTCAGGTCTAACTCAGACTCCTTGCCTGTATTCACGTTTATTCTGGTGCTTCTCACATCATTGATGCAAACAAGTTTTTTCCCATCCAACAACTATTCCACTACTTGGCCACTGTTAAACCGTTTTATCACTCCCCATAATGTATTATGTGCATTTAAGTGTCCACACCACACAACACTGCCTTCATTTATTCCTTCAGTTTCCTTCAGTCTGTAAAGCCCAAACATTCTACATGGGTTGTAAAAATTAAGATCTCACTTCAAAGGTCGCCATAGAAACACTACCACATGGATTCTGTCAATATCCCTCAACACTGTCCATCAGCAACTGTTCCCAGACACTTGGGTTGCTATGGTTTCTCTTTCCAAATAATGATCTGACAACAGCACTGAATGACTGAGTATCTGTACGCAAAATTGTTTTCACATTCAGCCCAACCTAATGACGGTTACAGGGATCTGTGATCAGGATCGTTAAAATAAATGATGTCATCCTTTAATTATTCTGGTATTAACTGACACATCAGGGAGACTTTAGGATTTGGTGCCCGTGATATATCCAGTAGATAGACGTTAATGTTGTTACATACTAGTTGTATATGTGAATTTATTCTGCTCCTGCAACAACTGGGCTCGATGACTAGACAGATAGTTGTCCGTCTGTGTTTCACACCGCTAGAGTGAATTTAG
>JAPXVT010023174.1:0-13246 GCA_029823135.1 Acanthurus reversus | reverse complement strand
TGTGTGTGTGTGTGTCACAGTGCTAGGTTAGAAAAGATTGTTAGCTGCATGCAAAGACCTGGTCTATAGGAAGCAAAACTTAACTAACAACTTGGCAAAGCCAACTATTAATAACCTAAGTACAGTGATATCACATTAACACTTCAACAGTCCTGAACACATTCAGTGTGTGACCAAGGTTAATGGTTCTGTTCTTAGCCATGCTAAGATGATGATATCTGGGCCCAGTTCAACATTACCAGTCCTTGAGGGAGGGTGTTGATGGTATAATGTGTGTTATAATGCACTTATATTACTATATAAATATATATAATAATATTATTATATAAATATAATCCTAAGCATGGCTAGGGTTAACCCTAACTCTATACATAACCACCTATAATGTAGTGTGTTCATGAAGTGTTATGTATGTTCATTAATTTTTTATAATGCATTATATAGACAGGCTTATTATAAAATGTTCCCATAAATTCTTTTGTCAATGTGCGCTCAAAGATGAGATTTTTCAGAACAGCTTCTTCTTCTTTTTTTTTTTTCTCTTCACATTTAAACTCAAACATAATCAGAGGCTATTTAATCTACTTGTGTAATATTGCAGATTCTGGATTAGTGACATAATGAAAAATAACAGTGAAACTTTCAGGCTTTTATTTAAAGTAGTATTTGATATATTGTCATTCAAACATAGCCTCAAATATCACTGTGCTTACAAACATGCTGAACATGAATGAATGACCAATTTAAAAAAAAAGAGAAAACATCTAGTGAAAATCCATATCCATCTAAAATTTCATCGATACCTGTTAAAATATCCATAGTTTATTATATATATAAAAAAAATTAAAAAGGCCAAGAAGAGAAAATGAAAGTGATTAAGAAAGAGAAGTGATTAACAAAGAACATGTCTTGTGATGCTGGCCAGGCTTTAGTGACGTGTTGGTCATAAACCGGCTCTTTGAGCCGACTCTTTTAGTTGAACAACAGGAGTCAGCTCCTTTTCGAGAGCCATTTTATTTTTATTTGTATTTTTTTTATTAATACTAGGCAGAATGATAGGATGATGTTCTTCGTGCCACGGGCAGTCCATGCATTGACCGTGACTGAATATTGTGTTAATAACTACATGCTGGGCAAAATTCGAAGTTTAGTCTAATTACATTGAATAATTTATTTGTGCACACATAGTAATGACAGGTCAAAACAGCTCTAAATTTGGCTGAATTACAAAAGGCAGAAGTGGTAAAATGAAGAGCCGTTTGGGAGCTGAGAGAGCCAGATCTTCTTGGTGAGCTGAGCCAGATGATTTAGCTCACTAAAAGAGCCATAATTCCCAACACTACTTCCTGGGGTCCACACAAAACATATAACAATAAGAAGAGACAACCAGAACATGAACAATGACAAAGACTTCAAAACAATAAGTATCAACAATTAGACAGTATAAGCAAAATACAGTATAAAAAAGAAATACAAAGACATTGAAAATAATAATTAAGTCAGCAATGATCTAGTGTGACTAGAACATACGACAAGTACCATTACATAACGATAAAAAAGTAAACATTTAAAAAGTTAGATGCGCTACAATCTTGTACGAACAGCCATGAAGTGTTGCTTCACCCGTTTTTTGAAGCTAGAAATGTGACCTAGAAGGGAGTTCCATTCCACCACAGCTCTATACAGCACTGCTTGTTGTCTAAAGTTAGTTTTAGTTTTTGGAATTGCGTATTTACTACTAATTGCATGTCTGGTGGGGTATGAGTGAGCATCAGAGCTGAGGGTGAGCTGTCTATACAGACAAGCAGGAATTTTAAAATAATAAATGTGTTTTACAAAGGAAATAAGTGATGCTTTTAACCTCTTATCTACTTTCAGCCAGCTGAGACGGTCATGCATGTCATTAATATTAGCTCTTATTGTACAGCCAAGGGCAAGCAAAGCTGCTCTGTTTTGAGCTCGCTGTAGCTTCCCTAGATTAGTTTTTGTTGTTCCTGACCAGACCACTGGACAATACTCTAATTGTGCCAATGCCAGAGTCTGCAGAACTTGCTTTGTCAAAGGTGCTGTTAAAAAAGCAGAGCATCTCTTGACTATAGAAATGTTTCTCCCCATCTTTTGCACCAGTAAGTCTAAATGTTTTGACCATAACATATTACAGTCTAGAGTTACACCGAGGAGCTTAGTTTCCTGTACTTGTTCAAAAGCGGAGTTATTGAGGATTAGATCCATCTGGGGATTGGAGCTTAAAAAGTGTTTTGATCCAAACAAAATGCTCTTGGTCTTAGAAGTCAGTCAGCTTCTTGACAGGTGCATGCCTGTCCATCACTGGAACCAACAACTCACTGAAAACATTAAGTGCAGTATTTGGATCTGTCTGTTTAGTGACATCAGACCAACAGATATTTCTAACACCAGCCACATACGAATCTGGACAGAAACCTTTATATCATCCATTATAAACAATTTTAGTCCCTGTCTTTGGAACTGAAGCGTTCCTGGATATGGCCACTAAATTGTGATCACTAAAGCTAATGGGAACAGTTACAGCTTTAGAGCTCAACGCAATTAGTTCAACGCAATTAGAAGAAATGTGATCAATACATGAAGATGAAACAGCTTCTGCTTTGTGAGTGCGCACCCTGGTCAGTTGGTCAATGACTTGAGAAAGATGACAGGCTCTGGTTACATTAAGAACTTTGTTTTTCAGAGGACAGCTTGTTTCAAGAAAATTTATGTTTAAATGCTGTATCCCTGTATTTCTACTGTAGCATCATCAAATGTGTTATCTAAATGAGCTTCAGAAAAGGCAAGAATATAAATTTTGTCTGATGTTTAGAGGTTTGCTCTTTGCTCTTTCAGCTTTCATCTTCATGACGAGTTCTTTTCGTTTCATCCTTATTGCTCGCCATGATAGCCTCCTTGTCCTTCCATCTGAGAAACTTGATGATGATGACGATGATGTCATAATCAGCTTACTTCACGGTGTGTTAAAACTTACCACATCAGTGTAGTTGTTTGACAGCAGCCACAAAGCTGACTGTGTCTCCAACATTCAGGAGATTCTCCAACACGGTCTCCATGCTTGACTGCCCCTTCGTGGTTGGTGGAGGTTTTAGCAGCAGGAGCGAATTGTGAATTTGGGCACCCAGGCATAGTAGTCATACTAAATTATGAGAGAAACTGTAATAAGTATCCTCTTAGTTTTTTGTTATTTATACCTATATTTAATCTTTTTAGTTGGATGTGGGCCTTAGATTGTTCAAACTCTGGGCCAAACTAATTTATTAACTTTTTAAATGCTAAAGAAAAAGGGATGCAAACCCTCATGGAAAGTGAATCAGTGCTGCCTTACTAGTCAGTTGTTTTCATTTTGTCAAACAGCACCTCCTGCTGTTGGGTTGTATAGCAGTCATTTAGGTCAGATAATCTGTTTCTCCAGTTAATGACAACATCAGCAAGCGTCTAGGCAGTTCTCCATGTTAGAGCAGAGGGAAAGTTCATGCTTTTTTCTTCAGACATCATCCAGATGTTCAGGTCTTTGAAAGCATCGTCGATATGTGGAATTAACCCTTTAGTTTATCATTTATTGATGTATATGTGTATTTTTACAAAGGAGAGACATTTGAACAGATTGTGTGCAGACAAATGTACAGATAGTAAATTCATGTCGACCACGTGTTCTGGCTGGCTTGTAGTTGAGAGAATGTGCATACAGACACATTGTATGCAGCAGTATACTTACCTGTAACCTGTCTTTACATTTTAGATATGTTTTCAATTTATTTTGGTTACAGTTATATCACATTTATGCATTTACATGCACATTTGGGCCTTATTTGTATATCTTGTGTGTTATTTTGTATAACTTGTGATATGCTTAATCTCACACACAATGGAAATCTGTACAGCTTTTAACTGTATGTTTTTCTTTCTATCAGTTTTACCCTACTGCCAGTTGCTGCATTAAAGAAGCTTAACTTGGAGCTCTTTGTACGTGTAGTGATTGGTTATCTACCTGTCAATTCATGCAAGGCGTGTGAAGAGGACAGGACAGCATCTTTTAAAGCTTTAAACCTAATGCCCTGTGAAAAGACACTAATAAAGATAAAGGTAACTACTAAAAGAAAAATTGCAGTGAATGAAGTAAATTGCTGGGCTGCCATATGCGCCCATTTGAAGTTGTAAAAACTTTTACACTTAATGAAATACCAATAAATATTTCATTGTTCTCACTGTTTTCTATTGCCTCACCTGTCAATCATTGATTGTGGAAAACAATATTGGATAGAAAATGTTCCAGATCCACACATTTAAACTGTTTGAGCAATTGTCAAGTATGTTCAAGCTTGAAGAAACATTCTTTTTTCACAGCTGCTCATTGACTGTTGACTGCAGCGTGTTGAGCTGTCGCTGTGAAGATCAGCAAAGTGATGAACTTGATCACTTCCCCAACAGTTTGAAAGGATTCAGGAAATCCTGTTAGTAGCACAATCATCAGTTAATCACTAGCATTCACTGACTGCTTGGAAATTTTCAGTTGAGTAGTGCCATTGGCTATAAACATGCAGGTTCAGGTGACCTCAGAGCATCAGTTTAAATACCTGAGGCTTTGTTTCCTAAGAAACCATGTGTGAATATCTCACTGATCCAATCCTGCAGCTCAGTGTCTTTCTGGACGTCATTGTCTGAGGGATAAAAGTACTCCACCATTTCCCTTACATAGCTGGTGAACACAAAACAATTTAATTTTAGATTTTAGATAATCCTTTTTGTATATAGAAAAAGACAGACAGTGCTCAAGGGAAGACACAATGACCCAACAACACTCCCCTTGTCTAATATTTATGCCTGGAAGCTGTTTCTAAATAGAAAAGACTGGACATTTGCAGTATTTTTTCAAAGGCAACCTGTTGACGATGTCCCACAGCTTCAGGCCATCATCTCTGTAGTAGAAGTTGGGGATTGACTCCAGTCCTCGTGCAGTGATGTTCTCTGGCAGACAGAGGGAGCTGTAGGTCGTCTCAGGGAGAGCCCGTCTAAGGAGCTCTGTCATCCCATCATATCCAAGTGAACTCTAATGATTAAAAATAGACAAAGAAAAACATAATCAGACTACCTAGTACTTAAAAAACAAATAAAGTTTGTCTTAAGTGCAAACTTAAAATACAGGGGGACACAACTGTTGTTTTAAACAGTCTTAAACATATGTAGTGTTTTGGTGGAAATGGTGTAAGGCAATAGTAGATAATTACTGTATAACTGTGCATTAAACAGGAATGGCGTAAAACAGACTCGACAATATAAAAATACTCAGCATAAAACAAACACAAAAATGTTTACATCACACAAGTAATAAACATCCATATGTATCACATCTAAAGCTGCAACATTATTAATCAAACAATGCACATCAACTACAATCACACATGTGCTGTAAAAGCTTTAGGGTTAGGGAGCCCAGTTATAACCACACCCAATATGACTGCTTTACAGTATGACACAATAGAAACAACTGAACTAAGAACATTAATGTCAGCTAAAGATGCTCAGTCATAAAAGTTCATGACACAAGTTCAATCAGTCATGACTCAGCTTGAGCACAAGATCTACTCCTCATATGTGAGAACGTGAATTAAACTAGTGAATTAAACCAGTGAATTAAACTTTAGCATGGATTAAATTATTTCTACGTATCCATGATCAATTTAAAACAGACTTAAATCACTTCTGATAATTCTAATTTAATGCCACATAATTTCACACTAAATCAATCATCACTCCTGCCAGTCTCCCTATTATTCTATAGGCTACCACAAAGGTAATCAGTACATATTCTGTCCAGGGTTAAAATTTTCATGTCATTTTTTCAGCAGCAGCCACTTTCAACTGCAGCTGCTAAGCCTTTCAAACATGTTCTCATTTATTTACTAACAATTCTTTATCCAAGTAATTTGTTCTGAACATTTTTATCAAAGCAAGTAATATAGAGAAAGTGTCAGAGATATGTCCCCAGAATACCCAGTGTAAATGACACTCATGCATCTGACTGTTTGGAAATACACATGTTAAAGATCCATACCATGTCCAAAATCCCATTAGGTCCAAAAATAATTTTGCGAGCCATAGTATTTATTTGGAGAGTGTCACGGACATGAGGGACCAGCAGCTGTGCAGAAAGAGAGGGTAGAACATTAAAATCAAACTGCAGTGTTTAAAAAAGCAACCATTAGAGTCAAAGGACATAACATTTAAAATCAAATCAGTAAATAACATGATATACACCATGAGTGTGTTTGCATCGTCAGAATAAGCTCCAAACAAACAAATCCTCAACTAATTAATTTTATTTCTGTTCAAGAAAACCATTTTTTTAATTGCTGTAATTGTTACAAAGCCAAACATAGTTCTTGTTTCTGATTTTAGATGACATATTTTGTCTATTAAGGTTATTTCTGAAAACATCAAATATCAGCTCTTTGAGTGTAGCTGTGCAGTTCTACCGTGTAGAGGGGATGAATCATGGGGAAGTTGCGGAGAGTGGCAACAAGAAAGACTTCTGCCAAATAGTGAGTGCTTAGAAAATGATAAAACGACTGATGTTGCATGACATCTGCATTTTTAATAAACATCTTGGCTAGCAGCCAGTCTGCCTCTGGGTCACTGGGCAGAAATACGGGATTCTCCTCAGACGGTTGTTGATGTAGCTGGAATTTAAGAAACACATGAACATTATCTTTCTATTTTAAAAGACACTTAAAATGCAAACGCAAGCTTAATGACTATTCACAGTGGGATATGACATCAAATTTCAAGCTCTTCAACAGCTCTGCAATAGTGAATTTACCTATGCATAGCTCTGATAACACGTTATGTTGGCTGCACAAGTGCAGTGCACCTTTTGCATAGATGAGGCATTCACAAAGCTGTGTGAGATATTTTTTGTGTTGATACTGTATATCTAAAAGTCATTTTAATGAACCAGTGATTCTACAAATTACCTTTTAAAGCGTGAATACTGTCATTGTTCCTTCCTCTAGTTAGTTAAAATACCTGTATTGCAATTGGCATCAGTTTGTTTTCTGGGTTCAAGTAGAATAAACAGAAACCAGCAGCCACTCGCAGAGATTCACCGTTATACACTTTAGTGGACAATCCATCCAGCCTCTTAAAGTCACAGAGGAATATCTTGCCTGTCTGTATGGGAGGCAATGATAGAGAAAATAAGTGTGGCAGCATCAAGAGCAAGCTCAGATTTGTTTTTGGTAAAACCTTTACACCACATTACCATTGTACAAGGCAGGCTTGTACTGTAATTGAGATAGATTTTAACTTCATAGCCCCTCTGAGTGATAAGTATGTATATGTGTGTTGGTGACTGTGTATAGAGACACACCACCCTCGGCCGGTATTTTGATGTTTTGGCTGACTCAGGACCTGCTCAGGACAAGTTACCATAAAGAGCGATGTAGACGCGCAATCAATTTTTAAGTAACGATAGCGTGAGAGCACCACAGAGCACAGCTACTGGATGCCATCCAGACCGGAGAAAGTTACGAATGTGGACGTAGCGCAAAGAAAAGGAAAAATACCCCTTGTGAGCAAGCAGATAAAACTTGTTCGAGAGCGAGAGTGAGTCTCGGTTTGGCTTTCAGCCATTTTGGAGCACTGAAAGAGAGGCTGGGAAGAACAATGCAGAGTTGTGCTACTTTGTGATGGACAGGCAAGTGCTTAACACTGGCGGTTAGCTTGCTAGCTTGCTAAACCATCGACTTCACTATTAAACAAATGTAATATTACAATGTAGCTTGCTGTGCAACGTTGGGTAAGCGGTATAGCAGTGCATGTAGTACACACTAAGTTACGATACTTCTGGTGCATTGAGCCGAGAGGAGGGGCCCAGTTTGAATGTTGTGTTTACAAATGGCAAAGAACGAATGCTACTGACCCCACCTTTAATGTTGACAAACATCTATCACTGTTAACATTAAATATCTAACATTAGCCTTACATATTCAGAATATACTTTAGTCCCCATGGGGGAAATTCGTTTTGGACTCAGTTGCTGTAGGCTGCATTGTTGTCTCATTGATACAAAGCAGACAGCAGAAGAACAGTTTAAAACGGATCGACAGTTATAAACAAACATTGTAAGAAGTTACACACCCATGTGCCTGCACAGCAATATTCAAAACGTAACGCATCTGTGACGCACCTCTATCATGATTAAAGACTAAAAAACCTACTAAAAATAACAGGATGACAGCTGGTTTCTTGTTATTTGGCTAGCTGTTAACTTTTGACTGTTTGTTTTGAGGGCACAGCACAACTTATTTGCGTCAGACTCTGTCTTTTCGCACAGCCATGACGGTCACAGTTTCTGCTTGACTCGCTAATCAGCTTCACATGGCTGGCTTTGTGATTGTAAGACTGTAATATCAAGTTTGACCACAGAGCACTAAGGGGCGCTGTTTTGCTCATTTTAGATTGTATTCACATGTAAACTGAGCAAAATGTCAAGTTAGTGATAGAAACATAGAGTGTGTCTTCATATTTAAAGCTAGTTGACAAGCACTTAATCATGTTATATAGGCTGATGGTATTAGAGCTGCATAAAACAGCTTGATTTTGAAGTTACTTTCTTTTATCCTCAATGTTTTCAGACTTATTTTAAGACAGCAATTACATCTTACAATGCACTTTTTCAGTGGTCCTTGCTCTGTTTATTAAAAATGCTTTAATGCACTCTGTAAACTGCAGCAGTCATGTCTTTGAGAATCTAAGATGCCAGAAAATAAAAGAACTTGGAGTCTTTTGAAGTTGCAATTACCAAATTAAAATTTCCTCTGATCTCAGCAGTGACTTTGTTTTATTAAAAATAAAACTGACAGAGAAAAAGGGCAAAACTGCAAAAATATAACTTCAAACAACATTTCCTTGATTTCACTTTGATATTATACAATCATTCAATATATAATAGTAACAATAATTATAATTGCAGGAGAGCCGTTTTCCTCTAAAAGCTAAACAATTTAATGAGGTCAGTGTGTCATGTGAAGTCATAAAACAAATTTATTAGAGTTCACTGTGGTGATCTCTTCTTAAAATATTATAACACATAAATATTGTAGATTCTTCATGAAATAAAATAATTAAGGAAAATAAGTGCACAGGTTTGACCTACAAATCACCAACAAGAAGAAATACATGAAACGGTCCATCAAGCAAATGAGTTTCACAGCTCAAGTTCAAGTGCAGCCAGTTGGAGTTTTAGTCTGTGGAGACCAACAGGGAAAACCATAAAGGTGTAAAATGCAAATGTATAAGGTGTGAATGTGTTTCCCGGCAGAGCACCCCAGGAGGCATGGTTGACTTTTCACAAGTGTTTCTGTTTTTCATATATGCTGATACATGTGGAGCATTTTCTATATTTGTGGGACTATGTGGACGAGTGGCACAGGTGGCAGTTTTGACCTTTTTCCTGCCATGTTCCATATAAACTAACATTTGCACAAAGCATCACTGATACGGTATGTAACAGTAAAGTGGTTTATCTTACAAAAAGTAATAAAACTGTTTCATCCGAATCATGTCATCGGACATAGAGGTGGGTGCAAATGTCCACACTGACGACCCCTCCTGCTTGTTGGCATGTTTCATGTTGACACTGTATTGGATGAAGTTGTGCATCCCCTGCCATTGCCGAGCCCGTGGATCATCGATCTGTCCCTCCAGTCCTTCAGAGACCTCCATTCACCACCGCCACGGCTGCGATTAGCTTGTCACTCTCCACATTTCTGGAGCAGAACTAATCAGGCTGCGGAGGAGACTTGTCCCACTGCTATCCATGCGTGACTTGTCTTACCAATGTATGCAAGAGGCGAACAGGAGCACAGCAGAATTGGATTTTATTTCCAGAACCTCTCCACTGTGCTGATGGGAAGCCGATCTGTTGCACCGTTAGAGACACGTGGAGTTCATCCGCTGTCTGTGTAATTGATCAGCAAGAGTGATTGAGTCTATCAAGAGGTAATTATATAGTAATTAACAGGTTTAGACTGATATATTAGTCTATTAGATACTGACTGTCGGCTAGTCATGTTATCTGATGTAATGGGAAAAAACAGTCTGGACTAGTTTTTATTCCACACTTCTGTATGTGTTTGGTCCAAAAGAGGAAGAGAGACCAAAAAAAGAAAAAAATTAACTTTATTTTTCTGCTCTAACAACAAAAAGCCTCAAACATTAGTGCTCTTCAGGTGGTGCGAATTATTGGTG
The DNA here is from genome assembly GCA_029823135.1 of Acanthurus reversus. Classification (NCBI taxonomy): domain Eukaryota; kingdom Metazoa; phylum Chordata; class Actinopteri; order Acanthuriformes; family Acanthuridae; genus Acanthurus; species Acanthurus reversus. Next base: position 2,968 of record JAPXVT010023174.1, on the reverse strand, counting down.
TCAGATGACAAAAATTTGAATCGGAAAGTAGAAAGGTGTGATATCTATGTGCACTAAAAATAGTTAAGACTATCATGTCTTCTCCAAGAGCCACACAAGGTTAATTAGCTTTGCACCATTTATTAGTACAATATGTACTCTGGGTTGGATCTGTATTTTGAGCACTCTCTACTTTTTTCAGTGATTCTGTATGTTTGTTAGTCTATGCTGTGATTTAAGGGTGAGATCATCCCTTTGCTGGTCATTTGGCTTTGCGACAACTGGACCGTTAACCCTTGTTATGCCAAGCCCAGAGGAAGTGAGCCAGGCTTTAAAGCCAATTTGACATAGTTCCCAAATTCTCTAATTACATCATCACATGATGATCACAGGCCCAAAAAGACTTGTCATACCTCTGCAACATGATTAGTCCTTTGATCAAAGTTTGATCCATTTGGTCAGATAACATTTGGAGAGTCTAAAAGAGCTGCAAGATTAAATCATTTTACCCTTCAAACCCCCCAAAATGCCAAAAGTCTGTGGAAGGTTTTTTATTTACTCATTTATTTATTTATTTATTTATTTCCTTTTTAAAGGTGTTTTCAAACTTGTTTTTGGCTTCAAGTGCAGCTTGGCATGTTTCATAGGAATAAACAGGGCTTGTCCCTGACACAGCATACAGAACTTTCTTTTAAATACATCATTAAGTTAGAATTCCTCTTTTTTAAACTGTGTATCAAACACTAAGTATACAGAGATTGCTGATGGCTGAGTGTTGCATTTAAATGCCATGAACAACAACAACAACAACAACGAACAACAACAAAACTATTTGTACGAAGACAGCAGAATGAGAAAAACAGGAAAATATCCAGTAATTCCAACTGGGATAAACTAACTTAGGCATTATTCCAAGATGGTATCTCTGCTGCTAGCCTTGTTGTCAGCTAATCTGTTAGCAACATTTGCTTTTTGAGTGGATGTTAAAAAGTAAAAGTACATACAAACTATGTACATTCCCTTTTTGGTTGAATCTATTGCACTTATTAATACTGAATTTATATGGAAACTTCAGCAATTGTGTCTTCACAGTTTGTTTGTTAACCTTTATTTCTTTTTACCAAGTGGCACACGTCACTATCAGATTCCCATGAACTATAATTGGATATTAATTAAATTTCACACAAACTTGAAAAACATCACCTAAGCTAAATATGCGTCTGCTAGAGTAAAGAGAAAAACACATATTTCTATGAAAAACATTGATTTCTACATAAAGTGACTGCATGTTATGAGCTTCAAACCTCAAAGGACCTGCTCTTCACCCAGTGTAGAGATCTATGTAGAGGTATTCAGGTGAAATATAATGTGGTGGTGCCACATGATTCAATGAATCACACTGACACAGAGGCATGTGGGAGCAGCGGGGGACACAACAAGGCTCTGCACGGAGAAATTAAAAATTCAGCTGTGGGATAAAAGTTTCTCACTTACATGCTTGGCCCCCAAAGCACTTTATGCAAACATTTTTCTTTTGAAATTAATTCAGTGCCGCATATGTGGCCGCATAAAATATTAACAGTATTTTAATATTTTAGTGCAAATAATGAGAGCTCTTGACCTCTGTATTTAAATTTAATCATTATATGCAGAATTTATTAGCTGCAATTTCACGTGTCTATCTAGGAATTTTTCCCTGTTATTTTCCCAGAAAGTGCAGATTAATGAAGAGTCTGCTTCCTTATAATAGATTAACCCAATTGAAAAATCATCTAGCAAAGAGTTCTGTGAAGTATCCATTTTTCCAGGGGAGGGGGGGAAATCTATCTACTAAATGTTTCTGAATCTGATCACTTTACTAAGAATCAAACCAAATATTTTGTCTTTGGACTCTTTGGTTTAAAAGGGGGAAATCAGTGTGACTGTAATAAGGCAAAAGGGGCCAAGCATGAAGCGTGTGACAGCTCCATCACAGGACGCCGCTGCATGCACAAGCTGAAGGTCAGCCGCGACGTAATTGCTGCGTCTCATTCCCATTTGTCTAAAGCGGGGCGTTTGCATTCAGAAATCAGCTGCAGGTGAAAAGGCATTAGGCTGCCTGTCATCCTCAGTCACCTTCATCCCGGCCGATATCAGCGCAGAGCCATGACAGGAGGCCACAGGTAGAGCTGCAGCTCTTATCATCAGCCAGAGACACAGCACACCTCGAGTAAAAATCACTCTGTGTATTTATATCATGGATACACAGAGAGAAACTGCACAAATACCAGTACACACAATGTAAATGTTTGCAGTGCAATCGGAATGTGATGATAATTTAAACAAAAGAAATGTGGATTTTGTTTGTGATTATGTTGCATGTTGTAAACAAATGGGATGATACACAATACATATTTATTTTTAGGGTTGTTATTCATGAAGATTAGTTTGAATTGTCTAGTTTTGAAGATGTAAACCTCAGATTTCTGCCTTCACTTTAATGTAGAATCCAAAGACATTATCAAGAGTTTTCACTGAAATCAGTTTTCTTCCGAAGAAAGCTATTTGTGAGGTCTTCACATTACCTTGGGTAACAACAGACACTGTCCCTGAAACGTCAGTGTGGAATTTCAAAAATTCTCCATTGCTGTGAGCAACAAATTCCATCGACCTCCGTAACGAGGGTGAACTGACCCCTTGACTCTGAAGACATTTCCCAAAACATCTACCTCTGCTTTTTTTTCTGTTTTCTGTCGTAACTCACAAAGTGGGTGCAATCTCAGAAATGAACATCCATGTAAAAATAAATAAATAATCAATAGTGTATCTAAAAATAAAAAAATCAGAGATGCAAGGACAACAGAACAAAGTACACATAAGAATACTGTGCAGGAAAGCCACCACTTTATTTCAACTATCAAATTTGGTAAAAGATTTCATCAAACTCAATAAAACTTAGAACTAAAAGAAATAGCTTACGTACTTGGCCTTTGTGTGCTTTTCGGAACAT
>JAPXVT010023015.1:0-13247 GCA_029823135.1 Acanthurus reversus | reverse complement strand
GGTTATCCGACCTTCACGCTCCAGTGGCAGACTTCAGAGAGGAGGAATGAGGAAGGGAGAGAGGGAGAAAGGTGAAGAGGGAGAGATAGAGGAAGACATGAAGTGAGGAGGAGAGGAAAAGCTCCTTTAGACCTGAAGGCTGGAGAGACTAATTAACTCGAGAGACATGACCTTTCTGTTCTCCTCCCTGAGAGAGAACGTGTGTGTGTGTGTGTGTGTGTGTGTGTGTGTGCGCGTGCATGTGTGTTTTGAATCAATACGAGGTCAGAGTCATCACAGCCAGATGGACCCAGTACATCATGTCTCATCATCATGTGAGAGCAGCCGAGGAAGTTACAGACAGAATTATCATAACGCCATTTTAAACTCAGACTGGTTTAAATATCACCTAAAAAAATGACATGTCTGACTATCTGTGTGTGTATATATATCAACCAAGACAGGTTAAAACAGACAGACAGAAAGTGTTTTTGGACAGGTGTAGGGACTCTCTGAGAGGAGCCGCCCATTAGGGAGTTCCTGGAGAACTAAACACCTTTAAGGGTTTTTTTTTTCCTGTTGGCATTTGCACCATGAAAAGAAGCCAACCGGAAGCAACATAAGTTGGCTTGCGGAACAAACAACAACAACAAATGAACTATGTTCTTAGAACGATGAAATGGTTCCTCTGGTCCGAACACGCTGGTACAGAGATTTAACAATCCCTCCTTCACCTCCTCCAAGCAGCCAAAAAAATCCCCCACAACATTTGTTTAACACCAGCTGAGCTATAATTGTTACCTGGTTGTTAGCAGACGAGCCAGTAACTAAGCTCATCATGTCTCTGAACATTTAGCATCACCTATTTTGCAAAGACATGTAAATCAAAGTCACTGTGCTGCATTCTGGCTGGACACGAAGGAGCAAAGCACCGCACCACATTAGTAGGAGTCCTCACTAATACTGGCATCAGCAGGTGTTTGTGTGTTTATTAGTTTCAGACAAGTTCTACGAAAGTATCAGTAAGGAAACTCTGAGAATGTTCAGAGAACTCATCTTAATATCAGCAGACGAGTCTTTTATCAGGAGAACACAAGCAGGAGAACAAAGAACGGAGCTGATTAATGTTGTGTCACTGTTTTTCAGAAGATGCAACTCCCAGTGATGAAAGAGGCCGAGAGACAAAGAGAGAGAGAGAGAGAGTGTGTGTGTGTGTGTGTGCAGGGGAATCCCCCTCATTAAACACCATCAGATTCAGTGAAAGAACAAGAGGAGTGTTATGGCCACCGGCCGCTGTGCCTCCACCTCCTCGTGTGCTCATGGCCGCCATGATCCCAACTCTGAGAAATGTGAAAAAAGCAGACTGGTCCAGGTTGAGCTGTTAAAACACTGATGAACTGCTGCTCACACACACAACCCGTTCCATACTGTGTGTGGACACACTAGGCTGAGGGGGCTCAGCTGGACAGCGAGGCTTTATTTTCACGTTTGTTTTATTTATGAATTAGCCAGACTTGAGTTTTGTTTTTGAGTCCTTGCTTGTTACATTTGTTTTATGACTTAACAGCACCCATTTGCTCTTAAATCGCTAAATTCCATGAACAATAAATAACGTTGCTCTCATTTGTTTCCATCTGGTTTGTGTTGCTTCCCCTTTCCTCGCTGAGCCTGGTTGTAACAAGAAGAAAATCAAGCCTCTGCTGGAGAAAGGTATGGAGGAGGGGTGCATCAGTTCATACTCTGTGTGTGTGTGTGCGCGCGTGTGTGTGTGTGTGTGTGTGTGTTCATGTGGGAGTTTTCCTGCTCAGGGACAGATGGCGGCAACGCTGGACGCTGCTAATTCTTGTCACTTAACATGCAGGCGGCCTCTGTGAGCTCTCAGGAGGAGGCTAACTGTATGAAGCTGGGCTGTCGTGCAGCTTGTAAAATTCACACTGCATCACTACCAACAGGAAGGGACAGAGGAAGTGTTTTACTCACCTTTGTCAAAAAGCTGAGTCACTTTGAGGGGCTGCGTCAGTCTTTTGTGGCATTCATGAACCTTCCAAAGCTTTTTTCTTTCGGTCTGAAACACAAAGAAACAACTTTTCAGTTTGACTTTCTAGCCATCATGAAATGATGCTAGCAAGCTAACACCAAGTGTCACAAATTTCTACACCTGATTTTTTTTCCTTCTTCAGTCTCTGACATCGTTTATGGTGTTGCAGACATTATTCAACTGACTGCAGAGAACCTGCAACGCTCTCTTCACACCTTCCAGGGGGAACTTATAAATCACAAGCTGCCGCTCAGTGCCAATGAAACAACATTTATGGTTTTCTCAAGATCGAAAACCAAAAAAGACTACCGTCATTTTAAATATCAACTGTCGACCAATTTGTGTATCGAATTAGATCAAATAGAATTCAAGCATCTGGCTTGATGACAACTTGTAAAACTCTGGTTTAAAAATCTGTTTTTTTGTCAGGGTAAATTCAATCCAGCTGACTCGGGTTCTCGCCAAAATGTTCTCCTGCACTAAACTTACGTTTGAATTGTTTAGATCTCCACAGTCCTTTACGTTTACCACTTCTTTTTCTCCCTTCTGAACAATTTGCAGCCATCAGTTCATCCAACACACTGAGGTAATCCATCACAGTAAACACGAAGCTGATGTTTGATTTTTATTCTCATTTCTTTATCTCTGAATTCAGTTTTTTCCTTATGAGTGCCCTTTTCACTTTGCACTCCACTTCCTGTCAGTCACCTGACACTCAAAGCAAGAAACAATCCGTCACGAACATGTCGCCTCACAAACATTATCGGCTCTTTATTCACAGCGTCTTTGTCAGTCTGGCCAGCAGTTCGTGTCTTTAAAAGGACACAGATCTCAGCGTTAATAATGAGTCCACACACAGCGTTCATTCCAGAGTCATTAAGGGAGATGTAGACTTAATGCCTGTAAATCTAATCGGTTTTAAATATACGTATAATTTAATCTAATAGAGGGTGAAAGTGAGTTTCATTAGTCTCAGTGATTGAATGGCCGCTGCTTATTATGAGGATTTGTTTTAAAGCTGCTGCAGCTGCCAAACACTCTAGAAACCATATTAACAAACTGCTCATGGCTGAAAAACTTTCAAACTGTAATAAGATTCTGCTGCAACAGTTACACAGTTTGTGTGCAGAAGGAAATGCTTTTCAAAACTTTAAAGCCTCAACACATATGCATACTGTAAAAAAAAAAAAATTTTTAGATGAATGAAATCTGCATTTTGTGTTTTTGGTTTTTGCTACTAACCGAGACAAGAGTCGGGTTTGCCTGCATTCATGTGACCATGCTAGCAGCTTCATGTGCTCAGAAGCATCAGTGCTAAATGAGGATGCTAGCATGCTAAAATGCTCAAAATGACAATGCTTGTTCTGTTGTTAAGACGGCAGTCCTCTGCATTCATCATGTCCACTGGCACGCTAACGTTAGCATGCTAACATTTACTAGTTAGCTTAATACAAAATGTTTTTAAAAAATGTAAATGTTGACCTAAAAAGCAGCCGGTACAATCATTCCTGACGGGAAGTCGAATGTCTGCACAGAATTTCATGGCATCACCTGCAAAAGTTTTTAGATTTTTCCAAACAACAAACCAACACTGACATTCCCAGATCCGCCCGACTCGCTGCGTGAAGACAAAACAGCTTCAAAAGCTACAAATAACTTTCCAGTCAAGCACTTTTTAGATTTGTTCTGATGTTTTGGCCTCTTCAGAATGTACTCCTTCGTTTGCAGCTGGTGTTCCTTTAAATGTCCTTAACTGACCCAGCCAGCACACAAACACACACACACACACACACACACACACACACAGTCTGAAGTTTTCAGAAGTCAGCGTTTTCAGTTGAAAAACTCAACAAATTTAATCAGAATTTAATCAGCTTTAACACTAAAAAAAATCAATACTTGACGACTCATCAACACGTTCTGATGAGTCTGAACTTAAAACAATTTAATGATAAGAGAAAAGAGAAACTTCTCCTTATTTAAAGAAGCAAAAACAACAAGAACTCAAAGCTGAGTTTCTCCTGTTTGGGAGTTTGTGCATCCGTGTGTGTCTGGAAAAACTTTAGATTTGTATTTACCTCTGTCGAAAACAACAAATATTGATCCCCCCGCCCTCGTTTTTCTCTAACTCCTTTCCAGATCATTTTTGAAGGCCTCACTAGAAAAATGGAGTCCAGCTCAGATACCTCAGGGCAGCGACTCAGACTTGCAGTTTATGACAATGAGCCACCAACACAAGCTGACAACATGAGAGCGAGCCACAGCAGCGAGCGCAGGAAAAAAACGCCTTGCAGTGACATTTGAACTTTCATGTGCAGTGGAGAAGTCTGTCAAAGTTGAATTTTTAACCTGACTGTATTTCTGTAGAGAAATACACACCCTGCTTGACGGTCGCACAGTCACACGCCAGGGTGCTGCAACGTTCTCTCCAAACACTGAAAATAAAAAAAGTTTATCAATTTGTGGTTAATTTGAGAATTGAACACCCTGCTGCAATCAGTTAGCAATGCTGAGCTTTTTGGAGATGAAGTGTGCTGCGAACCAATCGAAGAGCTCGACAGAAACAATAATAAACAATGATAAACAATGATAAACATAAATGAACTCTGCTCGCTCACCAGCTTTTCCTCAGTGTTAAAAAAGCTTTGACGCCTTCAGTTATGTAACCTCACAAAAAGAAGCACTCAGCCTCTGAGAGCAGAGCTCTGTTTGAAAATGATCGCACTCAATTTTCACCTCGTTTCTTTTTAATTTATTGAGATGTAATTAGTCTGAAGTCAAAACTAAACACTTGACCTGCAGCCTCGGTGCCCTTTAGGAGGAAAATACAGTTTAATTTGTCACTTAATTGAAGAAACCTGCGTTCAGGTTGAGGTCACACTGATGCTGAATAGATAACCTGCTGATGTGTTGACACGTTTTCTAAAGGATTTAAACATTCTGAGTCTTCTGAGCCTCTGTTGCTTCTTCCTTCATTTCAATCCACTATGAAAATCAGCTTGCTAGTGGAAAGATAATCCATCAGAATTAACATTTAAATCACATTTGATTTTTCATCACAGTTTCTTATCACTGTCTGAACATGCAGATGAAAACCGTGACTAAAGTGATGTGTGGCAGGTTGGTGCGCTCCTGGTTTGTATTACAGTTTTTTTTTTTATCTTGTTTCTCTTCAGTCTCTTCAAGACTCTTCAAGCATTGATTGAGCCAAGCTGCTGGCATGGCTGAAAACACAACTCATCTTGAGAGGCAAAACTTCTCTTCAGTTCGCAGAGGTGGAAAGTAACTAATTACATTTACTCTTGTTACTGTATTTGAGTCGTTTATTTGTGTACTTGTACTTTAAGTAGTTTTTAACACCTGAAATTTTACTTTTACTTGAGTAGGTTTTGTTTGGAGCATTGCACTTCACTACATTTTAAATCACATCTGTTACTGAGTAAAAAAAAAAAAAAGCTGAAATAATAAGTTTCTCCAAGTTTTCTGTGCTGCAACATCATGCCAGTAACGGTCCATCTGATTGGCTCCGGCTGACTGACTGCAGCGCCAGAAGGTGAACAACAGTCAGTGACACACACCCATGGAGCAGGATGAAGATGATATTACAAAACCCTGCGACCCTCAAAAAAGTAACTATGTAACTTTTACTCTGAGTACATTTTAAATGAGCTACTTTTTACCTTTACTTGAGTACATGTTTACATCAGTAATTTTACTTCTATTTAAGCAAAATTTTATCAAGGTAACAGTACTTCTACTTGAGTAGATTTTTTTTGTACTCTGTCAAACCCCTGTCAGTCCAGATCTACAAAAATAACATCAGTATCAAAGATGAGATGAACAGATTATGAGAGATATACATTCACAAATAACAGGAGAATGTTTGTGCATCTCAAGGTAACACCTGCCTGACACAAACAAGTATGATGTGCAGTGAAAGCAACATTATCTAGTTTTTTTTTTAACAGGTTGAGTGGGCTCTGTCTCAGCCACTCGCTCCTCCTGTAGCTTGTTTCTTCCCAACGTCACCTCAAGCCGCGGCCTGCAGTTTCAAAACCAAGACTTACAGTAATGATGTACGTAACTACATTGCACAAAACAGCAATTCTTAGTTAAACCGGGTCATATTCCTCTGGTTTTCTCTCTGGCGTCCTACAAATGCTCGGGCTCAGCTCTGAGATTCACGGAGGTTCCTGAAAGCAACATGCAGGCTGACTGCAGACTGCGGAGCGTTGGTGTTTTGTCCCGCTATCAGAGGAGGTTTGGCTTGCTGGTGGATTGAGGTCCAGTGCCGGAATGGACCCCAGAACCAGAGCTGAATGAGTGGGCAATGTGACTTGACTCACCAGCCTCAACTAACTCCATGACAGAGGAGAGGAGTCTGTAAAGAGCACGCTGATGGAAGAAAAGAGACAGTGAGCGAGTAAGAGGAACAGCAAAATGGGAACAGCTACGCTAAATAAAAACAGACAGACACAAAACTGGACTTGCTGCTGTTGAACAGAAAGTAGCTGCTTGCTAAGTTACATGTCATGTGATGCGGCTCCTGGGAAAAAATACGTGAAATGTTGTGGGGGCGCCAAATCTCACAGAAATGGATTCCCTAAACGAATTAGGGGTGCAGGGCTTATTTGGTGATCAAAGAGAGCACCAGACACGTCACATTTCACCTGATCAACCAATAGCAATGCATCAACAAAACTGCATTGCAATAGCTGGGTTTCAACCAGTAGAGGACAGTCGCTACACACATTTATAACGGAGTGATTAAACTTCAATAAATTTGCACTAAAATGTCAAGATTTAGACCTGAATCAATCATAAACATTACTAAATACTTATTAGTTAGTTTCCAGCTGAAACAGTGATTTAGGGATATAGTTACTTGTTAAGAGTCACTTGTAGCCGCTCAGATTGTGCAACACACGTGTCAATATATCACACACATCCACGGATAACAAGGCGCACAGGGCAAAGTGAAACTGTTGGATGCTGTTGACATCATGTGTCTGTTTCTGCAGCATTCAGTGGACACAGGGAAAGAAGAACACACAAAACTTTGTGTAAATGCTGAAGAAGAACACTTAGAGATAGAGTTCAGAGGAGAAAAGACGTGCAGCTTGGTGGATTTTGCAATGAAATGCAGCAACATCAGATGGGAAGGAAGAAATGTTGCTGCCAAGAGCAAACAGACGAGAGGAGACGAAGAGAGGCTGAAAAACAGATGGGACCCCCCACACACACACACACGCCGGGAAAATGCACGCTTTCCTTCTCACATATAGGAAACAGGAATACACCTCAAAACTTGGACTCATAAAGCTGCTTTTTTTCTTTACAAAGTTTCTGTCATAATAAAAATAACCGTCTCAAACGCAGTCGAGTCAACATACAGCAAACACTTTATTCTACTTGGGTAGCATCTGCTGATGCAAAGCTCTCTCTCTCTCCTCAGGGATCCGTTCTCTCTAAAGACCTGATTTAAGTCATCAATGCACAATCAATATGGCTTCCATGCACACACACATACACACACACACACACACACACACACACACACAGACTGAAAGTGCTTAACATGAAGGATCAGCATTTTTGGTTGAAAAACTCAACAAATTTAATCAGAATTTAATACTGAAAAAATCAATACTTGATGACTCATCAACGTGTTCTGATGAATCAAAATGCTGAGTCATGTTTTAAACGTGTTGGATCAGGTGTTGTAGTGGACTGGCACCACATCGGTCAGCAAATCAATCAATCGATTTGGAGCCGTTTCAGTAATGCAGGGTCACGATCGAAACAGCTTTCAGGAGAAGTTGAAGAAGCAAAAACCCACTCTGGTTTTACAGCCACATAAATATGAAGCACTTAAGGAAATCTATAGAAAGGGCTTCATTAGCAGCTGAGCTCGGCCTCGGAGCTAACGACCTGCCACTTCCTGAGCCAACAGGACCAATTACATTCCAGCAGATCTGAGCCAATCTGAAATCAACCCGTCAACAAACAATTGTCTTCATCAGGTCTAAATAAGGCTGAGTCTGTGCGCATCACAACAGCAGTCAAGAGTCAAACTAGCAACACCACACGATAGAGGCAAACATACATGGACTGCAGCGTTCACATGGTAACAAGAACAACACATATAAAGTTCCTCCTTTTTTTAACCATAAATATAAATAATATATATGGTATATAAACGTATACATGTAAAGTTTATTTTTCCCAATGATTTTGTGTTTTGTAATCCACTTTAAAATAATCATTCAGCTTTTTATAAAATGAGGATAGTTCACAAAATCTAAAATGCTAATTTACATTTCTTCCACGAGTTACAAAAATCTGCTTGTTGGCTGATACAATAACCAACAAATACAGACTTTAAATAAAGCTCTGCATGAAATGTATACTGAAACTGTGTATGTGGTAAAGCAAAGGACAAAAGAGCTTGTTTGCGAGCTGCTCAATGCACGAGATGCCTCTTTGGGTTTTGGCACAAGTTTAAAAATGCAGCAGGGAGCAGAAGGTCAGCTCCCCTCCATTATTATTTTTATAACCAAACAAACTGCTGTTATTGCTCCCCCGGGCCTCTGCACTGCATCAGTTTGGCTCCCCAAAAAAAGAGATAAATAAATTTTACTGTGCAAGTGAGGTCAATAAAGGCACAGCTTAATCTATTTATAATATATAAATAGGAAGAGCCTGATCAGACTTTAAAATTTTTACATAGACAAGCACAGAATATCGATATTAAAGGGAAAGTCCACAGAAATCAACTTCTCTAGAACCTTCAGGCATGAAAATCACAGGAAAAAAAAAAAGACGAAGCCTTGATAGAAACTTATTAACACTTAGTGTTTCTCCGTTTCATGCTTTTACTTCCTCTGATGTCTTCTTGCAGTGTGTGTTAGCTTAAGAGTAAATTTGTCTGTTAAAGTGTGTGAATGCAGGTGTAAATGCACACAGCCCTGCCATGAGTGCAGCCACGCTGCAGCCATCATTCTTCTGCTGGAGATACATGAACACACTCCGGCTTGTTTATAACTCTCTGAACCGGTCATGATCTTCTTGTGCAGTGACAGGGATTCTACAAACTGGTTACTCGCAGAGAGCAGAACGGGAGGTAAAGGCAGACTGAAACAGGCAGACTGACACCCACAGTCTACGTGGGGTGAGACAGACTGGCCAAAAACATCTGGAGTTGGTCTGAAACATCCCCCAACTCTCTCTGCCTGCAGGTTTAAACTACAAGGCAAAAAACTACAAGTAGTTTGCTTTGCTTCCCTTCTTATCTCATCTTTGTATTGTTTTCTTTGTTTTTGTTTTTGTGGTTCTCTGTAAAACGTCTCTGAGTATCCTGAAAAGTGCTACATTAGTCCAGTGTTTTGTTATCTTTATTATTAGTCAATCGCACAACAGTTGAGATGTGTGTTTGTGTTTGGCAGCACACAAACTGTACGCTGACGCTGCTCTGTGTGCCGTTAAAACACCAGTAACACACCAGACGACACCTCTGAGCAAACTGCTCCTGTGCGTGAGAACCAGTTTGTTTTGATTTAAACGTGTGTCTGATGCATGCACGTGGATCAACAGGACCCCCCCCCCCGCTCCTCTTTCTGCTTCTGTCTCTACCTTTCCTCTCTCGTCCCCACATCACTGACTCTCTCTCCCTCTTCCTCCAACTCCATTATTTCTCCATGAAAATCCAGGATGACCCGTGTAATTTCCTCAATGACTGGGTCCTGATGAATAAAAACACATGGCATTAGTGGCCCGCGTGTGAGTCTGTGTGTCAAGCTGCCTGGCTTTGACCGAAGCAGATAATATTCTCTGTCAGACCTGCCTGTAACACCCCTCAACCCAAACAACTGTCTGTGTGTGTGTGTGTGTGTCAACCTGCTAGAACCTTGACCAATGCAGCTAATATTCTCTCGGACACTCGTTCCACCCTTTTGACCCAGCTGCAGTGCTTCATTTGTAAATCAGAAGGTTCCAGAACACAAAGTGCAGATGAGAGTGGTGGGATGACGGCTGCAGGTGCCGGAACACATACAGAAAACGATGCTAAAAAAAAACAGGCCACATATGCAAATGCCCACTTATTATGTTGTGGGGCTCGCACAGGCCTCAGTATCAATGACTTACATGGTAAAAATGTTATGGCAGTATTTTAAGATTGTTTAAATACACATGCAAATGCCCACGTCACCTCATGTGAGGCTCACAGCAGCTATTAACTTCTCAACAGGTCTAACATGTAGGCCTACAGTAAGACAGTAGGTGATGATAAAGAATCAAACAAGCTTTCTAAAATTTAACATGAAGGCACTCAGAGAGCGCATAGACACACACGCACGCACGCGCGCGCGCGCACACACACAGGGGAGGGAGACTCACTTGACAAAAGGAGGGGGGCACCCTTGCTGCTCCCCCTAAGTCTCTGATATGGCAATGTAAAGTGTAAAGCACTGCTGTAGCGCCCCTTGTGGCTGCATTGTATTTTTTTTCTCTATGTTACCAAACTCCAGACAGAGCCCACAACAACGTTCACACAAAGTTTGGTATTAATCGGACTGGTGGCCGCTGAGTTTGGGCCATTTAAAGTCAGAAACATAGCTGTAGCGCCCCCTGTGGGTGCAACTACACATCCGATTCGCCCCCAGTTTTAATGGGTTCATCCTTAGCCCAGTCTACAGCCTTCCTCCAAGTTTCATGGGAATTGGCCCAGTAGTTTCTCTGTAATCCTGCTCACTAACAGACAAACAGACGGCACCGACATGCACCGTCTGAGCGAAGGTAATCATTTTCATTTGAAGATTTGGCCTATCAATAGACAAACACGTGCCCACCTTTTAAGGTGTCCAGAATCCACGCTCACACTCAGCAACAGGAACGGCACTGACAGCGACACGCTGCGCCCTCGGTTCATCACAGATGTCTTTCCCTCCTGAGTCTCTGTTCTGTCTGAGGCCCATGTGACCGAGCGGTCAGTGTCACAGCGATGCAGCCTCAGTCTCTCCATGCAGGGCCCCTGCGTCCTCGGGCCTGTGTTTTGCGTAAAACGCCTTCAACTCTTCCATAAACGCATCTGCCCCCTTTGTGACAGCGAACCATCCTCGGAGTTCCTTGCCAAACTTAGAGAAACGTGCCTCTGGTTCAGTGTCTCATCACTGGGTTTCCCGCGTTCAGTGTGCCGCCTGGGAAGAGTTCGCCTCTGCGCGCCGCTGGCTGCGCCCGGAAGGTCGCTTCAAACACCGCGCGCGCTCGTCCTGTGCTGAACTGAGCGCAGTGTCGCACACTTCTGCTCCTCTCTGACTGCAGGTTTTGGCCGAACATGAAAAGCGGGGCCGCGCTGTGCATCAACAATCACTCCCCTTTTCAAGAAGAAATCTAAACTATTAAAGTTGGGGTTGCTTGGAAATGGTCTGTAAATTAAAAAGGATATTTTTATGTTACTATTTTTGTTTCTTTGCCACGAGAGGTGGCGGATTCGCGCAAATAGGTGCCGGATTACAACTAAGAGGTCCCGGATGTTGTTCCGGCAGGATCTGGCACAAATTACGCCCTGCCCAGCTGTGTGTGATTGTTTGTGTGACTCAACCTGCATTCACAGACAACCAGAAACATGAAGTCCAAAGCTGTCGTGTGAGTCAGTTGATGACAGGGAGGGCATCAAGCATGCTGCATGTGGGTGTGTGCATGCAGGTATGTGTGTGAGAGGGAGAGCTGAAGAGGAGAGCAGCAGGGAGCACAGAAAGAGAACGACAGAGAAACAGACTGGATAAATTCACCGCAGCTGTGTCACAATGATGAACAATTTCAGTCTCACATTAATGCTGCTGGTGAAAACACAGTTCTCAATATCTGGTTTTATGAATATTTCAGTCTTGCATCAAATGAGCTGTGCAGGATCCAGGAAATGTATCTCGTGCGGGAAGATGAGGCGTTTGTGGATGACAAGTAACAAAATAAAAATGATGCATTACGATCAATTTGTGTGCACCCGCCCAACAAAACCCTCCAGTTTGTCTGAAGGTGAGAAGGATTGCAGCTTCCACTTTCATAAAATTAAAACAGCAAGCAAACACTCTTGCTTGGAATCCACACAGAGCTAACAGTTAGCCTGCTAGTCCATGCTAGATTCTCCAAAGAGCAAGAAGTTCCACATCACGGCTCCTCGAGCCATTTCAGAACGGGGCCAATTCCCGGCAGGGGTCGCAGCGCCCGATAAAATGCCCTGAACATCAACAGCGTGGCTGCCTGACGACTGCACTAAAGATCAAAGATGTCAAACACTTTAAACAGCTGTCGAACAGCTGGAGCAGGTCCATGATTTGGCTGCTGTCGGAGAATCTGTTCCAAACAGGACTGAGCTCGTTTTCAAGACTTTTGAAGTTGTGTTTTACATCTTACAGCTCACAGAAACTGCTGTGATGTAAAGAACAGCGAGCTGGAACAGACAGTTCTCACCGCCACGTCATTGCAGTTTGTCTGTGAGCAAAACTGATCATCAGTTTGTTTTCAGTTTGAGTACAGGTGGTGCATGTTTCATTCATTGGAAAGCGAAGTAATTAGTTGTAATTTAACTTTTGCTTTATACTTGTAACAAATACTAAACTTTACAAAACTTCAATTTGCATCAGTTTCAGAGAGAAAAACAAGAAAGTCTTACGTGAACCTCTGAACTGTTTGAAAATGGAAGAAAAGCAAAGAGCCATATCAGTGCTTTCAGCAGAGAAGAGGCTGCTGGTGTGTCTGCTCACCTGTCTGTCTGTCTGTACTGGTGTGTCTGCTCACCTGTCTGTCTGTCTGTACTGGTGTGTCTGCAGCTGCCGGATGCACTGACAAGCATGCAGGTGACCCAAATCAAACACACCCAAGATTGGGTCATTGTAGTTTGGGAGGTGTGTCTTTCATGTCTGAAGATTTGTTAAATCAAGAGACATAATAGAAAGTATTTTAGGCAAAATGAATCTGTAGCTTTTAACACTGGGACATGATCTCTTCCACTGAGGAGGAGAACAAATCTTCCTCGAGGTAAAACAGGGAGTATTAGCTGTAAATAAAGAGAAAAGTTGGAGATTGACAGAGCTGCAGTCCGGTTAAACTTTAATGATACCTGCGGGGAGGAAGAGTCACTGCAGCAACAAGTACGAGGAAATAAAAGAACGCACAAAAAGATTTAACAACAGATCCTTCTTTCTTTGTACGCTATATTTTAAAAAGAATT
>JAPXVT010022158.1:0-13271 GCA_029823135.1 Acanthurus reversus | reverse complement strand
ATGGACAAAAATCCACCGGGAGCGGTAGAAAGCGGAAGGGGAAATTTAGTCCCGTGCAGGGCTCTAGATTGTGCCATCGGAAAATTGTGGGCTAGTTTCACCTGGATCCACACGTATTCAGTGAAGATCACAATCAATGGAGCAAATCTGCTTGACCTGTGATCAGTCTGCTTTATCACACTATCGCCAGGTGCTCTGACAGTCAAACAACCCTCCAAACTATTTGGACGGACGCGAAAAAGTAAGTGTGTAAACATAATTGATGCAACAAGAGATCTTTTTGGTTTTTTTGGGCTAGTGGCAATTGGGAGGGAAAAAAAAAAAAGGACTCAGTATACAAAGGCCTTAACACTGCCTGCAGGCAAAATAGTCTGCATCCTCTCCAGCCAAAAGTAAGAAAATTAAAAAAGAAAAAGAAAAAGAAAAAATGAAAGTAAGGACCAGTAGCTGCATGCATCATCATTGAAGAGCTAGTGGTATTCTAAATATGATAGGAAAAATCATAAACACTAATATAGTAGTGTCTTGCAGCTTCCAAGCAGAGTGGAAATGCTGAACAACTGATATGCAAACTTGAAACCTGGGACTTTTTTAAATTTGTATTTAAAAAAAACAAAAACAACAACAAGAAAGTCTTTGAAGTAAAGCTAGTTTAGGTTAGCACGGTAAGCTAGATAGCTTAGTTATTTTGCTTACAGTTTGCGGTTCTTATAGTATAATAGTAAAAGTTAAAGTAGCTCTCAAGTATTTAGGCCTGTGGTATAAAAAGATTCTATTAAATTGAGTCTGATCACTGAAGTATACTACATACTATCTCATATATTCCACAGAGAAAACATGGAGTAATGCCATCCAAACAAAGGTTTTGGGTTGGTGCTGAAAAACAGACATACTAGAGTAATTACTGAATTGGAAAAGTGAAAAAGTGAAATGAAATAGCTTTTTAATTTACCAATTCGTTTAAATCCTGACGGGCCCCTTCGTTTGCCCTCATTTCTTTCTTTAGAGGCCAGAAACACTTCAAGGATTTCCAGATTTCTGCCCTTGCTTGAACTGTTTTACAGTACAAATACAGTAAACAGTGACAGCACAAACCATGGGTAAATCAATAAATAGTTAAATTAACATTTCTCTTTAAGACAAATAACAGTAAACAGTTGGTGTGGGTCAATTTCAGGACATGATTTTGGATGACACATGACAAACCTTGTCATGCATATTCCTGTATATGTTATAAAGGTTTCTGACAGTGATTGACGGCGATTTATTTGTGTTACTAGTGCCTGGCAATCAGTCAATATTGGCCTATCACAGATATATTGGTATCAGCATTTATGTTCTGCAATATGTACCACTAGCAAAACTGTTTTTAAACCTTTTTTAGGCTAGAAGAAATGCTTGCAGTAGTGATTTATGGTGGTGTAATTATGTAGTTTGGAGAGCAGAGGGTTTTTCTGTCACACATGTATGCATGAACAATTAACACTGAATTTACAGAGGTTCTATGATATGGAATGCTTTGCCGCCTCTTTTTTCAAATTTATTACCTGTACATTTTAAGAAAGCTGTTAAAGATTTGTTCTTGACTCTGTGATGTTATCCTTATGGATTATCTTAATTATCAACCCACTAACCTTGATTACATTTTATTTGTGTACTTGTAGATACACTGATCTGCTATTACACTGAATTTTATAATATGTCTTTACTTCTTTTCTCTCTTCTTCTCTTTTTCCCTTTAAAGAATTATTTTACTTCTTTTTCATTTAAATGGATAAATGTAATGCATTCTAAGCACTGGAGAGTGCCCACTCTAAGCACCTCTCCATCACATCTTTTATTGCCATGTGTGTGTTATCTGTATTATTTCTAAATGTGAAAACCAATAAAACTAAACTAAACACATGGACACATGATTAAAACTGGGAAAATGCGTTTTTCATTTCATGGGGTCTTGAATAACTAATAAATGAAGCGTTTACGGTTCAGTGCACTGATGTTTGGAATAAAGTGTTCGTATTTGATTATCACATTCAGCTCATTAACATTGACCCCAGAAATCAAATATCAGTCAGGCTCTAGTTTTTACTATCCCCAATACATTGAAGTGCTTGTCCAAACTTTTTGTCACTCTTGGCTGAAATAGTTTTAATTTTATGTCTTAAATTTGTAATCAGTGGAATTTGTTTCTGAAGAATCAGTGTCCATATTTGTAATCTCAATCACTTTCTGTCACTTCTGTACCAACTGAGTTAACTCTGCAGTCAACACAGCTGGACCCGCTTTAGTTAATTTTGTAGAACTTAGAGCTCAAATTCATTTGCCTTTGTCACATGTTTAACAGTAATAGAGGACAGAAGTGACTGCAAAACCTTCAGAGTCAAACTTTCACTTTTACTTCAGTTTGCAGATTATATATTTTGTTTTCTTCACTTGCCATTGACAGTTGTCCCAACAGCATATTTGGGTTACTTACAAGGATAAGGGCTTATCCCAGCTTCTGAAAGCATGATATGCTGTGCAAACACGTAACCTTGTTACCCCTATTATAACCAGAATACTGATGTCCATGTGCACCAAATCCATGTCCACTTTTGCAACTCTATTTTGGAGAACTTTCCAAATTATTTATTTGACAAGGACAACGTGTTCACACCATAAGCCATTGACAGCTAATTTAGAGCATGGTGGGTTTTGTCAAACTGAAGGCCACAAATATACCACATTAAAACTGAGGTAAGCAGTAGGGATTCATTATAACCAGACTTTAGAAATTAAGGATGTGACGGACACTTTTCGGCCAATCACGAGCCATTTCAGAGAGCTCATGTTCCTGTTGGCTGCTCTGAAAAGCTAAATGTGCTTTCATGTCCGCTCAGGTAGTGAATGCCCAATACAATGGGGGACAACCCAGGAGGATAAGTTGTTCCTCCAGTTTGAGCAACAACTGCACACAATGCAAAGCAACCAAAAAAACAAAACAAAAAAAACCCCAGAACAAAGCATATCAAGATGATTCGACGAGAAAAAAGAGAGATCCAGACTGATTTTATTAAGTCTGAACAGCAAAAAAACCCCACATGAAATTAGACTTTGGTCATTTTACAGATACTGGTTGCCTGATTGGAGTGTCTTGACGGACAGGACGGCCACAGAGAGTGACAGTGGCACATACGATAATTTACACTTTACCTCTCATCATCAAATGTCTGAAGGACGACATGCCTCCACCTTTCATTGCTTTGTAGATGGAGCCAAACCTCTCGTTGCACAGTGTCTGAGCTGAGTCTATCTGGTGTGGCGGAGTTCGGCATCGCGACTTGACAGTGCAAGTGTTTCGGTAGTGAGATGTATCTCCGTTTTCCAATCCTCGTACTTTAGCATTGGAAAGCTGCTCACCAGTGCAAACACTCACGCCTACGTCAATACCACAGTAAGACATGCAAAAGGTCCAGGAAGTTGGTCACAACAAATCCGATCTGATCACTTGCAAATGACAGTGCGGACAGTCTGTGTTAAAAATCAAATTTGAGCAAAAAATCACATTTGCCTGCCGTCTGAAAAAGGCCTAATTCTGTCTTTTCGCATTACCAAACAGTGAGGAAATGCATCAGAGAAGATGCTGCAAGATGTTCACCTAGACTGCTCTGGTTCTGTGTGTGTGTGTGTGTGTGAGGCCATGCAGGTTTTAATGTAAAAACGATGGAACTGTGACATGAGGACTTCCTGCGGATCACAACTAAAGCCTTTCAGAGAGCAGCTCACACACCAGCTACAGCCAACACCACAGCCAGACCCTCACAGCAGATGGACCGCTTCCTGGTTTAAATGAGCAAATGCATATGAAGGAAAACTGACACTTTCACCATGCAAACAACACATTTTACATTCTGCAAGCAGCACTGCATGATTGGTAAAGTGTGAGTATGAGTAACACTTTTAGTATATTCACTCAGTATGTTTAGGATTGTTTGATATTTTGGGATTTTCTTGCTCTAATTTAACTCTCTGCAAGTAAGTAAATAAGTGTATTCCCCAAAATCTCAAACTGTTCCTTAACTTTATGGGCAAACTATAAATACAAAAGAGTTTATATAGAAAACCAAAGTGGGCAGAAATGCTGGTTCAGGAATTTCCCTCTAATATATCAGATATATATCAATATATCAGAGACGTTCTCCCCTAATTAGATGAGTTTAATGACTGTATCATCTTTTTTTCTGAGAAATCAGCTTGTATGTCAGGCTGCACTAAACAGTCCTGGAACGTCGAGAGTTAAACCCAGGACCAAAACACTGCACCACAAAATTTATCATGAAGCTTCACCTCTGACTTCACCCTTCCATCCGCAAAGTGACGACTGAAGTTTAAGCAATAAATGTAAGTGGTTATTATGTAACATGAAGGATGCCTTATGTCATACTGTGCCTCAATGGACTCGCTGTTTTTTTCCATCTATTTCCTGTCTGCAGTGCCAGATTCCTTTGGGCGGCACATCACCAGCCGTGAAATCAATTAGCGGCTCGAGTCTGCATAATACAACAGCTTCCACCCCTGTGACATACGGCGAAAGCAGTTTCCACATCAAACAGCTCATGCACCAATAGGAGGACTCCTACTTTGCCATTTGTCTCTCGTTTTGTCATTTATCTGCCATTATCACCAGCATCGACATGGACACAAACACTTCCTCAAGATATTTCTGTCCGTGCCATTCTCAGACATATAATGAGAAGTTAAAGAAAGTCACAGCAGCCAGGGTTCAACCAAAGAGGATAAGAGGCCGCGGCAAAGGCTAAAGAGCAGCTACCTTTTTTTTTTTCAGGATGTGAGACTCATAAATTCTTGTGTGGTAGTAGTTGGTGTGTGAAATGACAATATTAGACCGTGAACAATTAAAATGTGTCCACAATCTGCCGTTACATAGAGACCGTTTGCATTGTACGTCAGTGCACATTCTGTCTGTTGCAGCTCTTGGCTCAGACACACAATGAAATCACACTATTTGCTCTTCCGTTCAGTCGCATGCCTCCCATAAATACACGCACATAAACTAAACACAGCAAACATGTGGCGCCCTCTTTCTGCCCCTTTAACGATGTAGTCTTGTAAAACAAACAAACAAAAAAAAGCATAATTAACCTGTTGGAACTGAGTCCGCTTATGTTAGCTTAGCGTTAGCTCGTTCGGAGGAGGGGGGCTTAGCATTTTCTGTCATTAACTACAGTTGGCATAAACATTTTTGCAGCACTATATCAGTTGCGGAGGTCCTAGACAGGCTGGAAAACTAAACGACATTGTGTTCAGGTTGATAAAACCATCCACAGCTCTGTTAAGTTACACACAGACACAGTTTAGATGTTAGCGTTAGCTAGTAACGTTAGCGTCAGATGAGGGGGAGCTTGCCATTTCATCTGTCATTGACATAATTATCAGTTCTGCTCTGTATCAGTTGTGGAAGTCCTAAAAACGTTGTGAAACTTAACAACATCGTGTCTGTGTTCGTAACATAATTCCGTGGTGTATAAAGTCGTTGTTGTAGCAGCTCCGAGTGTTCACACACAGCTCTGTTTAGGCTGCCATGTCTGATTCAACGCCCGCATGTCAAGATGTTCGTAGGATGTCGGGAGAATCTCAATGCTGATTGGCTGTCACGACACAGTGTCACACGAATTCACCTGAAGAATTCAACAATTTATTATTTTAATTTCTTTACTTTTGCAGAGCAAAACTTACTCTACATGTAAATCTTAGAATGTAATAATTCATATAACAAAATGATTTTTTTTTTGAGGAAACTGGAATTAAATATAAGCCGACCATATGTTTGTAAGCAAAACTGTCGCCCTGATTTGCCGTGACTTGTAAAATAGTCTTAACTTAAAGAGAAAAACCAAAGAATTGTGATAAAATCGAGATCGTACTGCCACGAAAAAAATCAGGATATTGTATTTTTGCCATATCGCCCAGCCCTACCTGGTAGACTTCGTGATATGGGTCTGGCCACGCTCCACTGGGGATTCTTTGCAGAATATGAATCCTCGCTGCATATCAGAGAACACATACGCCGATACGACATATCTGCAATAGGCCAATATCAGCCGATAATAAATCGGTCAGGTCCTGTTTCTGAACCAATTAAAATGCAACTCCTGCATTTAATCACCTTCCCCAGCGGAACATCTTGATATGTGTCATCAGTCTCAGGGACCTGAAGCTGTGATACTGACATTTTAGGGTGAATGAAGACAGAGAATCCAGGCTGTCCAGAGGTGGGAATGTTTCAAAAATAAGTAGTCAACCATGGCGTGATTCTGAATTCAGGAAGGTAATAAAGAGAACGTTTATTTTTATGATATAGCATCAGTTAGCTAGGATTCACAAGGGTACCACAATAACAAAAACAAACTGAACAATCAAGGCAGTGTTAAATGAGCCAGTTCCTCGTTCTGCAAGATAAAATTACTGTTTTTGTCAGAGGAGGCTGATGGCTTTAGAGAGAGTGATATCACAGACTCAGTTTCCTGTCTGATATTAAGCTTAAGCACTGAAAATTTCCTTAAACTGATATGGGCTTCGTTTTGGTGAGCCTTTTTTTGGTGGTTAAAATGTGTTATGGTCCTGTTTGTTTCCATCCACAGCGTGTTTAGGTCATCGCTTAACGTCCCAAACCGGAGCTACTGCTGCATCTTCAAACTGCGCGCACATACCGACCGCCATCTATTAACCAGAATACACGGACTATAAGCACCTCATACCACCACATTTCAAAAAACCTGAAGTACTCCTTTAAGCAACAATTATCCATGACTACGTAAATTCTGTATAAATTAATAAAAAACATTTCATTCAGTGAGGATGTGATAAATTGTTATGTGCCGTCCTGTTACTGACTGCTGATGAAAACTGACTGAACTGTAGCTTTTTCACCCCCCTGAGATACACACATCCAGCAGGTTGACCTTTTCTCATCCCCACTGTCGTGTCTCTATATGATACTTGTATCCTCCACAAGCAAACAAAGGCTGGTGAATGAGCAACTACTCGTGTTCTGCTGTGGTAATAAACCGATTGATGAGGCAGTCAATAAACCGAGAGCTGATGAAGAAAAGCACAGTTCCACTGCAGTGTGGACACGCTGATCAATTGCATGCAGTTTCAGGTTGACAGAACCAATAATGGCTTATTTTCCTCAAAGTGAACGCAGCTGATGTCTCTGATACGTCAAGCTCTCACACATGAATTACTATTGGACTGAAATGTATTCACAGACTCTCTGAAATAGTGATATCTACGTAAATATAAAGAGGCAAGAGTGTAAGTGTTTTTTTATTTGTTTCCATTAACAGGCCCATGTGTGGACAAAGACTGTGGAACTTTGTGGTCCTGTCCACTTGTCTGTATGAATGATCCTGTAGAATTGCTCTATTTAATAACTGTTATTTTCTCATGCTGAGAAAATAACTGTCCTTCAGACATGCAGGGATTTGCACCCGTTTGTCCGGATGATGATGAGTCAGATAGTGTCATCACCTACATTTTATTTATGAGGACTGAAAAGTGGTTCATTTAAAGAGATATTTCACCGAAAAACTATTTTTTGTGTATCAATTACTCACCCTTAGACGTCTTGAGATGAATATATTTTTGTCTTTATTCCTTAGTATTCAGATTTTTCCCAAAAATGCAAGCCACTCACTTCAGCAGCTTTTGCTGGCAGTCCGTCGAGATACAGTTAAAAACATCCAAACCATCTACGGGACCGTTCAACATTATATACATAACTGGGGGGAGTTTTTGCGTCTTTTTGGATAACAAGGGATGTTTTGATTCACCTTCGCGATTCATTCCCAAGGAGCGGTACCAACGGACGCAGTCAACCAATCATCAGAGCTGTTTAAACCGTCTTTCAACTCTCGAGCTGGTGCCACGTTTGTTTTTGTGACGAATTTTAGGCAAACCAAAACCCCCCAGTTTTTGAAAACAAGGCAATTTTAAACAAATGTTCCAGCAAGACGGAGAACAACATTGGCAAACCAGCAAGTCCTGTTTTCTGTCATCGCTTCACGTATGGAAGAATAGGAGCTTTTATTAGGAGTCTTTTAACTGCTCTGTGCGGTGCAGACATACAACACAACATGTTAAAAAACCCCAAAAGGCACTAGAACTGACGTCAATAGGTAATATCACAACACAACCTAACAACATCAATGAGATTATTTTATCAGGCCGTGGAAAATTCACATTAATGGCTGCACCCTTCGTCTGTCTGTAGACTATCAGCGATTCCTTTCAGTTACCAGGTGCACACAGACCGGAGCTGCTGTCCTCAGCTCTTTCAATGAGTCATCACATAAAGCCCGCCCTATTTGAGATAAACGGTTGTGATTGGCCCGTCAAGTTTTGGGATGGGTGAAAACAGCCATATATGGGAGGGTTCCCCGACCATTTTCACAAAGCGAATTAATTCACAAAGTTAACAGGCCTGGTTTACCAGGCGACGTTTGCTCCGCCAGAGCCTGAAATTCCTCTCAAAGCGAAGATGGCGCTGGCCATCAGCGCTTCGCTGTAGAGCTAAGTTTTAATCCCAGCATGCCTTGGGACATTGTGTTTCAGTTTTGGGAGCATAAGTCGAAGGAAAACTGTGTTCTGAGCATAAGAGTTTGACATGTACGTGTTGTAAGTCACCCAAATCTTGCCTGTTGTGCACGATTGGACTTCATGTTCTGTACCGGTAGATCACAGCTGTCCTGCCTGTTTCAATGTATGAGTTAAATTTCAACAGCAAGCTTGACTGCTGACAGGAAGTTCTGAGCATCTCTTGACTGTAAGCATCATGCTGCATCCCTCATAGCAGAGGAGTTTGAGGTGTGTTGCAATATTCCGATTAAAGAGAAAACAACAATTTCAAAAAATTAAGTTTTTGCACAGGGGAGGACATGGAGAAGATAATATAAATGTCAGGGAGGGCAGTTGACTGTTTGAAAATGAAATGCACAAATTAAGTAACATATGGTCCCTAAAAATGTCTATCCAAAAATTTTCTCCTCTTGTGATATAATCCAAGTCTTCTTTAATGTGTCCTAGGCTCAATACTTCCAAAACACTGTTACTAAATCTAACATATCCGGTATCTAATGCACACGCTTGGCAGGCCATGCAACATGGCACCTGTATTGGATATGTTGGATTAAGCAGCTTTGTCACCAAAGCAGAGGTGTTTTGAAATGATTGAGCGTACGACAGCAGAAAGAAAGACTTGCGTTACACCACACGAAGCCTTTGAGACTTTTGTACGGACGTTTTTAGATGGTTGTGAAGTTTTAAAACTGTATCTACGTCGGCTGCCAGCAAAAGCAGTTAAAGTGAGTGGCTCGCATTTCTGGAAAAAATCTCTTCACCGTGAAATAACAACAAAATAGATGTGCGGTGATATATCACCTTAACAGAACATTACAGTGCCACAGTTTTGATGATAAAAATTGCCCAAGCGAAACATTTACTGGTCCCAGTGACTCAAGTATGGAAATTTGCTGTTTCTCTGCTTTTTATCTGTTGTCTGACTAAAACCGGTTGGTGTCGTTGGATGAGGTAAAAAAAATGCGCCAACACTTTACTTAAAGCATCCATCTATAATGCATTATGAACATACTTATAATGCGATATAATGCACCTGTAGTGCTGTATAATCTAGGTTATAAGCAGGTTTAGGGTTAACTTTAACCCTAACCACATATAGCACATTACAAGTGTGTTTAAAATATGTAATAATGTGTTGTGTATATTTATAATGTCCTATAATGCAGTATAGAGACAGGCTTCAGAGAAAGTGTTACCATTTATAAAATATATATACAATGACAAATCTTTTCAAGTAACAGCTATATGTTATTCACAGCTTTCACATGACCTATCAGCCTTACAGGAAGGCCCACCTGGTGGACAAAAGACAGGTCCTTCTGCAATGGTCGCCCTGCTGGAATGCTTTAGTTTTTTGTTTGCTGTTGACAAAAGTTTTACCCATTGTTTTAGCCAAAAACACCAAATACTTGTTTCTGACACAGGCCCCATTACTGCATGAAGTGGCACTCAGTTTGTTAATAGCTGCAAGTAGTGTGTAGAGTATGGCACCTACAAGTAAACACACTTTTCCTAACCCTGCCATTCAAGTGCAGTGGCTGAATCACACCAATCCTTCCTTCTCCACAGCAACCCAGGCTGCCCAATAACTGTCATTTAAACTGCAGAAATGGTTAACCTGACATTTGACACAAGCATTTTCAGTGTAATGTCAGACAGAATTTTCTTGCGCCCTTATATTGTGTCAGCATGGGCCCCAGAAGTCCCATATCAGTCAGGCACTAATTAAGACAGCAAGACGGACTGGTATTTAGAAAGAGAAGGTTTTTTGTTTTTTTATCCTCAAATATGGCCATCAATGGATGTGGTGTCAAATGAAAGCCCTGTACAGATTCATTATCATTAGTAGACGTGGCATGCCTCAGTTGCAAACCTAGCAGTGTAGTTTGATACGAAGTATCAACAAGAAGTGAAGTGGAAACTACACGGAGAACTCTTACCTTTCACATGAGTTACCACATAAGAGGAGGAAGGAAGAAAACAAAGTGAACACTAAGGGCATGATTACATTTTGATTTATACTGCCAACTGACAATTTAGAATGTACGAGAAAAAATTTAAATGAATAAAATTTATCTAAGCTTGACTGCCATTTGTCACAAAGAAAAACAATCAATAATGTTATACTTAGTTTTAGTGTTCTGCCCTTTAGAGGGGACCTGAAGATGAGACTTTATCGATTTGCTCATTCAGTGTCTGCTGACTGCAACTGAAGAGGGAGTCCAGATGGAGTTTATTGGCCTCTAAAGGCCAGCACATTGAAAAACACCAGCAGTCAAAGGAGCTGCATCTTAAACAATACAGAAATATAAATAAAGAGAAAGGAGCTGTCAAGGAAAAACTGCTGTCACTAATGGCCTTTCTGTCTACAAGGACCAATATTTCAGGCAGGACAAGAAGTAAACAGGAGCATTAGGGGTAAACCTTCAATATTACTGTTTCAGTCCTACCTGAGAAGTTGCGGGTGGCGAGCATAGTAGTCAGGATAGCACCCTAGGAAGAAAGAAATGAATATTGAAATTGACAAATTCCAGTGTTTACAGAGGTTGAATGGTTAATCCAGGGATTCCACTAGTTGCATGTGCATTCTGGAACAGCTTGGCTGCAGGTTTGGTCCATGCTCCATCAACACCCACCAGCTGTGTTTCAGAATGCAGCATGGTCAGACAGCTAGAGTCACGAGACCAACAAGATTTAGCAGTAACTATAGAATCACAAGCGATTGCTGCCTCTGAAAACCCCTAATCTGTTCACTTCTGGACAGGCTCCACACTTAATGACGTTAAATTATTTAAGTTTAGTTAAATATATTCTGGTGTCAACATGGAGTGTTTTATTCTGAAAAATAAACGAATCTTTTAATGTTGTATCCCGCTCAATCTGCTCTGTGCTGAATTGTTGTGCGCCGGCATCTGGCAACAACAGCAGCCTTGCGTATCTGCTGCGGAGGACTCCGGATTGCTGTAGCTGCGACGGTAGATACACAACACAACGGAGCCAGTGGAAGCACGCACATTTACGAGAGTGAAACATTTCAGCTCTGCTGCTGTGGCAGAGCAGGGATGGACGGAACACGCATCTGGTGGAGTTTAGGGGTAATGAAAATATAATCCGTTGGCTATGACTGGATTTTGCTCATTTTTGCAGCATTTATTAGCTTAACTGCCAATTGGAATTGTGTTTTGGGGACCAAATCTATTCACTTTCTAATAAGAGTTGAATGCAGCAACTGCACAAAAGGTCTTTTAAGAAGTTTGCCCAAAGCTGTGTATTCACTCCTGTCATCACTCACCTTGAGTTTCCTTCTGGCATTGAATTTCTTCAGGCACTCCACAGTCTCCTGTCTGTGCATCATGGACGCCACAGTGGAGCGTTGCTGTAAACACAGAGAGACAGTGCGTGTTGTAATAGGGTGTGTTCACAGACACTGAGGAGCATAAGAGTGCTGTTTGTGTAAGTGTGTATGTGTGTGACACCTACGCAGATCCAGGGGTGTTTGAGGGCATCTGTGGCGGTCACTCTCTTGGCTGGATTAATAGTCAGCATCTTGTTGATGAGGTCTTTAGCCTCTGGAGTCACTGTGTCCCACTCAGGAGAAGGGAACTGTTCCAGGAATGACATCAGTGTCTCATCAACAATCTACAGTATGATTAATATCTAAACCTATAATTATGTCCACCTATTATTAAGCGAGATGACTACAATGAGAACCTAGACAATTGTTTTTTCTTGACTGAATTACGATGCACACATCATGCTCTCTCGTTCACATAAACCAAAAAAAAAAAATACAAAAAACCTAAGCTGAGGTGTTTTCAACCCATTTTAAAGGTCAGCACAAGTGTCTGGGAGTGTTAAGCAATCTATTCTGAGCCACTCTTAGTCAAGGCCCTTTATTTAACCCTAAAAACCAATCAAACTGCACCAGTAGCTTAGAGTCTTTGTAAGTAAGCTTTAAATAATGTACTTCAAGTTAGCGTTGAATACCTGATCAGACCCTTTGGCGAATAAGTTCTGCTCAGTTTTGCAAATTTTTTAAATGAAGAATGTTACAAAAGAAATTTAAAATGCATGTACACTCCCAAAATTAA
Source organism: Acanthurus reversus (assembly GCA_029823135.1). Lineage (NCBI taxonomy): Eukaryota > Metazoa > Chordata > Actinopteri > Acanthuriformes > Acanthuridae > Acanthurus > Acanthurus reversus. The sequence continues at coordinate 540 of JAPXVT010022158.1, read as the reverse complement.
GAAGGTCCCATACATCAAGTTTTTCTTCAAACAGAAAACTATTAGATTGTGTCCTTGAAGCTCAACAAAAGTGTTAACTGAATTTCTGTCCACATTACACATTTGCAAAGACTTTTTCTTTCTTTCTTACTTTTTAAAAAAAAACCCTGCATTGTTTGCATCCATGTTCACTAGCCTGCAAACTTCCTTACTGTCTTTTAATGGCGTCCTGTTGCTTCTTTTTTTTTTTTTTTGGTCTCTTTGTACAATTGTGTGAAAATGTTGGCAGGAATATGTTTTCAGTTTCCTGCATGTATGTCGCCTTGCCTACACATGATTCAAACAAAATGGGAAGCCACTTATCAAAACATTGCCCAAAAGCACAACTGGTGGTGTGAAGTGTCACAAGGCACTGACTGGTATGAAAAGAGAAGTGGTTTCGGGTGCAAGTACCAAAAGTACGATATCGTATTGGCACTGACTTCATTCTCTAACAATACCCAGGCTGTGGGAGAGTTTGTGTCAATGTACCCTTTTCTCAATCTATCATAGGTGCACACA
>JAPXVT010021988.1:7183-19012 GCA_029823135.1 Acanthurus reversus | reverse complement strand
CTGCTGTTTTTTTTGTTTGTTTGTTTTTTAACAAGCAGGGCAATGTTGTAAATCTCAACAACCATGCACTTTAAGGATAAAAAAAATAACCAAAGAGCACAGCCACTAGAGTGGCACTTCACTCTTCAGTTATTAGTAATCCGTTCAAACAATGTATAATAATAATGTTGAAAATTTCAAAAACCATGCGCTTTTAAGGATGAAGAACAACCAAAGAGTATAACCACTGGGATGGCACTTCACTCCTTAGTTATTAATAATCCAAATAAACAACGTATGATAATGTAATGTGTATATATAATATAATGTAGAATTACCCAGGTGGGCTGCTGGACCACCAGCAGCTGGACCATGAAGTTGGTTTAATGCCAAACAACCTGACAGAGGTTACACAGAGCTGCATCACACTTGTACAAGACATGTTTTAATAGTTCCCTCGCAGTCTTAAACAACAGGTTCAAGGGACGCACAAGGACCACCCAGGCAAGAATCCCTTATACTATTATACTATACTAAATTACATAAATTGTAATGATGTAGAGAATGGTATTACAGGGGCAGGAGAGCAAAATGTTGTAAGTCTCTAGACTACTGATCTGATAAGTCCTCTCAACATGTGGAGCTAAACAGGAAAAGCAGAGCAAAGTTTTTTAAAATGGAGGTTTCATTTAACTCCAGCTCTTAAATATTTGGGAAAGCCTGATATTTCCCACGCACGGTTTCTCCTTATTTCTCTCCTTCCCCCTGTTTCCTTTTTCTTCCAAGATGAAAAGACTAAGGGCTGACAGCGCCAGGGTCATGTGAAACTATTTATATGACATATTCAATCAGAATCGGTTAACATGATGTCACGAGAACAATGTGAAGGTTTGAAATAGAAATAGATCCCACTCATGTTACATTTGCAGTGTAGTCATATTGATTCCTTCTAATAATCAGATAGATGTTACCCATCTCTCAGGTAAATATTCATCTTTGGGAAAAAATCAAAAAAATATTGGAAAACTTCTCTTTTCCAAACATAGGAGGATGTTTAACCATAACGGTGGTTTGACATTTTAAGTGCTATTGTTAATTTCCACTTTTCCAAATCAGACACTGGCCAAGCCTGGCCAATCATACTAAAGATCTAGCTTTGATCTTCATACTGCATACTACTTTGAGAAGCATTATAAACTGTGTACTACATACTACATTTGTTGACACTGTGGTGTGTCACGGCAGGTCTGAAGTGCAAGTTGATACCACTATTTTGAATTCTAAAAGTCTGTCTGAGATGTTACCCAAATAATTTAACATGTGTTTTGTTTGTTTTTTTCTGTTGATTTTTTGCAGAGACGTTCTGTGTGCTGCCTGCTGGTGCCTATGCTCAGGGCTTTGTTGTTCTACGCAGAGATTTAACTCTGAAGGAGGAGAGTGCGCAGCTTGTTTCATGTGGTTGGCAAAATGACCCTCATTACAGTCTTGTTCGATGCACTAAAGAAAAAATAACTATATCCCGGTGTAAGTATATTAGTAAGCTCTTCACATTTAAATTTGCCACAGTAGTTTTAGTGTCAGACTTTTATCAGCTCACATAAATGAACATTAACTCAGGATCTGATTCACTGTAAGTAAGGCAGTTTTCAGAAGAAAATAGGGAAAGACAACACCAAGATAAATTCATGTGGTAACTGATTTCTAGCTAAAGGATAAGATCAAGATAAGGTCATTATTCTATAATTTTCTAATTGTTAGCAAACCCATAAGAAAAAACAAAACTAACCTTCTATTTACCATCCTTCAAAGTGTTTGCATGTGCAGCTGAAGCCTGATTGAGCATTGCTGTTTTTAATAACTATCCAAAAACATCAGTAAGACACACTGTTACACCGGATGACACGATCCGTCATTATTATGAACAGGGTCACTGTAGTTCATTTTGAGTCAATCCCACACACACCGTCCAGGTAAAGTTAATACTCACCAGCACACATATGAAGTTGTTTGGTTCCACAGCGAAGCCTGCCAACATACACAGTTGTGTCTGATTGTGCACACTCAGACAGATTGATCTACATTGTGTTGTAGATTTTTACTTTCTCATCACAGACTAGGAGTTTGTCTTTGATCTGTCAGGTATCCACTTACATAAATCAATGCAGTCTTTTTGGAGTCCAGTCCATAACTGCCTCCAAACTCAAGACACAGTCCACAAATTTCAGTAAAAAATTATCCATTCATCCTCATCCAACAGCAAGGTCTGCTCTACTGTTCACTCACGACCACCACTCTTTAAGCCACTAAATAGAAAACTGGTGGAGCTCCAGAAGCTCTTGTGAATATATAACAGTCAGCTTACCTCAAACAAAACAAAGCTCCACACTGACCACAAACATGCCCGACAGTCTCTTGCAGCGTGCTCCTGATGATAAGGACGTTCCTTTTCATGGAACAAAGCCAAACAAAGTCAACTTTAACACGTCTTTGTGTGCAACACCTCAGCAATTCTTCCATTTCACTGCCTGTTCACATTTTCAGCAATACAACTCTTTCCTGGTCACCCTGCTGCTAGGTCCAGTTGTGCCACAATGACAAAAGCAAAGTTTATTTAAAATGAGTAAAATACTTAAAAACACAGACACAAATCACCATCAATTTGTTGACAGTAGAAAAAATATATGAAATTTAAAATAATACCAATCTTGTCCTCAAGAACAGATTTGCAGAAATATAGAGAATTAGAGCTCAGTAACAAAAGTTCATATAAATTAAACTACCTGGTGAAACATTCTCTGCTGTTTTTGGAATCTTTTCAGGTTGTCGGCCATATGAGGTTACACGGGTAAGTGTTATTCTAGGATGTATTTTTCATAGGATTAAATAGTTAATATATAATTTTGTGTATGTAATGTTGGATTATGCTTTATTTTAGCACTGATTTTACATTCATCACAATGTAATTGACTTTTAACTTTATTGCTTATCGTCTGTGTTGTAACCAGGGATTTTGCCGTCGTGACCCCTTCGAGGAGGTACCACCGCGTAGGCAACAATGGTCAGGTTGAAAGTCTTAATAAAATGTCCACTGAAATTCTCAGCAAAGATGTTTGTGTTGTTTTCTTACTTTGTTTGTATTCTACAAGTTGTTAAGACTAAAGGCTGTGATTTTGTAACCCTAATCTTAACCTATCAGACATACCTACAGGATACAAGAGTGCTGCACAGCATCAAGGGAATGAAATGTCTTTCCTATCTTTAATCAAGAATGAGTCTTTCAGTGAGTACCCGTGCCCTTAAAAAAAACAGGGATCATTTTAAGCAACACTGGCCAACAGTGCTTGTAAAATTGTACTGGTTGGGAAATCTTGACAGGCCTGTTGCTCAAAAAAATCTGTGAACAAAGAAAAAAATCCAAGAGCAAAAGTTTCACAAGCACACAAATGAGGCCAAGTGCAAGAAGAAAGGCTGAAGCTGGAGTGAAGAGAATCTGTCCAAGTAAGCTTCATATCTAACCCTTTTTAACACCTGAGAAATATCAACATAATTTAGTTCAATGACTTTTTCTTACCAGCTGAAGAAAGCAGTTCCTGTTGTTTAGTTGTAAAACTTCAGACGTTTGAATCTCATGAAAGTGAGCTGATAGTTTTGATCACCATCACTGATTATAGTTTGCAGAACACTGAATACAATATATCTCCTGCTGAAGATGGGAGAAGAAGCATCGCATGACTTTCGACCCCAATGTGACGATGACAGACCAAAACTGGAACAAGTGGCAGCTGACAGGGACAATCTTGGACAACGTCTGAAACAATTTGTTACTGAAAACTGAACCTTTGTTGTAAATTAATTTACCTTTTATCTAAAGTGGTCTGTTGGCCTTTTAAATTCAAACTGAAAAGCAGGTTTTCTTGTTCTGTCTTTGCCTTGAGGTGCTTTTATTTTTTGTTGTTTGTTAGGGTTAGGGTAGGGGTTAGGGCTCCTCTCACATTTATTTACGTATTCATTTACATCATAAATACTCTGTTTGCTTTACTTCATCATGACATATCACAGCTCTCTTTCGAGCTGCATACAATATGTTAAGTGTGATTGTTAGTGTAAAGAGAGAGAGAGGATGTTAGAAAGTGGATAGATAGTAAGTTAGATTTGTTAAAGTAATAAAATAGTAACAGTGTTTAGTTGAATCCAAAAAATGCTCACAATAGACATTCAATAAACTTTGGGTAAAGCCCTCCTAAAGTTCTAATGTTCGAATTACCCCTGGTGGAAACTGTGCGGATGATTGTGAATGCCACTGTGCACTCAACATGTGAATTCACTTCGAATGAGAAATAAATCCTCTTTTGCAGCAAATGTACAGTTGATTGCCTTTAGATCAATTTCAGAAATGTTTTGTAACATACTGTATCAGAATACTGAATTATGGTTTGTGTTTGATATGGATTTTATACAGAAAGTTTTATTAAATAGTTAAAAATTCCCTCAGTGACATCTGCAAACTCTTTAACATGACTGCATGAAGTTCCTGCAGTTGCAGATTTCTCATATAATGAGGAAGACGGATTTGAACAACTTCATCAATATTTTTTTCTTTTTTTATGACTGTAGAGAGTCACTGTAAATCTGGATGGATTAAAGCTGTGTGTTGTTCTCAGATGTAACTGAGGGCCAAATATGTGTTATTAGATATGAATGTAAATCCAAACGGGTAAAGGCCGGACAGGATAAATAACTAAACTGGGGCAGACGCAAGACTGACCTCTGCTCACACCAGTCCGGGAAATCATTTTGAAAATTTGGACTCTAAATGATCACATTGATTTTTGCAGAAAAGGCTGTAAATAAGTCATGGTCACAGGTCTTTTCTAAACAAATCAGCTAGTTCAAAAGTAACACAGTAAAGACGCTGCTCCTTTACGTGCATAACAACTTCATCAGAAATCAAGACTCCATGCTGAACAAACACGGAACAAAATCACATTTGTTAAACACTTCATTCAAACAACAACGACTGATCAGACTCTGGACTGTCTCAAACATTTCATTTCTCAAAATAATAATTTTCAATAATTATTGAATCAAATAATTCTTACATAATGCTGATGCTCTCTGTATGCTTAGGAAGAGAAAAAAAACCCTAAAACCTTGAATGTATTTCTGTTTTCTCTCTCTCTTTGTGTGTGTGTGTGTGTGTGTGTGTGTGTGTGTGCGCGCGCATGGAGCCTATCTGTCCATCTCTCTGTTGCTGCAGTGCAACAGCAGGATGTCAGAGTGTTTACTCCACAAATAATTTACATGAAAGCCCTCAACAATTATAAACTGGCTCAGATCTGGACGAGGCTCTCAGTTCTTCTTTAGACCTCGTGTTGTTTATTTCCTGACAACATGTGCAACAGATATCTGGGATTTGTTCTTCTGATTTGGTTTCCTGTGGTGCTACAAGGTAATACTATTTAATTTTTTGCACTAACAACCACTGAAATGTGAATAAAAAACAAATAGTCACTGTAAACTGATCTTGTGTCTGACTGTATTTTAGCACCAAGTGCCACACAGTCCTGTAAGACTCCTACGCTGAATGGTGGTCTCTTTGCCCCCATCCGCAGGACTTATCCTCATGGAACAGAAATAACCTATTTATGCGTAAATGGACGTAAACCCATAATGAAGGGCTGGTCGGCAACAATCACATGTCAAAATGGTGCATGGTCTCATCAGCCACAGTGCATTGGTAAGTGTTCTCTAAATACTCTCTCGACTGTTTGCTTGTTTTTTAAACCATGCTTCGCTGTCTATTCCCTCTACTTCGGTCCAGACTGAGACATTCAACATTTGCATGGATTGCCATGAAACATGATTTTTTTTTTGTTTGTTTTTCAAAATCACCTATCCACAACCAATACACTAATGAAACCAACACAAATATTGGCATTTTCGAAATATAATTTGCCATGAAAGATTTGGAGACTGTCTGTATGGTAAAATTATTTCCACTTCTGTTTTCTCCCCTCAGAGGACGACGCCTGCCTTCCACCAGAGATACCAAATGGAAATTACACAAAAAGCCCGAGTGGCTGGTTTGACATAGGACAGATAATCAGGGTACAATGCAACGAAGGATATGAAAACAAAGATTGGGTCGCCACAACCAAGTGTACAAACGGAGAATGGTCTCCTGTGCTCGTCTGTGAGAGTAAGTCTGTCACATGTTCGTCATTAGTAAACTGGAAAACTGACGTTGACCACAATATAATATATTCTCACCTGCTACAGTGACCAGGTCAGCCAGGTAGCTATTCATCTGAGCACCGTTTGATGACGAAAATGATTATTTTTACAGAAATTCTTAATGCATGTAGTGCGCCCCCTGAAATCCCTCATGCCATCATCGTTCATCGTGAGGACAAGGAGGTGTTTGCTGCGTTTTCAAAGGTGCAGTATGAATGTGAAGATGGATACACTGCAGAGGAAGCAGGCAAAAAAAACATCTCTTGCATCGATGGAAAGTGGACTGAAGGTCCAACATGCAGTAAGTGGGCAATATGTATTACAGTTACTTATATATTTTATTAAATGGAAAAGAGACAATTCACTCTTTGCTCAAACCTCAAAGCTCTAAACTAAATTTCAAAAACTGGTCCATATGAGAGAGACCATAGACCTCAATTCACAATGTGCTTTAAGCTGATTTTACCATGGATAAATGAACATTATCAAGAGTAATGATGAACCAGTAAAGATTTCACCCATTCACTGTCAGATAAAATACTTAGAGAGTTAGATTTCAACCACTCTACAACTGAAAACTGATTTGAAAAGAATAATAATCAAGTCCAAAAACAAGAGGTCAGTGTTGACTTTAGGTTTCACGCAGGATTCAAGCTGCAGTCTCCTGAGGGAAACTCTGAAAATATGCTCTGTGTTGCTGTTTGTACTAAATAACCGAATGACGTGAGTAAACAGTCGAACACCTACGTTGTGGCAGTTTTCACTCAGGGGGAAAAAAAAATCACAATCATTAATAAAGGTCTGACTCGTGGTTTGGAAACTCTTCAAAAACTGTCAAATGAAACATTTAGTGTGTTAATTGTTGGTAAATATTGTTACTTGGGATGAAAATGTCCTCTTTGAGCTCAGTGGTTTTTGCACATGATGGTGAAGAAAACAAAGAAATGCCAGGCATCCATTTTGATCCGGTGAGAAGAGTGCATCGTGGGCTAAAGGCAGGTTTTGCTGTGCCCACACCTGACTCCTACTCCACTCCTGAAATCAAAGGAAACCTTCACCTTGCAACTGTCTGAAACCATTTTAACAAGTATGCTAAACTTGATTCAACAACAGGAGAAATTAAGATTAATGGATTTTGTCTACTTTAGGTTGTTAAAGACTTGGATCTCTCTTCTGGTATATTTGGTCCATTTATTTCCCCAAATATCTCTCTAAAGAGTTGTATTTGTACATCTAATATTGCAAGTGCTTCTTAAATCTTTATTACAGCTTAATTAATCCCTACTTACATACTGTCATATTATGTGGCCAGCAACCTCCCACTCAGCTTTAAATCTGTACGATTTTCAAAAAAAGTTTTTGCAGAACTGTCATACATACAAGTAAGATGGAACATTCAGCCTCCGATCTTCAAACAATGCAATATTCTACAAATTTCCAACATAAATATATAGCTTATTTGTATTTCAATTTATAGTGTTGCATCAGCCTGCGTCACTGTCCATGAATTGTAAACAGTTTTTTCCAGCCCCACTTTGATTTCCATAACTATGATACTGGACAAGAAACCTGTTTACGTGAGATTCCCTCATTAGCCACTGGGATTTTTTTTCATCTCACCTGGACATCCTGCTTTATTTATTTATTTTGTGTAATTCTTGTTTATTGCTTTGAATGACTGTGCAAATTTAAAAAACAAAAAAAACAAACAAAAAACATAGTAAAGGGTTGGTTGACGAAAAGCACGTTGCAAAATGGCACACAGTCTCATGAACCGATGTGCATCGGTAACTTTCTCTCTCTACTGTTTTCTCTTGACTGTCACTCTGTGAGAGACACTGTCAGTCTGTCGGTCCCTCTACTTTGACCTTAACTAAAATATTCAACATATCTCATGGACTGAGATGAAATTTAAAATGTTTCATTTTCTAATTCAGTAACATCCACACTGAATACAATGGGCCATTCCCTTTATCAGTTGGTACCTGAAGATGTAAGAAATCTTTGTTCTTTATATATTGGCCTTTCAGAAATATAAATCACCAAAAAGTGAAGAAAGACTGCCACCATGGTAAATTATTTTTATTTTTTATTGTATTCTTTATATTTATTTATTTATTTATTTTGTCCTTTTTGTTTGTCTTTTTAACCCTCAGCGCAAGCAGTCTGCATTCCACCAGTGATACCCAATGGAAACTACACAGAAAGCCCAAATGGTTGGTTTAGGAACGGACACAGAATTAGGATAAAATGTGACGAAGGATATGAACACAAAGATCTAAGAGCTACTGCTATATGTATAAATGGAGAATGGTCCTCTCTGCCAGTCTGTGAGAGTAAGTCTGTCACACATTTTTTATTGGTAAACTAGAAAACTAACAGCAACCAGAATAATAAGAGTGCCTACATTATATTGTCATCCCCCACAAAAACAAAGCCAACTTCTTCTGAGCACATTTTAATGACTTTTTTTTATTTTTCACAGAAAGTATTGATGCCTGTGATGCACCTCCTGAAATTCCTCATGCCGTCATCGTTCATCAGAGAAACAAGAAGGTGTTTGCTGCAGATTCATCAGTGCAATATGAATGTGAGGATGGATTCACTGCAGAGGACGCAAACAAGAAAACAATCATTTGCATTGCTGGAAAATGGACTGCAGGCCCAACATGCAGTGAGTGGACGATGTGCTGAGACAAAACTTATTAGGGAAGACACACTAGAAGTATTTACAAGTTGTAACTCAAGGACAGGATTGTAACACTGATCATTTCTGTTATTGTTAGAGTTGCTATAATCAATATTTCTGTATTAACAAAGGGACAAATTAGTGAGTGCACTTGTGAAATGTGTCACTCCTAGTAACACACACGCACATACACACACACAAAGGACTATCATCATCCACCTCTACAGTTTTCCTCCACTCTAGAGGGATTTATAACATCCTTCAGCTCTTTGTTTTGGTTTATGACCTGATACGTGAAGATGCCCTGCAGAGTTATCTCGTGAACACACAAAGTTTCTCTCTACATTGATGTTTGTTTTCAGTCGTGTTTACTTGCCTAGTTCTAAAATGCCTTTGCTGCCTTTTGCTGTATTTGTAGGTGTATCACCATCATGGGTAGAATCAAGGCTGTCACAATATCAGATTTTTCATTGTAATATTTCCGTGATATTAGAAAATAGCTTCTGATAGAAACTAAAAAAAAAGTCATGCTGCAAGTAAAATTCATTTCAAACGTTTAAACTGTAAATAAATTACACTCATAAGATGACTTTGAGTAGATAGAGATAAAATCTTTACACCTAACTGTACCAAAGTGTACAGAAAGAACAATTCTACGCTGTTTCAATTTTATGACGAGTTGGGAATCAGCATTAAGGTGCATTACTGTCACGTATACAATGATAGATAGTGAGAACAAGTAAGAAAGAAACAGCAAAGATTTAAGAGGCGCTGTATTGTCATATGCTTACTATCCACACAATATCAGCAATTTATCCCAAATATCCTGGTTATTTGTTAATACAGTATATCGCCTCATGTGGAACAATGTGTCACTACTGGTGGGAATGAGGATTACGTCACCAACATTCACGTGTGTATGTGCATCCTTGAGAACAAACACAACAGGGACCTTCCCATAAAAACATTCTCTGTTCTTTAACCGTTGTAGTTCAGTCTTACAGTCATCAGCATGGTTTCCAGCTGCAGCAAGCAGATGTCTCTAGAGAAAGGGCTTGACTAAAATCATTGTTTGTTATGCGCTCAGCACCAGAAAACGGACAAAGCGACTAGCTCCTGAACATTGTGGAGCATTTATATCCTAATGTGTTGGCAGACACAAAAGGCAGCAAATATTGTATTTACATCTTCATCGGACCAGAAAAACTCTCCGAAAGATGGCCAATGTAGTTCTTTCTCTGCTGGATGTGGAACTGGACATCTGTTTGCTAACAACTTCACCATGTAAACTGTGTGAAGTGTTGTGAAAACACACTGTCCTGCTGCCTAAAGATCAATTATTAATGGTTCAAGTAACTGACAACATAGAGATAATCCATTGCAGAATTAATTCCTAAAATTCAAAAAAGGGGGCTTTGTTCAAGAAAACCATCTGTGAAAAAATTGTATATGCATGAGTATTTATTTATCTGTTCAATCCAATACAATCCCCTTATTGATTATGAACAATGCATGTGTAACGATTTTTCTCTCTTCCTGTCAGGTAGTGGAACCGCACAAGATACACGACAAGGTCAAGGAACATCTAGTAGGGAGACGCCTCCAGCAGGTAGAGGTAGCTCAATGTCATTGAAGGAAAAAGAGTATTTTTCAGTAGATTAGATTGGAAGTTAAATTTACTCTCCAATTTATATCCCTAAATTTCTCAAAATACAGGAAGAATGTTAAGAATTGAAACATTCAGAAAGAAATAGACTCATGCCAAAATGACATTAGGTGATACTAGGACTAAACGATCTTCTGGCTGCATGATAAAGGGTGGATGTGGAATAATAGGCTCTACCCATACTGCCCACTTTCCTGGCAGTATGTACTGATTTGACCAGTCAGAGTGTTATCACTTACCCATGGCTGAATGGGCCGAAAAGCCGTCGGCGAGACTGGCCAGCAGGCTGACTAGAGCCAACGGTGCGGGACACACCGAGATGACTGGACCGTCAGCTTGTTGTGTCAGGACAAAACACTTTGACTGGCTGTTCCCCTACAGAAATACAATCTGGTAGTAAGTCTTTTGCCTCTGGATGATTGATCTGATAAGACCCTTCAACATGTGGAGCTAAACAGGAAGCAGAGTTAACGTTATCATAACATTTTGTATATCCACATTCTCTCTTGTTTGGCGTCCTTTTCATTGATGAAGAAGACTACCTCCATTTGCTGGTCTGGTGAGTTATCTTCTATGCAGGCAGAGAAAGTGGCTACGTATTAGCTGACTGTCCGCTGTAGTCTTGGGGTCAAGTGCAGGTGTTTGGTCAAAACTCTGACAATGTGATGCGGCACAACAACAGGTTTTTATTGCTTCAGGTACCTGATGTTGGTTTGGTGTGTCAGGGCTCTTTAGGAAAGGGGTTTGTGGTCATTGTTTTTTTTTTTTTTTTTTTTTTGAGACATTGCTGTGAAGTTAAATCTTCCAGCCCTTGAAATGCCACAAGGCCCAAAGCAGTTCAATTAAATGTTCACAAGCTGCACCTCCGCTCACAGACCCAGTTTGCCCTAAGTACTCACAGACAACTGCAGCCAGTTCCCTCTCCTAATATTTTTAATTTTCCTTCCACTATTGTTCCATCATTACATTAAATTTTTTAACGTAATGATTGAAATGATATTTTTGCCTAGGGGGAAATTTTTGCAGTCTGACCAAACAACCATTAACTCAAACACAATTCCAGTCTGTAGTAGATATACATAAAGTACATTCAGTCAGCAAGTTTTACAAAAGCACCACATTTAGTTGAGTGAGGAGACCATGATCAAAAATAATTTTATGCCTCCACAGTAACAAATATTGTAAGAAATAGATCCCACTCATGTTACATTTGCAGTGTAGTCATATTGATTCCTTCTAATAATCAGATAGATGTTACCCA
>JAPXVT010021886.1:0-13285 GCA_029823135.1 Acanthurus reversus | reverse complement strand
CGAGCTTCTGTATCAGACTGTAAATATTTGATAGAATACCTGAATAATTTTCCTGCAGCAGCTCCAGGTGCTTTATCTGGTGCTTCATGGAAAATTGAAGGCTATGTTCACATTACAAGCCGAAAGCTGATTTTTTTTTAAATTATGTTTATTTATTTATTTTACAGCTATCCAGATTGATTTCAGGAAATGTGGACAGCGAAAAAACACATGGAATCTCATTTTTGCAAATCAAATTTGAACCACATTTGGAGATTTTGTTTAAAATGCAATTCAAATCTGATTTCCACAGATGCATCTTAGTTGGACGCTCTGGCTGCCCGCATCGGATTTCAATGCCTTGTTCGCGGCACTTGAGCCATTTTGCTACTGATTTTGGTGACCTCATGTGAGTGACTTGACGATGCATGGCGTCAGATGGTCACATAGATTGTCAAACGTCTCTCAGTGCATTCTGACGTTGACAAGCCACTGATCCTCATAGAAGGTCTCAGGCTGTGCGTTTCAGCGGTGGGGCTGTGCGGATGGCACCATATCCAACACAGCACCGTAAAGTCTGCCATTATGCAGGACGGACACTCAAGATGTGTACCAGCCTCCGTCATCGCGGGTTTCTGCACTTCAACGTGACAGAGTGGCTGTTGATGTATCTCCATGCTTCCGAATTGCAGAGACGCGTCGTCACTAGTTTTTCATGCCTACCTTGTTGCCTTGACAACCTTTGCAGATATGTTGGTGGTATGCGGACACACAAATCTGATCTGATTACATGCAAATAATAGTGCTCGTGTACACTGGCTCTGTCAAATCTGATTTGAGAGACAAATGGAATTTTTTTTTGCTTAAGTTTTCTTACTTTTAAAGTAACACTGAGATCCTGAATGAAAGAACTCAGGGATAAATTAACTGCAAGAGATTTTAGGGCTGCTACTACTGATTATTTTCACAATTAATCTATAAATCATTTATTTCATAAAATGTCAAAGTATGAAAAATGTGACGTCTTCATATAGCTCCTTACGTCCAAACAGCCAAAAACACAAAGACTCCTCATTTATGATCATAAATGACACAGAAAAACAGCAAATCCTCACATTTACATTTCTAATTCTGCTGCATTGATCCTTGTTTCTAAAAAAAACTTTGCATCATGAGTCCATCAGCATTACAGATGTGCTTCAGTAAATCTGAGGAAAAATCCAGTTTGCTTCTGTTTGAACCGATGAGAATCTTTCTGTTTGTGTCTCAGTCGCTGCTGTTCCCTGTAACGACTCTGTGGCCTGCGCCGACGGAAGCACCTGCTGTAAGTCGTTAGAGGGAGAATGGGCCTGTTGTCCGCTTCCAAAGGTACCGACATACTGATGTGTGTGAGTCACACACACACACACATACACACACACAGATCGTATTTATTTTCTGCGTCCAGCTGCACAGATTTACTTTATGAAACGTTTTCTGAGGTCATGATTGATCTTCGGGCTGCAGAGTTTAGTGTTTAAGCTGTTCATGATGTGGATAAATGATTTCTCCCCTGACAGATTGTCTCATCTCTCAGTAACACTCAGGCACATTTGTCTCGTTGCAACAGCATTTGGAGAAATAAAAGTCAGTGTGATTTATTGCAGACTTGTTTCATGGTCTAATGATGGTCAGCAACATGAAGGAGGGGCTGTCCTGCACAAACAGACTTTTTTTTGTTGAACATTTTAAGGTGCTCAATATCAAACATGAAATGCAGATCATCTAAGGTTGTGCATCATTACTGCAGCCTGTTTGTTTGCCCCCCCCCCCGCAGGCTGTCTGCTGTGAGGACCACTTGCACTGCTGCCCCCATGGCACCGTTTGTAACCTGCAAGCCTCCACGTGTGATGATCCCACAGGTGGCGCTGTGACGCCCTGGCTTGGCAAAGTGCCAGCCTTCCCTTTCCTGACCGATAACAGCAAGTGTGACAAATCGATATCGTGCCCGGGAAAGTCCACGTGCTGTAGGACGGTGAGCGGAGCCTGGGCCTGCTGTCCTCTGCCTCAGGTAAGACGGGGTGCAGAGCCGACACGTTAAGACTGGCGGCTTTATGGCGAGTTTCGGATGTTTGTTTGATATCCATCATTTTGTTGTTTGTGGATATTTTTTGCCTTTTCGTTTCTTTTCTTTCAGTCTTTAATTTTAAATCCTGTACTGTTATTCTCATTGCACATTAGCTGTTGGCTGGGAGAGCAACATCGAACATGAAGGCGGTGGCACATTTCCTTGTTTGTTCTGCTGTTGAAAATTCTCTATCATATCTCTCAAATCTCTGCTGTGTGTGATGAACTTCCTAACTGTATCTGTAACAGTGGAGGTGCTGTGTTACTGCAGGCTGTGTGCTGTAACGATCACATCCACTGCTGCCCTCACGGCACAGTTTGCAACGTGGAGGCTGAAAGTTGTGACGACCCGTTGGGTTTCCTGCCCTCCCTCCGCTGGGTGGAGAAGGTTCCGGTTCTGAGCTCAGAGGAGCAGGATGAGAAATGTGACAAGCAGACGATGTGTCCGGGAGGCACCACCTGCTGCAAGACAGACTTGGGACTGTGGGCCTGCTGCCCCTTACCTCAGGTCAGTGTCCTCTTCACACTTGTACGTTTACATGCACAGTTAGTCGAGCTGTGGTTAAAGCTCAGTTCGGCCATTTATTTAGAGTACTGTCCTTGTCCCAGTAGACAAGCACCAAGGGAGAACCGATTTATTGAGTGACTGGGATATGCCCCAATCAGCTGGTTGCTATTGGACCTTCTTCTGGTTAGCAAGCAGCTAGCAGATTCCGTATCAAACGGTGGAAACATGAACAACTTTACGCCGCTGTCTGCTTCATATCTACGCCTTACTTTCAGTACAAGTGACATATATGCTTCCCCTCATGCTTATATGGTATTTTTATTTTCTTCCCAACCTTTAGCTACAAATTTTTGCTGTTTGAATTCCTGGGCAAAGACGCCGCGGAGACTATCGATCATGCACAGAATTCTGAGGCCAGTTTGGATCCGATTGACTTGTATACATGCAAGAATAGATCGATCCCCATTCGCATTATCTTGATGTGTCAGTCCGACTGCAAGAAATTCAACTTTGTATGATTTTAGTCACACTAACATGTTTACATGTATTTTAAAAGTCCTGTTTTTTAGTTGAACAAACACAATAAATCGACTTTTTCTAAGATCATGAAAGTGAGTGTGAAGGCTTGCTGAGTGTGTGTTAGGGCATGAGCCTCCGCTGCTCAGGTGACTCAAGTGAAGAACTGTTGAAGGAATGGGATGTTTGTCTTTGTAGTGTCAGCAGTGATAGAGTCATAAAGCAAGAGGAGTGATTACAGGCTTCCAGGATGTGAGAGGTTAGTTTCACATAGAGAATGGTTAAAAAAAGAAAAAAACTCTTTCAAACTATGAATGGATGAAAAACTCATCAGAAGAAAAGATGAATACAAAGGTTTAGAAAATAGGTCAAAGGTACAAGAAGCCCTTGGCTGCTGGAACTCCTTAAATGTATGGAAAAAAAGCTAATTTAGGCTGAATTATTCTTGGAGTGATGTGTGATTGTCTCCTAGTCGGAATAATTTGTGTTTCTTCTCTTTATTTTCTGATTTGCTGACATAAAGATGGCGGTCAGAGTCAGAGGTGTGAATGATTCATGCCTCAGACTTTAATGACAACAGTGAGGCTCATGAATATCTTTCTTATTTATAGCAAACTGTGTGAAACAGACGATGAGTAAAATCAGAACATCTGAAACTGAAGGTCTGAACAGAAAACTCGAGCATCATGAAGTTATTCAGACATGTTTCTGTGTTGAGGAACATTTGGAAAAAGATTCTATTGGAAACTTTTTTACCACATTACATTTTAATGAGAGAACTCTCAGAGATGTGACTGTGTGTTTACTGAAAATTTGAAGAATCAAAACATGTTTTTATTAGACAAAGAGCAGGATCATGTCATGGTATTCTTTGACTGTTATGTCACATGTTGGAGGTCATGTTGCATCTCTGTTAAACTGAAAATCTGACAGAAACTGGATTCATTAGAGGCATTACAGATCATTCATTCTTCTTCTCTGCAGGCTGTGTGCTGTAGCGATCATGAGCACTGCTGCCCCAAAGGCTATAAATGTAACGAGGCTGAACAGGCCTGTGATAAACCCGACGGCCTCAGCCTGCCATGGCTGCAGAAGATCCCGGCCTTGCAAACGGAGCTCAGTGGGGCTGTTTCTGGCCCAGCACGGCCAGCCAAGAACATGTGTGACTCCCAAACCAGCTGCCCCAAAGATACGACCTGCTGCTTCATGGAGGAGACCCACAGATGGGGCTGCTGCCCTCTGCCAAACGTGAGTGGTGATTGAAACAACCTCACATGCTAAGGAAGCTGAAAACTGAGTTTCTGAGTTACCTTTGCTGTTCCTCAGGCGATCTGCTGTAAGGATGGAAGCCACTGCTGCCCCAGCGGTCACACCTGTGAGCCTCACCGCTCCGCCTGCTCTAAGGGCCCCCATGTTATTCCCTGGTACACCAAAGTGAGCGCCAAGACCGAGCTGGGCGCCGTTGCCGATGTTAAATGTGACGACAAGAGCAGCTGCGCGGCAGGAACGACCTGCTGCAAACTGCAGACGGGAGAGTGGGGCTGCTGCCCGCTGGTCAAGGTCAGTACATCACTGACTTCCTGTCATCTGTGATCATGTGTTCAGACAGTGACAGGAAACTCAGATATGATTGACAGTGCAAGAATCAACACGGATCTGAGGGATTGTGTGTTTGGCAGGAAAACTTCTTTTTTGTTTTTTTAACTTTAACTGTGTTGCAAGATTTTCATTTAGGGATAAACTACAAGTTAATGTGACTCCTGGAATTTTTATTTAAAATAGGTAATAATGATATCTCTCTTTTCACAATGTGTATCAATGTGTGTGCTATTATTTCTTCTCTTCATCTTCACGGTACCTATTTTTGTGAGTTAATACCTGATAAAGAGAATCAACTCACATTATTCTGTTTCTGTGAAGCAGAAATCCAACATGACTGCTCATTTCAAAAGCCCACTAGTCTGTGAAACTTCATTGAACACTTTTAACTGTTAAATGCTTCACCTGTGACCAAATGGTCGCATTTTGTGACCAATTTTTTGAGACAGTGCAAGAAATTATTTACAACTACTCGCGCGTGCATGACCTCCAAATTTGCTGACTTTTTTTTTTTTCACACAGGAGCTGTAAGTGACATTGACGAGTAATGCGACTCTGCTTCTTGAGTGTCCAAAGTGTAGGGTTTTGTTGTTTTGGTTTGTTTTTTGAACTTTCATGCGTGCCAAAGATGACAGCTGATCACATCTGGATCATCTATCAGTCAGTTCAACAGTTCTTTGTGTCTGAGCACATTAGTATTGTTATATTGGACTCACAGTTATCAGAGTCTCTTTCTCTACAGTGTTACCCGATCAATAAACATCTGCACTGAAGAAAAAGCTGCATGCTGTAATTAAACTGTGCACTGTGTCAAGCAGAGACACACAAATTTTTTCTACTGAAAAGAAACATTTATATTTTTGATTTATTACTATTGTCTGTTTTATTGAGTATCTGATTTTGAGGACATTATGTATTAACCCAGAATATGATGAAGGTGTCTTTGAACACTGCAATTTATTTATGAGGCGAAATGTTTCAGGAAAATGTTGATTTGGTCACTTTTGTCAACGCTCAATGGTCAGCCTGACAAGACACTTTTTTTCGTTACTGGCAAACAGACTCACCTCTGACTTTAATCTGTAAAAATAATTCAAATCCATAACAGTTAATGTGGGAAGTCACAACTCACGAAAAGAAAATTATTTCTAATGGATGCAGAAAGTTCAAATTTGTGTTTCAGGTCGATTTGAGGTGTGGTCCCTAAATTTTCTGTTTGCACTCCCAAAATTTTTCCATAAGGGGCCACAGCGCTCCTAGTGGAGGAGGTCAGTCTGGAGCCCTGCTGTGAATGCAGCATCACTGTGAAGTTCTCGTGTTTCCTCTTCAGGCGGTATGCTGTGCAGATCACGAGCACTGCTGTCCACAGGGCTACACCTGCAACATGCAGACCAAAACATGCGAGAAGAAGAACCACAACGTTCTCGTCCTCACCGTCCCTCAGAGCGAAGTGGTACCGTCCGAGTCCAGAGACACAGATGAAGACAGAGACATACCATGTGACAGCACGGGAGAGTTTCACTGCCCCGAGCGAGACACATGCTGCAGGATCTCCGCCTCAGAGTGGGCATGCTGCCCGTCGCCCAGGGTACGCTCACTCTGAACTGGTTCTCCCTCAGCTCAGTTTTCAGGAATGTGGATCATGTGACCAGTAAACATTGTATCTAAGTTTCATGAACAGCTTCATGTTCCTCTGACATCACACACCGCTTTATGATGTTCCATTATTCATTCACACTGTCTCTCTAAATATTTCTCTAACAGACCAGCACGTCCATCACAAGCTGCAGGGACACTTGCAGCAGATATCATTTTAATTGATAATTTCTTCTCCTACATTTTGATTCCTTTATGTTAACCAGTAATCATCTTATTTCTTTTTTTCAGGCTGTCTGCTGCTCCGACTTAAAGCACTGCTGTCCTGCAGGATACTCGTGTGACCTGACAGCTGGAGGTTGCACTCAGCAGGACCCGCTCACCTGGGACTCTTTCTTCAGAGACAAAAAAGAACGACTTTAATCCCACAGAGGTTTTCTAATTTCCTTCAGCCTGGATCCATAACATCTACAGCTCATGTTGTCTCTGGACAGTGAGAGCTTTTTCCCACTTCCTGTTTGATTGTCATTCAGGAAGGTGTATTGAAGTTTTTAAGTTCCTGCACTCCTGAGTATTTCTGGTGGAAGGTTTGGAGAAGACTCGATGCAAGATGTGAAAAAAACACTGCATTCATCTGTCTTTGTAATGAAGTAGAAGCACTCTGATACAATGGAATTATGTCAACATGTGTTAACCTTGAAGTGAAAAAGAGTGTGTAGGAGTCTTTTGTTTTGCACGTGGCAGAAAATGTTTATCATCATCAGCTCACTTCTTGGAATTTAGTTTGACATGAAACAACAGTGAGAAGTGCAGGAAGGGCTGACTGCACAGATTCACTGTGTCTCTTAAATTGTAATACTGGTGTTATTCTGTATTTCTCTTCAAAACCAACAATGAAAAATGATCAAAACCAACAATGTGTTCATCATCTAGTCACTCAAAGCCCAGAGAGTGACTTTGCTTATTTTTTAGCTACATCCAGCAGCTCTGATGGTCCACAAAAATTCTCCACTCTTTGGCAGCCACGGTTTTCACCCTAAGAGGCTGAAATTTCGCATAGAAGTCAAGTAAGTGTGTGCGTATGTGTGTGTGTGTAAAGGGGGCGTGGCAATGGGAGTGGCTTATAACAAAAAGGTGCATAACTTCTAAAGCGATTCATGTAACATGGCCAAACTTTGAGGAAACACACACACACACTTTCATTGGTCGGGCTTTCCCCGCTCCTGCACCTTAGTCCCGCCCCCTTTCATAACTCATCAACTTTTTGTAGACTCCTGTGTTAGGCATCATTGCAGACAGTGATTTTTATTTCTTCACTTTCTTTATAACTTGATACCAGAGACGACTGTAACATTTTTAGCTGCTAGTCGCAGCAATTGCGAATTACCAGCTAACCTGGAGTTAGTGTTGCTGTGGTTCCCTTCACAAAAGGCCAATAGAATTTTTTTCATTAGTTTTTGGTTATTTCAGAAAACAAGATAAAAAGCAAACACCATAATAGAAAAGTTAAAAACCTATTAATATTGTAAGTTTTATTTACTGCGTTCTTTCATCACACCCCATCACACACTAGCCTATTAAAAAAAGCTGAGTAATCTCCCCAAAGAGACGATCAGAAGTTTTTATCGATGAACTACAGCAGTTGTCGGTCCCACAGCTCCGGTGTTTAAACACTGGAGCTTGTTGGCACACAGCCACAAGATATCTCAGGCTGTGATGCACCCAAACAAAAGTCATTGCTGGTTTTGGTCTTTTTGTGATTTATTGACAAAAAGAGAAATGCTGAACATCATATGAGGTTTTCTGATCAATACTGTTGGACGTGAGTGATTGATTCCTGTGCTGGTTCATTTCTCTGTTAATAGAGAAATTTACTTTCTGCCTTAATTTGGGCAAAATCTGATCAGATTAACTCCTCAAACCTGAGTGAAAGTGTTTCTAATAATAATTACCTCTTCATGGCCTCACTTGTCGAGGAAGCAGCATTTCTTTGTTTAAAGTTTCAAACTGTTGACCGTTAATCTGTCCGTCTCTAGTGGCTGTGTAATGTTCTCTTTGATTTGTATTTTGTCTGTGATGTATCCGGAGGTTCCGCAATGGAGCTTTGTAGTGATACACGTCATTTCATACAGCTTGGATGTTAATTTCTTTTGCATCAAATGACTGTACGAACAGCTTGTGCCTTCTGTAAATTCAGTGTAAGAGGTGCTGGTCAGTCAAAAAAATTCAGTATGTCATGTTTTTCTTTTGTCTTTGGGACAGTTGATGGAAAATTTCTCCAAACAGACGAGAAATAAGAGCAGAGCACATCCTGATGTACCGAGGTCCCAAGGAGATAAAACCGAAGGTTTTGTTCAGTTTCCAAACACTGACTGAGCTCTGAATTAGAAATTCTGCTTCTGAACTCTGGAATTGGATGGAATTTTTTTCCAGGAGTTTTTTTTTTTTTTTTTTTTTTTTCCCTGAGGACATTTAAGGTCATGAGGAAATTGTCATTTTATTAAATCCACTTTCTAAGAATAAAGATGGGACCCATCCTGAAATAAAAATCCTGAACATGTGCTCTCTGCATTGTCATTGCTACTTTTAGATTCTTGTCTGTGTTCATTAATGTTTTATTTTCCTGCCTCCTTCAGCCTTTAAGGAAGACTTTACTCTGAGGAGGAGGAGGAGGAGGGTGAGGAGGAAGGCTCTGGAGTGAAATAAAGTTCTGCCAAATATCAGTTTACTCACTGTGATAATTAAATTCTCTGAGGTTGTCCTTGAAGTTTATCAGTTGGCAGGATATGCGGACAGTCACATAACATGCCCACACACTTCCTCTGGCCCTGGCCCTCCGTATCCTCTTACCCCCTCCCCCACCTCCCCCTGCCTTCCGCCTCCGAGTCATCAGAAAGTTGTTATGACGACTCGAGTAAATACACTGACGGGTGGAGACTCAGCTGTGGGGGGTTGTGTCCCACTTTGCTGTAGGCTTGGCAGGCCAGTGTTGCCAGGCTGATGCTGGTGCTTTATTTGATCCTCTGCCCTCTGGTGGTCAGAAACAGACATGAGCGCTCTTCTGCTTGAGTAGAAAACAAAGGGCAACACATGGTGTTTGAGCTCTCAATGAGGTCAGAGCGTCACGCCTATGGGGCCCTTTTGTTGACGAGATGCAGCACTTTTACTTACGTGAACGCCCCTCAGCACAGACTATATGTGAGAGACAGACAGCTGGTTTCACTTAAAATTCATTTCAACTAATTTCAAAACTGAATTTTGTCCTCAAGGAGCCATTTGAAACAAGCAATTCATTAAGACTGTAGTAGTAATTTTTTCACGGATTAATTTGTCTTTAAAGATGTGGAATTTAAAGTTTAATGTTTGGGGAAATACTCCCGTGAGTTCTTGAAAGCAGTTTAACAACATTTCGTGTAGTTTGCATTAAAATAGTTCATAAACATGTTAAATGTGCAAGAAACCTGATAATGCAGCGTTACCGTGGACAACGTTTACAGGAAATGGTTTTATTTCAAGCTTAGCTCACACACAGCTTTTATGCTAGCTCTAGTGATGATGTAGATATGTGTAAATGTGAGACATTAGGTGCTAAAGTTCATTTTCTTTTATGTAAAACTGCAGTGACATTAGCTACAGCTAATTAGCCAGTTAGCTCAGATTTAGCATCAAGACTGGAAACGGGTAAAAGATAGTCTGGCTGTGTTTGCAGGACATTTTGGGAAATATGCATAGCAGTTTTCTGGCAGAGTCAAACGAGAAGATGCCACTCTCATGTCTGTCTGTTAAATATAAACCTGCAGCTAGCAGCCAATTAGCCTAGCTTAGCACAAAAGCTGGAAACAGGGAAACAGCTAGCTCTGTCTAAATGTACAAGATCCGTCATCAGCACCTCGAAAGAAAACTTTTTAATGTTTTATCTTGTTTGTTTGCTCTAAAACACAGATGCAAAGACAACAAATCGTAGTTTTATTGGAAGATAAGTTTATGTCTATTTTTTTCCCCTCTGTTCCTTGTCTTAGCTAAATTAAAGCTGAAAGACTGCTGACTTACAGCTTCAGATTTACGGGACAGACATGAGTTTGATATTGATCTTCTCATCTATCAAAATGTCAATTTATTACACCAAACAGTGAGTGAATAATTTAAGTAGTCTAATTAATTAACTTCAGTAGCTGGATGAGACGAGGTTTTACTGGGAGGCCTCAGTGAAGCTTTTCAGTTCTATGTTTAGCAGACTTGACCCACCAACAGCAACGAGGACTGAAGTGACAAAAAGCCTTTGACGTGTGAGCAAACTTTCTGTTCAGCCTCACTATTGGTCACTCACTGATCCCATTCACATGTTACCAGGGAGATGGACCCTCCACCCAAACACACACACACACACACAAAGCGCTCCTACGCTCCCTCCTCTGGTATTCTGCTAATACCCAAAGGACTGTATGGATTCATGTCGTCTCTATGTGGGACAACAAATGTGTTGGACAGGAAGCAGAACTGATGGACGGAAAAACAGCAGAGTTATCAGATCTTTTTTTAATCTTCCAAGTTTACTCTGTAAATGTATTTGTTAAACAGACTCAGTCTAGAATCAAGACTTTATTTCTAGGCAACGGCAGTGTTTATGCTGGAAGGCTTCTGTCCAGTTTGGGTCCATAAAGTTTCTGAAATAAGATTATTTAGCTCGCCAGTGAATCCTTTTTCAGAAGTAGATAAATAGGTCTTCACTAAATGACATGTATCCTTGGTAGACAAATTATTAGAATATGTAAAGTATATTTAAGTGCACTTATTTAACTAACGTAAAATATATTAGTTTAGTTTTTTAAACATTTGCATGCAGTGCATTTAAAATCTATCACTTACGTTGTACTGCTTATGTAAAAGTAATACACTACAAAATCAGTGTGTAAAAAAATAGCATTTTTTTTAAGGTGTTTTGTGTTGTTGTTGACAAATAATGTTTGTGATAATGTAATTCAGGTCATTTGTTCTGTCCTCAGGAAAACCTTGGACTTGTGACCCGTCCGCTTGGACTAAAAAAGAGTTGATTAGACTTTGGTGGTCAAAGGTCAAAGTTCAAGGTCACTGTGGTCTCATAAACACATTTTTGCACATAACTCATTCATTCAAAACTCTCAGTTCATACATTAATTATGACAAATGTTTGCACAGATGTCTAACAGGATAAAATGATGATGTGAAGGCATTTTATACGTAAAAGGTCAAAGGTCAACCTCACTCTGACATAAGAACATTCTGCTAAAACATTTTTCTGGCCATTTTTAACGCTGTAACTCAGGAACATGAGGGGAGATTATGACCACATTTCACATTTATTCTGATCCTGAACTGGTCTAATTGTTTGGATTTTCTGTGCTGCAGGTTGAATGTGTGTGTGTGAAACATCCATGTAACAGAATAGATCAAATTTTTTCAGAAACATTCATATCTGAAGCATTACATTCACCATGAATCAATGTTTTTGCTGATGTTGAGCATGAGGTGATTGTAATGAAGCTCTCTATCAGCCCTCATCACTCCTCTGTAACACTGGACTCTTAGTGATGTAATGTAAGTGATGCTTGTCTTTAAGTGGAAAATATTCACTGGAAACAAACATGACAGTGTTTTGCATAAAATTGTTTTGCAGTAAAGGAAGCACAAGAGCCCTCAGTGGTCCAAGTGTCACTGAGGGCATCTACAGAATCCATCCAGAGGCTGCTGTGTGTGTGTGTGTGTGTGTGTGTGTGTGTGTGTGGGTGTTTGAGGGGGGAGAGGGGCAGCGGGGGGACTGAGGTGTAAGATCTCATAACTCCCACACATGGTCGACCAATCACCAGAGCCTGCGGGGGCAGAAAGCTGGTTGGTTACACTTGGACACGACTGCAGACACGACACCGGACAAGCAGAGAGAGATAGTCGGGAAACTTTTCCGTCTGCAGGATCAACGGAGCGACTTCACCTGAACCTGAGACAGGAAACGAGCCGCCGCTCTGAGGTAACGTCCCCTGCTGCTGCCGAGTCTCACCTGCTGGAACTATAAACCTGTCAGACTGACATTGTGCTACTGAAGAAAAGACTGTCACTGTCAGGTAGGAGGAGAAGGAGATTTACTTTAATTCAGTTGAAATAGGCAATCATAGTCTAAAAAACACTCTGCTACAAGTTCTGAATTCAAAATGTACTTAAAGTATCACTGACAAAACCTGTAAGAGTATTTTAATGTTGTAGTTAATGTGGAGCGAATTTTACACATTTTATGTGCAACTTGGAAGATTAGTTGCAGAGCACAGCATCATGTCATTTAAGCATATTTTCATATGTGAAAAGGAACTTGTTACTTGTAAAATAAATGTAGAGGAGTAAAAGTACAACATTTAGCCCCAGAATTGTTGTGGTCTAAGTACAAAACATAAAGTAGCATGAGATGGAAATACTCAAAACTGTACTTTAGTGTACAGTGGTTGAGTAACTGTACTCAGGTCACAGAGTGGTTAGAGAAGTTAACAGAGTCTCTAACAGGAAGTGTGGAGCGGTGCATTGTGGGAAGAATGGGGTTTGTCTTTGTGGAAGAGTTTAAGATGGTCGTCTTCATGCTCTGGAAGGTTTAATGTCACTTTTAGTGCCAAAAAGTTCAAATTATTGGTTCAAGGAGTTTTTTTATTTCTGGAAACGTCGAGAACTCAGGTGTAGATGTTTGTATCTTACCTGTCCTCAGCAGGTTTTTCATATCAAATTTAATTTTAATTTGTGTGGAAACAAACGTGTTGATTTCCACGTGCTGCCACAGTTTCTCAACCTCACATGAACAAACAAAAACACTTCTCATACAGGCTCTGGCTTTGTGTGACAGCTTCAGGACAAGTGGTGTCTTTATGCGTGGGAAGTGTGTGTGTGTGTGTGTGTGTGTGTGTGTGTGTGTGTGTGTGTGTGTGTGTGTGAGTGTATGTGTGTGTGTTTTGATCCCCGAGTATTTGC
>JAPXVT010021739.1:0-13288 GCA_029823135.1 Acanthurus reversus | reverse complement strand
TCTTTCTGACTCAGAAACATGCCAATTTGGATGAATATGAAGGGAAAGATGGCTTCATTTGAGTTTGCTCACATATTTAAGCTACATGCACATAATGTTTTTGGCCTTTTCTGACTGAAATAATTTCATTTTGAACAGGATGATAACTTTACTTGTGATGTACCACCAGAAAGTTTTGGAATGAAGTCTCCTGCTCATAAATGTTTTAATTTGGATGAATATGAGGTAAATATGCTTTCATTTGAGTTTGCTCACATATTTAAGTTACATACACATAATGTTTTTAGCCCTGTCTGACTGAAATGACATCATTTTGAACAGGATGATAACTTTACCTGTAATGTACCACAGGAAGGATTTAAAATGAAGTTTCCTGCTTAGATACATTCAACATAGGTTGAGTGTTTGAGGAAAGGAGCCTTTGATTATCAGAGATGTCATTACTCAAATTGGCCACAAGGTGGCACACAATATCCACCATTTGTGCAGCATTATTCTGAAAGAGGTAAGAACAGATGATTATCATGATAGCAGACAGAAATTCCAGTCATTACACAATGAAAAAAACAACAAGCACTGGAAATGAATGTCACACAGTAACATAGACGTAAACCTGAAGAAAAGAGTGGATTTTCAACACTAATTTGAGTTTGGTTGTGATTCACTTTCTGGCTGTTGCGCAGTGAAACAAGCTGATTTTGAACGCTTAAATGAGTTCAGCTGTCAGTCACTTCCAGAAGGTTTTTGAACGATCTTTCTGACTCAGAAACATGCCAATTTGGATGAATATGAAGGGAAAGATGGCTTCATTTGAGTTTGCTCACATATTTAAGCTACATGCACATAATGTTTTTGGCCTTTTCTGACTGAAATAATTTCATTTTGAACAGGATGATAACTTTACTTGTGATGTACCACCAGAAAGTTTTGGAATGAAGTCTCCTGCTCATAAATGTTTTAATTTGGATGAATATGAGGTAAATATGCTTTCATTTGAGTTTGCTCACATATTTAAGCTACATACACATAATGTTTTTAGCCCTGTCTGACTGAAATGACATAATTTTGAACAGGATGATAACTTTACCTGTAATGTACCACAGGAAGGATTTAAAATGAAGTTTCCTGCTTCATGCAAACATGGACGTAAACAAAGCCAATTTTGAACACTTTGATGAGTTTGGTTGTGATTCACTCACAGAAGGTTTTAGAAACACTCAGAAACATGACTGTTTGGATAAATATGAAGGATATCACAAGTTCATATCAGTTTCCTTACATTTCTGGGAGACACTCAGAAAACATTTCTGGCTGTCTCGCAGTGAAACAAGCTGATTTCCGACACTTAAATGAGTTCACCTGTCAGTCACTTCCAGAAGGTTTTTGAAGGATATTTCTGACTCAGAAACATGTCAAGTGGGATGAATATGAAGGGAAAGATGGCTTCATTTGAGTTTGCTCACATATTTAAGCTACATACACATAATGTTGTTTTTGGACTTCTCTCGCTGAAATAAGCAAATTTTGAACAGGATGATAACTTGACATGTAATCTACCACAGGAAGGATTTAGAAAAAGTCACCTCCTTAGAAATGTTCTAATTTGGATGAATATGAAGGCAAATATGGTTTCATTTGAGTTTACTTATATGTTTTTGCCCAATTCAATTTGAATGATCAATTTGAACAGCATAACATTTTGTTTTTTGTTTTTTTTGTTCTTTACCACCAGAAGGTTTTAGAATGAAGTTTCCAGCTGAATAAAGGTGTTTTATTTCATATGCTTTTTTAAAATATGACATTTACCATAATTCTTTGTTTAGTTGTGACTTGAAATATTCTGTTTTACTCAACTAACCTGCGATCAGTTGTTTGATTGACGTAAACTAAGTCAGTCCATTTTCTGGAAAGCTGTACTATTCTGTACTGATGGGAGGTCAGCTTGAGATGGGATAGAGAAGAGGGAAAAGCGCCGAGCAGACATGGGAGAAGAGAGAGGAGCAGTAAAAGTTGATTACTATTTGCTGAGTATTGGCGCACGTATTATCCTGCTGGTAAAAGTCGTGTGTATCTCAGTTTCAGTAACTCGTTTTTGGAAGTTTGTGGTGAAGGTGCAGCTATGTTAACTGCGTTTGTTGTTTTCACTAGCTTTGTGAAAAGTGCAATTTGGGCTGTAAATGTGGACGTTTAAGCTAGCATCGTCGTGTGGGACAGTCTGCTGTAAACGCCAGCTGCAGTCTCTCCCAGGACTGGGGGAGACGGGGACTTCGCTGGATCAACGTGCTAATTAGCATCTGTTGCTACTACATGTGAGCCCAGACTCAGCCACTGGACTTGCGTCAGGACACAGACAACTACCTGTGCTGCTGCTGCATCAGCTACCTGCTCGTGGACTCTTCTGAACTGTGTGTATCGTGGTCGCGTGAGTAACTAACTGTGTCAACAGCGTGTTAAGGATCTAAGGATTTTGTTTCTTCATATGTGCACCAATTTGTGGGCCCCAACGGTTAGAAACCCAAGGGCTTGGTAATAATTCTGAACTGGTTTAGCAGTTGAACTGATTAACCACAAATTATTTGACTGAGACTTTTCTGCTGTGGTTAATAATTTTGGTTATAGTATTACTCATTTGATATATCATATCAGAGTTTCTTATTTATTTATTTAGCTGGTTTGATCAAAATATTTTTGTTGATTAATTATATTTGTCTTAAGGTTAATTTAAGTTGAAAGGGTACTTACCTGAGATTTCATTTATTTATTCTATTTGTACTGGTATTGATTTTGTGTTTATTTGATGTTGTGAAGCAACAAAGGTTTGTTTGAACATAATTTGGGGAAGAATACCAGTAAAGAAAATGTTTTGAATGCAGATCATACAAAAGAGAAACTAGAATAAGACAATAAAATTATTTTTTTTGTTATACATACATTAGGTTGTCTTGAATGTTTTATTTTCCTAAGGTTTATTTACATTAAATATACTTACCACTGTTTCGAGTGACGTAATCCCACAGTGGAGGCACCACCCTATTGGTTCTTAATAATTATGTGTAATTACCTATGTTTATTTGTTACATTCTAGTCTGCAATAATAACAGCTACTGGTACTGAGAGGTTTAGCCAGTCCAACACCAAATGCTAAGTACCGAGGATCCTGTTCATACAAAACCTTGAAATAGTAGCCCACTTCAGTATTTTATATCCAGCGGCAAGGAGGGGTTACATTTAATGAAGTCTCCTGTTCAGAGTTGTTCTAATTTGTATGAATATGAAGGCAAATAGAGTTTCATTTGAGTTTGCTCACATATTTAAGCTACACACACATAATGTTGTTTTTGGCCTTGTCTTCCTGAAATAAGCTAATTTTGGACAGGATCACAACTTTATTTATAATTTACCACCAGAAGGTTTTTGAATGAAGTTTCCTGCTTAGTGATGTGTGTGGTGGGGTCGAAGAACCAAAGTCCTCTAGCCACTAAAACAAATTCTAAGTTTTCTGAAATGTTCAGTTGTCCAAAAAAGATCTTCTTTATTGGTCTTCAGAAAACATCAGCAGGAGTCAGAGTTCGAAGCAGCAAAACAACTTTTAATGCCGGCAAAAAAAGGAGAGTATTTCAGCATGTATAGATACACCAGAAGCACTCTGATCAAACAAAGGATTGCATCCACCTTATATTACCTGGGGACTGTGGTTTCTCCGCCCCATGTCCCTCCTTCTAATTTTTGTTAATGGTTTGTCATATTACACCATTAAACAATTGTCCATATCAATTGGTCATTTACTCTGTTCATCTCAAACATAAGGGGGTTTCCGAATCAAGTTATACATTCCTGTGTATACTCAACTCATGCCCACCATTTCCGCCAAGGCCGTGCATACTCAGCTCATACTCATCACTTCTGCCAAGGCCACTGAACTGGTTTGGGCTGGTTTTTTATGGGTCTCTTCTACTGTCCCTTTTTTTATCCTTCTCTCTCTCCCTACTCCATTGTTTTCCTGGCCTACCTTATCTCTTATTTTTTAACAAAGTTTTTCTTACTTTTTACTCCCTTATTTCTCAAAGCCTTCATGTATTATTTTTTTTTAAAAATTATATATTTTCACTTCACACACTTTTATGAGTGTTACACACAGTGCTCTCAACTTAGGAGGTGTGCTGTGGATGTAACCACATAAGACATATCTGATGTACTTTTAATCATACCTTTGTTATACGTTGTCTAATTTCTGTAATATATACTGATCACACACTGTCTACAACATATTTATTTTATATTTATTATTTTGATCACACAACATATCTTCATCAGTTTTAGGTGCTGCATTAAAACATTCTTATTCTCTTTTGCTTCATCACAAGTCTTAGAGAAAAATTATACTACATTAGAAATGTTCTAATTTGAATGAATATGAAGGCAAATATGGTTTCATTTGTGTTCACTTACATATTTTACACACAAATAATTTTTGGACTTCTTTACACTTCATTACACAATCAGACAAACAAAAAGTAATTGAAATGAATGGCACTCAGGAACATGGACGTAAACTTTAATAAAGAAGCCACTTTTGAACACTTCAATGAGTTTGGTTGTGATTCACTGTCAGAAGGTTTTAGAAACACGTACATATGTAAGGTTCAAAATGAGCTTATTTTAGTGAGAGACGTCCAAAAACCTTCTGGTGGTAAATTACAAGTAAAGCTTGTAATTTTAAATTACAAGTAAAGCTTTGTAACCCTACGGGTTGAGGGAGATAGGGCTATAAATATCATTATAATGATAGAGTCTATGGCTTACATTAAAATGACGGCTAAATAATGAATGAACATGATCGTTTTTGGTTTTCATATTTTGACGTTAAATAATCTATATACAGCATAGATCTGACTTTAGTGATGTGTTGGTAAGTGACTGCAGCTATAGATAGATAGATAGATAGATACTTTATTAATCTCTTAGAAAAGTTCCCTTCGGGAAATTCAAATGCCAGCAGTACAGCACCTTAAACAGACAAACAATGAGATAGAAAATAAATATCAGGCTGCGTACAGAAATTATCAAATCAAATGTGCACTGAATATATGTACACAATGTACACAAGGTAGAGAAGAGGGGCCAGTGCAGTCCTCGGAGGGATGTAAATACAGATGAGATTAATTGAACTCCCTTGGCAGATAGTCAAGTCAAGTCAATTTTATTTATATAGCGCCAAATCATAACAGCAGTTATCTCAGGGCACTTTTCATGAAGAGCAGGTCTAGACCAAACTCTTTATTACATCAATTAGAGGCCCAACAGTTCCCACTCAGAGCAAGCACTTGGCGACAGTGGCAAGGAAAAACTGTGGCCGGAGGCTAACGACTAGCAGTTCTAGGTCAACATAAGACCACCTTCACAGAGACATGTCCTGGGTTACTCCATCGGTTGTTAATGTACATGATGAGTCCTCTACTTTTGCTTTTCCTGCAGGCTTTAGTGTCTCTTTAGGCTCTCGCTGAGGTGAAACTCAGCAGGTCCTTATTAGCATCCGGTATGCAACAGGTTAGCCACGTCTCCGTGAGGTAAAACAAGCTGCTTTCCCAGTAAAATCCGTTGGCTGATAAGCGTGGACAGGACGTACATCTTATTCGCCAGGGCATTTTCATTCCACATCAGTATGGAGTGAAATGTGATGGTTTAAAACTCCTTCACTTATCCATGTTAGCCCAGCCTTTACCTTGGCACCAGCTATGCATCCACAATATTTTCTTCTTAGGATATAAATAAAAGCACAAAATTCCTGTACTATAGCTGTGGAATAGCAAGTAGTATAGAAGTAGGAAACAAGGTAAACAAGCTGTGGAGCAACTGGAAAGGCGGCCGCATCTCCCACAGCGCCAAAGAAAAAAGAGGCTTAAGGTTACTGTTTGTCTCACCAACATACAGTGCACTGTTTTTTTGTTTTGTTTCTAAGAAACAGAATGCTTTTAATGTCTTGAAAAAGTAAAGTTTTAAAAGGACTGTTGTAGTACCAGAGTAGGCTTTCAAAGAATTAATTGAAGTCTGAATGCTCTAGCTGTGGTCTGTTAGAGAGGAGGGGATGCCTCGTATGGAACAGAGGTGCTGGGAGACTACATCCTGCAGTTTGGACAATGTGGGTGGCTTTTGGAGAATGGTGTATTTGACTGTTTATCTTATAAAGAATCTCCAGAAGAAGGAGACCTCAGCAGTCTGTATGGTTCAGGGGCAAAGTAAGGACAGCCTGCAGTCATTTGTGAATTAGGCTCTCAGTTTTGCAGAGATTCAGTCTCTTCTCAACTATGAGGCCAGTAGAGTGCTTGTTGTAGCAGCCTCATCAGAAGATGACCAGCTTGTTGGCGTTGGCTCTCGGGCTAAGAGCAACGGGAAGGAGATATGGGATAGCCAAGCTGATGGCTACACAGACTTCATCATAGGGAAGAGCTGTGTCCCAGGGACACATATGTACAAACTGCAGCAGTACCTGAGGAAATGGCAGCAATCTGACACTGCTTCCACACCTGGTGATCACATCTCAACAGCTTCAGCTAAATCACTGGCTAAGTTATTTGGTTCATATTTTTATTCACATTTTTTGATGTGAGATTAGTATTTATGTATGACCAGAAAAAGTCTTTTAAATTTTCCTTGTATACATCCATGTTAAAATATACATGACATGTGACAAATGCTCTTAATTTATCCTAATTCTTGTTTTTGTACTCTAATTCTTATCTGTGCTACAGTGATGGATGTGGATGAGGATGAAGAGCTGGAGAGGGTGATGTTGAGTCATGTTGGCTGATGATTTTGTCTGTTGCTGTCTGTCACGGGGGTTCCCTGTCAATACAACTGCTGAATTACAGGCATTACCAGTTGATGGTAAAAACACGGTAGTCCTGTTCATGTAATCAAATGTGTTTCATTAACATAAAATTACTTTTATTTACTTTCCTGTATAGCTCCAGCCTTACCAGGTATGTAGAGGAAGACACCTGTGCCCCTTCCTCCGGAGGTGGCATGTCTTCTCAAGGAGGCAGCAGGTCCCACAGAAGCAGAGAGGCCTGAGTTTTTTTTTTTAATTTACAAAAACACATCCATAAGACTCAAATCAAATACAGTGACTATAAACAAAGTGCATGGAGTACAATGACAGTAATGACTTTTTTTGTCCTATCCATTTTTCTTTTTAAATTCTAGTTCCGTCAGCCCAGCCACCCATTCCTCTTCCCCAGGTGAATGAACTCATGCACCTTAAGTATGAGCGAGCTTACCTGGCATATCTGCATGCCTTAAAATATAAGGGATTCTGAGGCTGTGTATGGACAGAAGACCATTGGGCAAGGAAAACATGCCACGTGCTTTTGGGCCATATGAAGATCCCGAGGGCTGATGTGGCATCTCCGTGTCCATTTCCTACCTGACTGACTGCCTCCTTCAGACGTCAGGAGCCAGCCTTGTCCAAACCCCTCCAGGGCACTTTCACAGTCTTCAGGTCTGACCACACCAGGAAGGTAGCACGGAAAGTAACGTTGGCATCTGGGGTCATGTCTAGTTATGCCATCATGAATGAGAACTGGCTGATTGTTTCCTGGGTGATGGTTCAGTCTGAGTCTGAGAGGTCTTTGGAGCTGATGTACCAGGGAATGATCAAGAGGTACAGTGATCCTGGAGTAGAAAAGGCATGCTACCACTGGATGGACAGGTGAGAACAGCCATCTTCTTTTTTCAGTGCCATTCAAACCGACAATGTTATGTCTAAATTTTCTTTTTTTTAAATCTAAGTTATTGCCTTACATTTAGGGATTGCTGTGCTCCATTTAAGATCCCAGACTGCAACTCTGGTGAACATCTAAAGTGGGATGCCTGAACTCCCCCCTTCCATTATTGCTGGGGCCGCTGGCAAACACTTGTGCCTCACGGTCACATTACAACACCAATATCATGATAAAACTGGATTTGTTCCACTGCCTGAGACGTTTCTCTTGGAAGCGCACCTCTGAGCATCACCTTCTGTTCAGCACTTTCTTCCAGCTTCTCTCTGCTGCCTTCTATGTGGTGGATCAGGAGGATCTAAAGATGCTCCAGGATGCGTATGAGTTCTGTGGTATCCATCCATCCGATCTGATGGACTGTTCCAGGCCCAGGGCTTGACAGGGGTTGCACAGTGAAACTACCAAAGGCTAGTAGACCTTAGCCAGCCAGGTGTCATACTCTCTGCAGACTTTGATTCAGCTTTAATGGCTGACTTGAACTCTGTCTCCAAGAGAGTGACTGGGCAGGAGAAGTACCCTGCTCTGACAGAGACACTGGAGAGAGGTTTGGCCTAGAATACAGAGAACCAGGCTGCCGTCCCTCTGGAGTGGGACAAACACAGAACTCAAAAGAGAGTCAAACCACCTGCTCTTGTGCCACCGCCCCCTATGCAGCCACCCCTGCCTGCCCAAGCCATAACTCCAGATGTCGCACCCTCCTCCAGCTGGACACCACTCTCTGGCATGGTATCCTCTGGACTGGCACCATCTGTCAGCCACCTGCTCTCTGCTGGTGCACAGCTAAAGCAGGAGATGCTGTCAAAAGACGACAAATAACACCCAGCAACAATGGGTAAGATAACATGATGTTTTGGACACACAGTTTTTACATTTTATTGTAATGCAACAACATGATCAACTGAGGAATTTTTATTGCTTTATTGTGTTCCAGAAATCTCTCATCGGCTGCCCCTGCACCCCACAACCAGGCCCCACATATCCCGTAATGTGAAGCACCTGGCAAAACTTCTGAACACCAGTTCTTCTTTGAACACAAGCCAGGAAAAACTTCTGGAGACTCAGCAGCTGTGGCATTCTGTACCTGAGAGGAGTGAGACAACTAGTGTTCCTGTGGTCAAGCACTTTTTAACCCACCTGCACCTGCCCTGTCCAGACCTCATTCATTGAGAAACTCCATTGAGAAAATTGTGGAGGGCATCTTGGAGAGGCAGCGGCAGCAGCAACAACGGCACCGGCCGCAGCAAAAGAGAAGGCAGACAAAGCCATGCCTGTGGACAGCCCAGGTCTCGATATGAGAATGATGGATCCTCCATCCACTTCTTCAAAGAAGGTGCATCAAAGTTAGACTGCTGAGGGACTCTCTTATAATGCCCTTTGAAGAATTTGTGGTGACAGAATTCTTCCAGAGGGAGCTGGAGGCCACCAACAAACATGTTTAGGATGGGATGGAGAAAAAGAGGAAGCCCAAACATTCGTATGCGCTTCCCTGGAGTGGCAGGGAAATACATTTACTGCCCATCTAAAGTGTACTCTCTGTACCTAGATAAGGGCATGGCCAAAGAGATGAACTGGAAGGAATTTCAGGAGTCTTCTTTCTATGAGGCAGAGAGACAAAGATGGGTGGAAGGAAGGAAGAAATGATTTACATGTATATGTTCTAAAGGTTAATTGAATTAATGTTCTGGGTGTTTATATGTTCTCTAGTCTTCTGTATAAATGAAAATAGATTCTGAATACATGTAAATTAACAATTATGTACATAATGCTTTGTATGCACATAGTTTAGATTATTTTGTTGTACACATGTACATAGTGCTCTCTTCTCGTTTGCAGTCTTTTGGAGCATGGGGATAAATGTATATATATGTGTAATTCTCATTTTTATTTAGTCATTGTAGGCTCAGCAGTTACAGTACATTTGAATGCTCCTTAAATGTTCCATATTACTTCTGAAACTTATCTTTAATGCTTCAATGCTATTACATTTGTGTTGACATTGAGACATGTAAAAAGTATTCTAAATGTCTGTATAGAGGGGCCCATGACACCACATTCATCCTTACAACTGGCCTTTTTGATCAGACTGATGCTTTTTATTTCAGTCTGACTGTCAGATAGAAAGCCAGTGTCAAAAGTCAGTTCAACAGATGCATTCTGGATCCTCATGCTTTGAATCAGTTATCCCCCCCAGTGTTTTTTATATCTGTGATGAAGACTGAAATGTTAAACTGGCCTGGATGCATGTCTGATATCCTGTTTTCCTAATTTTAACTAATACTGTGCCCCCTTTTGGTTAAAGTTTCTTCTTTTTAGGTTTGTTTATTTTGTTTTGTTTATTTTTTTCACAACTAGTACAAGTTTACTATTGGTGATTCAGAATGTGCTCTTTGTCAAAACTATCTCTTTGTCAAACTATGCTCATTAATTGAACTGAACTTTAATTGAAATATTACATGCTGCCTTTTTTCCTGCCTAAATAAAACAAATTCTTAGCAAATTCTTTCCAACTCATTATTATTGTCAACACAGTAGTTTCTGTGTCATAAGAATGGTATCCGAGTATGTTGGTTCAATCAATTTGAGCAGTATACCAACAACTTTTTGTGGAGGCTATTAATTACGATTAAACAAACTTTGACAAAGAAGGGAAGAATTGAAAAAACAAACTGTACTTATTAGTTGCTGCCAATCTGGTGGAGCAGTATTTCAAAATGTTTTAAGATGGAGCGTTTGTGTCATCCAAAAAAATTGATATAACCTACAAACACAATTTACACTTATCAGTTCCAACTAATCTTTAAACCCAAAATGTTTAATGCTTTTCTTTCATATATCTAACATTTAATAATACCTCAATGGCTTGTCAATGGATTGTCATTACACAATCAAAATACAAAAAGCAATAGACATGAATGCCATACAGAAACATGGAGCTAAACTATAGGGAAAAAGTTGATTTGGTGCGCTTTGATGAGTTTAGTTGTGATTCACTTTGAGAAGGTTTTAGAAACACGTTTTCTCACTCAGAAACATGACAATGTGAATGAATATGAAAGATATCACAGGTTGATTTTCATTACATTACACGTAATACACATACAGTCCTGACCAGATACCAGGCTGCATGCTCAAGGAGTGTGCAGAACAACTGACACATGTCCTTACGGACATATTCATATGTAGGCTACAAAGCCTCAGCCATCATCCCGGTTTCAAAAAAATCCACAGTCTCCACCCAGGACTATCGCCCAGTAGCATTCACCCCCATTATAATGAAGTGCTTGGAAAAGCTGGTCAAAGGTCACATTACTTCCATCCTACCTCCTTCACTCGACCCACTTCAATTAGCATACCACCCAAAACGCTCCACCCAGGATGCCATATCCACTGCACTCCACCTGACCCTGGAACACCTGGAAAACAAGAACACACTGGTCCGGATGCTGTTCTGGGCTCACTGGGACTGAACACTCCCCTGCAAAATTGGAAACTGGATTTTCTGACAGACAGGCCTCAATTTGTATCGGGAGGAAACAACAGGTCAGACACAATAACACTGAGCACAGGTTCTCCGCAGGGGTGTGTCCTCAGCCCCCTACTTTACACCCTGATGACCCACGATTGTTGTGCAAAGTACAACACAAATCACATCATCAAGTACTACAGAGAGGAGGTGAAACTCTTTGCAGACCAGTACAGCAACAACAACCTGATCCTAAATGTGGAAAAAACCAAAGAGCTGGTGATTGACTTCAGAAGAAAACGGCCCGTGCATATCCAAATCTACATCAAGGACACTGCTGTGGAGATCGTCCCACACATCATGTTCCTGGGGGTTCAAGTAGCTGACAACCTCACCTGGTCTCTGCACATCTCCTCCACTGTCAAAAAGGCTCACCAGCACCTGCACTTCCTGCAGGGGCTAAAGAGAGCACACCTTAGCCCATCAATTCTCACCACTTTCTGCAGAGGCACCACTGAGAGTGTGCTAACCAGCAGCATCTCTCTTTGGCATGAGAACAGCACCTCAGACAAGAAGGCACTGAGAAGAGTGGTGAGGACAGCTGCAAAGATTATTGGGGTCACACTGCCACCCCTTGGGGACCTGGCAAAACAACGCTGCCTGTCAAGGGCAATGAGAATCACCAAGGACCCCAACCACCCCTGTCGTGGACTGTTTTCTCTCCTGCCCTCAGGTAGAAGGTACCGCAGCCTGGTTCTGGGACAGCTTCTATCCCACCACCATCAGACTGCTCAACATTGTAAAAACACTGTAAAGAAACCAAACACCACACAACACACACTACAAAGATTGCAAAACGATGAGTAGACCTCAGCCATACAGTGCATTACTGGACTTCACACCACTCACCACATGGGCAATATGCTGAGTTGATCTCAGCCACAATTGTGCAATACTTGAATTCTGTGCAATACCTGAACCATACCATGCAATATGCAGCAAAATAGTGCAATACTATTATTTATCATTGTGATATTTATGTTATATTTTTACCAAGTCTTTTCTTAGGGCATTTACCTGTCTTTTATTGTGGCTCGATGCAGGGGCAAATATGGGTTCATTGGAGTTTACTTGGACACTTTGGAGTCATACACACAATGTTGTTTTTGGACTTCTCTCGATGAAATAAGCTAATTTTGAACAGGATGATAAATTTTAATTATAACATGTCAGCATCCTGTTCAAAATCAACGTATTTCTCCGAGAGAAATTAAAAACATTATGTATAATGCACTTATATATGTGAGTAAACTCCAATAAAAACATATATGCCTTCATCTTCAGCCAAATGAAACCATATCTAAACTTCATTTTAAGGCTTTCTGAGAAGAAGATATAAGTAATCGTCCTGCTCAGAATGGGGTTGTGGTTATTGAGTGCCACCTGGTGGCGAATTTTATAATGACATATCTCATAATGAAAGGCTCCTTTTTTAAACGCTCAACTTATGATGAATCTATCTGAAATGGAAACTTGTTTGCGAAGTCCAAAAACAACATTATGTGTATTACGCTTATTACGCCTTCTACAAACACCAAAGAAACCATATTTGCCTTCATATTCATCCAAATTCCATCATATCTAAGATGGAAACTTCATTCTAAACCCTTCTGGAAGTTAAGAACAGTTCAAGTTATCATGCTGTTCAAAATCACTGTATCTCAGCGAAAGAAGGCCAAAAACAACATTATGTGAATTACGCTTAAATCCCTGAATAAACATCAAAGAAACCATATTTGCCTTCATATTCATCCAAATTCCATCATATCTAAGCAGGAAACTTCATTCTAAACCCTTCTGGTAGAAAGATCTAAGTAAAGTGAATCATCCTGTTCAAAATCACTGTATCTCAGCGAAAGAAGGCCAAAAACAACATTATGTGTATTACGCTTAATTCCTTCTAGAAACACCAAAGAAACCATATTTGCCTTCATATTCATCCAAATTCCATCATATCTAAGCAGGAAACTTCATTCTAAACCCTTCT
>JAPXVT010021579.1:0-13291 GCA_029823135.1 Acanthurus reversus | reverse complement strand
CAGAGCGCTAACCACCGGCACAACAACAACACACAGGACTCCGGCTGGACCGGAAATGAGGCAATACGCTTACCGTAACACGTCAGCAGTCAGGACATGGCAAGTCACCAGGAGCCAGCATGGGAAGAAAGCGGTGTAATCTGTGCAAAAGAAGCACTCCATGGAGATGTGAGGAGTGTGGTGTCTGCAGCTAGAGAGGAACTGCTTCAGGGAGTACCACAAAGACAGAAAAACGGCTGGTAGTTGTTTGAGGAAACAGGCCCTCCAATGAAAACCAAGTGCTCAGGGCTCATAATCTTTCTGTGTTTGTTTTGTCAATGTTCAAATTTCAAATGGAATCTTCTAAATCATTTGAGATATATGCATTACATTTTATTTTTCACTAAAAACCTCTAAAATCAAATTCCGTTTCTGTGTTTTTCTTCCCTTTAAGCTGTTAATACATACTCAAAACATTTTAGTAATGTTAAATCACTGCCAGATATTGAAAGCTGAAGTAATCCTGGAAAAAGGAGCAAAAGCACTTACTCACAGGACATAATATGACACTTTTACAGCCAAAGCAACACAGTAAGTCCAGGCAGCCTGTTTGAGACTTAAGCCTTAAAGGGGTTGTGTAACTCCCAGCGTACCCCTTGTTATCGATGAATCCAACTATAATGATTATGGGAATTGGGCCAATGTAGAGATTTTCCTTGTCCCGGCAGAGATGGAGAACGTTTTTAGAGACACCCTGTCTATTTGGCATTAGTATGTTGTAGAGCTCTACCATGGGCGCGCCTGACATCAGGTGCAACAGATACTTTTTTTTACAAATAAACTGGCCGATACAATCTTAACATGGTATTGAGCATTTGCAGTGGACATTAGAGAGAATTAATCTTTTGAAGGTCTTTTTGGCGGTGTTTTAGTGTACACCATCAAGCAGTTTCCCTCCTGCTGTTTGGTTGTCATATTCCTCACAATATTCAACACCACATCCCCCACTATGTTTGTGGCTGCTGTTTTCAAATGTGGCTTAGCCAAATTGAATCCTCTTTTTAACAAGGGGACCGCCATCCTAAATAGATTGTGAAATATACCATTTAATCCATGGCCGTATTGTGTGCTTTTCCCTTCAAACCCTTGTAATTTTCCTCCAGCTTGAGTCATGTAGTATGATATATACAGCTATTAAAGTTCTCCGTCGCTACAACAGATTTCCGTCAATTGGAAAAATTAGAGGGGAAAAAAAAAGTTCCACGTGTTGTTTCTTGTGGTACCGTTTAGGCTATCCAATCTAACATGTTCAGGCTTTAAATTTATGATGGTTTCAACCAGTAAAGCCAGCCAAAGCCATGGTATTAGCCAATCAGAGGCAAAGCAGGGGCGTCGGTCTTGCCAAAAAAAGAATCTCGTAGCCTGTGAGGCTTGTTGAAGTTTTGCAAGAACATCAAAAACTGGGAAACGGTAAACAGTGTCACCCTGCATAAGTCATTTGGTTTCACTGCCAAAAAGCACCATTGAAACATTTGCACAAAAATTGCACTTTTTTTCTTAGTTTTCTTTTTCTTTTAAGTGATAACAGGCTCACTTATGATAAAAGTACTGTTTTTGTTGGGTGTTCTGGTTTGATAAATGTACTGAAAAGTTATGTAGATGGTTGATTATTTGTATGACTACATTACAGAGTCAAGCTTTGTAAAAGTAAGGCTATCAGTTTTATTGAATAGATTGAAAACACTGAAATTACATAAAGGTAAAATGACAATAGAAAGGTGTTAAAAATCACCTTCTTCCTTCAAAATGCTGTTGGTCTTGAGTATTTAACTAGTGTAGGTTCAAGCCTATACATACTATACTCCTCCTTACAAGAAAGCCTTTGGGAAGTGACACATGCACATGGCTGGGGAATATGATCTGGCCTGGGGAAAATTTATTTATTATTTTTTTTCTTGTCTTTAATCCCTTTACATATTAGGCATCATTGCGAGTGTATGGGCTGTGTGTCATTTTCAATGAGTACTTAGAAATACTGCTTCAGCAGTCTGAAGTGAAGTTTGACAATTACTTTTCCGTATGCAAAGGGTACACGCTGGTTTTGGTCGTCTTTTAATGAGATCTTGATGCTGTCAATGTGTGATTTACAGAGCCTAACGTATTGTGGCCTGTCATAGGTCATAGGTGATCTTGTGATCATCTGATTACTGGGTCCTTCAATATGTATCTTTAAAAGAGGCACGTAACTGTCACCCACTAGTTGATAATCCACAGTGTCACTATAAACAAATATGTTGTGTATCCCCGCGTTTATATCTGCCAGATATGGTGCCTTATACACTATAGCCTTGTCATTTAATATGGTATCTTCATAAATATCAAAGGACACATACTCCTTTTTCGCATTCTTTGACTTCTTAAAAAAAGGGGTGCTGCTGATGCTCTCAGATTGATAATCTATAATGTCTTCTTTGGGAGTTTCAAAGGATACTCCTGATTTAAATCCCAACATCTGAGCAAGTTTTCCATGAAATGTTAAAACAATGTTTCTTATTGGTAAAACAATAACTCTGTTTTTGACAGAATCGTACTGTAGCTTTATGTGGCCCATCCAATTTGTGGAAAGACGTTTATTTCCGTCACAAACTCATGTATGGTCACGTAGAACCCTGTAGTAGCAGTTATATGCTTCTTTATTTTGTTTTCTCGTCAAACGCCTCAAATTCTGCATCTTTCAGCGGGAAGCTTGTCCATGTTTTTGCATATTATATTTCAGTTAAGCCCACTTCATAAGGTTCTGTAAAGTGCAGGGGTTTCACCAACTTTGTTCTAAAATTTGGTATAGTGTTGGTAAAATTCTGCAGAAGAATTGCTTGGCAATGTAACAAAAAATCCTTCATCATCCATTTTGCCCCAACTGATATCGCTTCTTGGTATGAAAAGCACCTAATAATGCTACGGTAGATGAATGAGTTGTTTTTCTGAAACCCAGGAATTAAATTTCTCAGACCAACCCAACCATTTTTTTTTTCTTGGCCAATATTTTCTTTATTTTAAAAACTTTGTTTTTAAAATAGATTACTAATTGCAACTCTGGCTCATAAAATGTACCTTTCACTGGCTCGCCCGCGCGGTCCACCAGTTTATACAAAAGAGGATCTCTGGCTATACGTTCTGTGATCGTGAAAAACTCATCTGTGAACCTTTGTTCATATCCTTTTCTAAACACACCACGTAGTTTTGCTATTCTCACTTTATCGCTCTCACTATATTTTAAGGATACTGTTCTTGGTGGTTTTAACTTGTACAGATTGTCAGACTATTTTCTCGTTGTCTTTACTCACATCGACAGGTGCCGTCTTTATCGAGCTGTGACAAAACTTGCTATAGGCATCAACAAGGTCCTGGACAACATCAACGTATCTGCGTAAATGAACAGACATTAAATACCTCCATGTACGTGTCTTGAGAGTTCTGTCAAAATGCTGCACTACACTAGCCTTAGTCTCGTTTGGCGTTTAAAAATGTTTGATTTTATACTGATCAATTAGTTGTTGAAACTGTTTATTATAAAACTCAGTGTGTGCGTCCGTCTGGAGTTTTGCCAGGACACGGCCCTCACTCAGAATATCTTCAAAAGCTTTTGTGGCAGATGTACCGCTTTTGTTTTTAAGACACGTAACCCAAGCGTATTTAGCAAATGCATCAATACATGTTAACAAGTATCTCACCTTATCGTTTTCTGTAGAATATTCATTCATATTGACCAAATCCATCTGGAACTGTCAATACCGCTAACAAAAACTCTGTTTCTTGGAAACAGTCTTGCCGCTTTGGGTGTACACATCCTGACCAGTAAAAAGTTTTTTACAACAGTTAGTGAAGGTGTGACACCTGTAGAATCCCTGACAGCATTGCGGAGCTTGTTAATGCTCCCAAGACCTCCGGGATGAGAAGAGTCACAATAAATCTTTTGCAATGTACTTTCCATGGTAGAGACAAGGCATAAAATGACCAGATTGTTTGTCACACAGCATTTTTTATTTCATCAGCGTTACTTGTCCTAAAAAACACAACGGTTCAAGTTTTTAAAACACTTAAGGTATCTACTTAACAGGAAACCTTGTGTTACTGTTAATGAATATATGCATCTTTTGCAACACTTGTAAGGCATCGGTGCATTGTCATTTTTTAAACATAACTCATGACATCTATAAACAATGTGTACAGGGTTAACATGTGATGCAGTTTCATCTCATTTAAATAATTTGTGGTATGCACGATAACCTCACAAAAACCACCTAGCACAGGCTTTTCGTGCATCGTCATCATCATCAGCTGCACTATCTCATCCCATTTTGTTGTGGAAGACTGTGCTCTAACCACATCCATTACTGTCTCTAATCTACAGATATCTGATGGGTTAACACGACTTTTGCTTTTGTATTTTGCAACATCATTCATATTGTTATCAATAGCCTAATCCAAAATACCACATAATTCACAGATGACCTGCTCCCCGAATGCTGTAAAAGGTTTTGTGAAAAAATTCCTCATTATAAACCCAGTAAATATTTATATGAACACACAAAAAAAGAAATAAAATCAATCAGCAAACTCAGTTAAGGTACACAGCCTTGCATTGCGTTTACAAAACTCTAAATCTTCCTCAATCCCTCTCCAACAATCGCTAATTGTGCAAAGCTGGATTATTTTGATAAAGTCATCTCCTATCATTTCTTTGATTCGGTCTGTGATCCTCTTGACAGATTTAAGTCCATGAAAAAAAGCCTCTGCAGCACCTTGGACTCTGGCTTCTTCAATGTGAATTCTGCTTGAGGTCAAGAAGTGATGGATGGCTGGAATAAAACGGTTAGTCCACAGCCTTTTTTGTAAGCTTGTCAAACTTGCTCCCATAGAAATACTTGAGGATCTCAGTCAGACATGGATGGTGTTTCTGGCTGGGCTGATTAATCTGACAGCTGTAGCAAATCTCCCAATACTTGTACAGAGCATTATTAAGCAGATGGAGGACAATGGTTTTCACCCCATCTATGAAGACCATTGATAGGATCTCATCTGGTTGGTCACCCGTCACTTCTGCGTGGCAGACCTGGAGTTCATCACACCAGCTGTCTGAAGATAAAGGAGGGGTCTGCATCAAAAGAGATGGAGGAGGAGGAGACGACGGAGGCGTCTCTAACACCACAGGTGATGATGGCTGTGTCTGTCTGCCTCCTCCACCAGCGGAAGAGGAGTTGGAGGCGGGGTTCCACAAGGCATCAAGAGCGTTGGAGATGCAACTTAGCTGGATAAGCAGTTTTCACTACTATGGGTGTGCCATATCAGGACACGGAACTCACGGTTTAACATCAATATATATTTGCATATATGCATGCACTCATTCTACACATATGCCTACCATTTGTTATTAGCAGTCATTGTGTCTGATGATTTTCAGCCTAAACATCGGCTGTAGGACACTAGTTTGCACGCAAGGTGGAATATTGTCAAAAACAAGGCGTTTTCTGATATTTTCAAAAGATGTAATGATTCTGTCTCTTTTGATGGCTTTGTCGACTTCCTCAAACACCTTTTCCAAAGACCTCCAATCGCACCTCTGAATAAAGAAAACATTTTTAAACCATGAGTCAAATTCTTGAAGGGTCAGAGGGTATGGTTGTGATTTCCATTCTTCTCGCCCTCTGGCTGCTATCACTCTCTCTCTGTCTACACACTGAGAAAAATAAAATCGTCTGGATGACGGGAGAAACGATCGGCATCAATTTATTACAGCTGCGGACCCATTGAGACACGTAAGGCACCTCAGGAAAACCAGGCTGGTCAAGGTCCAAACAGTCGACAGAGCAAAACAGTTTAGTTTTACAGACAAACATCCACTCCGTGTTTCACCGTCCCCAGAAC
Organism: Acanthurus reversus; assembly: GCA_029823135.1. Taxonomy (NCBI): domain Eukaryota; kingdom Metazoa; phylum Chordata; class Actinopteri; order Acanthuriformes; family Acanthuridae; genus Acanthurus; species Acanthurus reversus. The sequence continues at coordinate 7,387 of JAPXVT010021579.1, read as the reverse complement.
CATCAACTGCATGACTACCAACACTTAACCTAACACGGCCATCATGATATTTTACAGAGTAAACATACTCATTCGACCCCTCGAATTCTACTTTTAATTCAGACGGTCCACTTTCTACGCGTCTCTTTTTGTGACAGGAAGCATCTGATCCTGAAGCACATGGTCTGACATAGGTAGACATACCCACAACATCGCAGGAATGGTCAAGACCCTCACATCCCACGGCTTGCTGTGATTGGAAGGGTCCTCTGCTGATGCTGCTGCCTCGAAAAAAGACTGGTAAATGGATTCAAATGCACAACACATATATATATACACAGTTAAACACGCCCACGTTTCCCAGCCCACCCATTCCCACGTCAAGTCAAGGGGGCGGGGAATGCACATGGACGCATATGCACATGCATGCGGACTCATGTACATGTGTATTGATGAAACGGGACCAGCAGCATAAATTGCAGAGGTGGAGTTCATATCAGGAGCTAATGGTGCAGACTGTAAAATTAACTCATTTTGAAGACATACAGCGTCTCAGGAGTCATGTAGAGAATAATATCCACATTACAGGTAAGCTACTCTAGAAAGACAAACACATAAAGGCGCAGATATCTCAGCTGAAAAATAAACTGAAGGAATTAAAGAAGAGGGAGGAGGGGCTCGATGTAGACCACACATGGTGTTCTTTCGGGCAGAAAAGCACTGTTGGAGCACTCAGCAGTGCTTGGAAGAAGCACTTGTGTACTGAGAAAAAATGCTGTACATGCATCGCCATGACAACAATATCATGACAAGGACTGCTGTATGACTGTAACTCTTCTGTTGCTTTTACTGTCTGTTTTCTGTTTGCAATCTTCTTGTTTTTTTACTATGAGTGAACATCAAACAGAGGATCCTCCCTCATATCTTCATTGGATGATGAGCTTAATAATGATATGGACCTGCTATCAGGGCTGTAGCGAACAAACACAGATCACGGAGGATGTAGGTGCATGACATGAACAAACACAAACACACAAACAAGCTTTCCTTTCTCTGTTATGATAGTTTTTGTCGGACATATGTTACAGCTTTGGGTACATGGAGACAGCCAACACCAGCTTCTCCTCCATCTTCAAGTCCTTACCGATCTACTACTCATTGAAACAATAACACAACAAAAAGATCCACTTCTTATTGAAAAGAGTGCCGTCACCAGCGCTTTTCTGAAAAGTTGACCATTTTTAAACTTTTAAGCGCTCAAAGCACACAGACAAGCTGCACAAAAAAGGGGGAGAAGAGGGTTGCTGTTTTTCTCTGTGCGGCTGCTCTGTCCTCATTGAGAACCATCGAAAAAAGATGCTGGCACTCAGGAAAAAAAAAAAAAGCCATGTGGACGCTGGCCCTAAGTTTATCATTCATCCAGTCATTATAATAATATGTAATACTCCATCCAGTCAGGAGTATTAGTGCGTATGTTGTAGATATTAGCCAGATATCAGCTGATATGAAAACATATGGGTTATAAAAAACAAAAAGCAGGAAAAAAAAACAATGCCTGAGGTCAGGTTTCCTCTTTCTTATATTAGGGTGGTCACGTCCCGCAGTCCCTTGTGGCGATTACGCCCTAGACTGTACGTAAAAATCTGAATTAAATAAAACCTAACTGTACTCCTTGAGGTTTTCTTCATGATCTCTTCTCACCGTAGGTCACCCGGTTCCTCTGGCTGACCTCAACTGCTGCCAAACTGAAGGACTTTCAACTGCAGTACACATCCAGCTAACATGCCTTTCAAAACAAAAGCATGCTACCTGATATCACTATGAAGTATCTGCACCCCCTCTCGGGTTACTCATGCATTACAATGGTAAGGCTTTTCTCCAGTATGGATACACTGATGATTCTTCAAAGTCAGTTTATGCCTGAAACTCTTCCCACACTGGTAACAAATGTAAGGCTGTTCTCCAGTAGCCTATTGATAAGCTGATGATTCTTTAAAGTTGGTTTATACCTAAAAACTTTCCCCACACTGGTCACAAACGTAAGGCTTTTCACCAGTATTGATACGCTGATGATTCCTCAAAGTTGATGGATACTGGAAAGTCTGTCCACATAGTTTACAAAGGTGAGGCTTTCCTCCAGCATTCTATAAACTTATTTGGATCCAGCTGTCCTCCATCAGTTCTGTCCTCTGCCTCATCATGAGGTCTGTATGGATTTTGACAGGTCTGTTTATAAAAGCAAAACGAGAAGAAAAAAAATGGACAGAGAAAAGAGTGTCAATAGTACGAGAGGATATGAAATTGTAAATTCTTTCTCATTATGCAGTGAGAGGTGTCCTGCTACATATTAGAATAGGAAATGGCAGAGATGAAAATTGAGTTTGGTTTATTTCGTTAGCTCTAGGTTTGTTGTGATAATTACTATGTTATCGACACATTGTGCGGTAAGGTGAATGTAATGTGCTTCTTGATCTATATGGCCTAAACTTTAGGTGCAAATGTGCTGTGACTGCGGCAAACCCTGCGGTGAGTGTGAAAGGCCCTTATATTATCCTTAATCGATGTAATTATTGTTGATTGCAATTTTTCTGGGACAATATATATTCTGACAAAGTTTGTTATTGTGACAGGCCTGAACAAGTCTGTTCTGGTCTTCATAATGACCATTAAAAATACAAATTGATTTGCAATTAGCCAATTTTTATGGTGACTTTATTTCTACCACTAGAAAAAATGTTAAACTTAGTCATGAGAGTGAGATGAATCTGAGTAAAGAACACATTGTTATCAGTGAGACTCAGTAGCACTTTGAGCTGAAAATTAGACATTTTAAAATCCTACACGTGGACTCTAAAGAGAACACAGACCAGGTTAATAATGCTACTATAACATGCGCAAACTCAGCCTAGTTATCATAACAATATTGACTTACTAAATAAAAGTGTGAAATCATTAAAGATATTTGTATTACTGAACAAAATACGGGTTGCAGCAGAAGAACTTGTACCAATAATCATGACAAGGACCATCAAACACAGAACTTTATGCAAATAATAAGAATAGATAAATATTAAATTGTAAATAAAAACTTAAAATTAATAAAATGTAATCTGACTGTAAAATAGTTTATTCCTTTGATTGCTTTTGATTGGATACTGATGGAAAATGATTTGAACAATAACAACAAACAGCGAATTTAAAGTTAAAGAACTTACCTCTGCTGATTAACTCATTTTGCTGCTCTTGTAATTATTCTCTTTCATCAGATATTCATCCGAGAATCACTCTGACATGATCAGCTAAAGGTAGTAAGTTTGGGAAAACCAAAAAACAGCGACTATGGCAAGACACATGAATAAACAAACATTTCCTTTCTTGGCTTTTAAAACATTAGTCAAAGTTTATTATAGCCCGGTTATAGCCCATTACATAGACATAATAATCTCCATTATTAGCCATAACAGAAAATTGGAATATATCTCTGAGTCATAGGTTGTAAATGACTACAGAAAAATATTAAAATATGCACAAAAAGTACCTACTTAAAAATATATGAGGCTTGAAGAATGTAATTTTACTAGTGGGTGATCATGTTTTAAAACCAGCACTTTGTGGACATGCCCTTCCCCCCCATCACATGAACAAGTAGCGATTAGCGTCCTGACTCCCGCCGGAACTTCAGTCTTCCAAATGTTTATAGCGGCACATTGAAAACTTATATTTACTACTTTGTACAATGTAAAATGACCTAACAAAATCCTAGTCTAAAGTTACAGTGATTAATTCTTCAGCTCCCTAATTGCCAATCAAAGTTTTTTGTTTGTTTTTTTGTCTGGATTTGAGTTTTCTTGGTGATAAGTTTTCTCTCCTCTGAACGGCAAACTAGATCAACTACAAATGAAACAGCTAAAGAAAGTTGGCTTTTTTCATCTTGTGTGTTTGAGGTTCACTAATCTTTTGCAGGTAAATGGACATCTTCAGGTTGTCAGAGTGGTTTGACGGATGCACTGATGGTCCCCATGGTAACAAGGCTGATCTCCATGGGGAGGGGGCTATATGTTTTGTAGCCTACCTACAAAACACATGTTGCGGCAGCTCCCCTCCCGTGGCTCCTATCACAGAGCATTTGCACCTGAACAAACAGTTAAAGAAATCACATTTGTCTTCATGTTTTACTTAATAACATTAATTACAACAATTTGTACAACATCTTGACAGCTAGGGGTGGAACGGTTCACAAAATCCACGGTTCATATCACGGTTTTGGGGTCGCGATTTCCATTCTGTAAACAGAGCTTAAAGCAAAAAAATAAATATGTAATTACCTACATATGTATCCGAATTTATAATTATATAAAAATGTTGTAATTACTTTTGACCTTGGAAAAATATGCTGGTGTGTAATACAAAATGTCAGTGTTTGCCAGTAATCTATTGTCAGTGACAATTATTGTGCATTTAAAAAAAATCATAGTTACTTCAACATTAAGTTACCTCCACTGTCTGTTTCAGTACCGCTGCTGCTGTTGTTTGTGCCCTGCTTTGCTGTTCAAACATGTTACTGTTCAGCCTGCCAGATCATAAAAAAGTAAATGTTACTATTGTATGTAACAGCAATAATCAAACTTTTACAAGATCTGTAAGAAAAACAATTGTGCACAAGGTTGAGCACTTGTACTCTGTTGTGGCACTATTTGGCAACACATGTAAAGAAGTAGCATATGAAGCAAAATTTATTTGTATAACCCTAAATCACAATTTCCCCCCTATCCTGTACAACCACTAAAGGGTAATGAAAAATTAAATTAAATTAAATCTACATGCAAGACATGCTGAACTTTCAGAAATTTTGTCCTTACAGAAAAGTGCAGCGTATGTTCAACTTGCCTCTGGTAACCAACATTACAGACATCCAGTTGCTCACTTCCTCCTCCATTCCTTTCAAGATGAATGTGAACGAATAGACATGGCTGCTCTTTTAGGCTGTTTGAATGGTTTCATGACTTCCATTTATTTGTACAGACTAACCCAAACTCTTACCCTAACCCTAACCTTAACCAGTTTATGCCTCATCCTAACCTTAACCTAACCCCAATTCATACTTTACCTCTAAACTTGGTGCCACACCGCTGCTCTGCCGGCCCGCTGGTGCATCTCACAACATGCGGGTGGAACAGTGAGCTGTCGGAACAATGAGCGGGCCCCCTTTATTTTACCTTAGTGGATTCCTGTGCAGTCTGTGCCACTCAGAAATTGACAGCCTAAGTTAAAATGAAACTCATACATTATTGCAAGATAATAACAAAAAAGTTGTTGCCACGCACTTGAACACACATGAAGATAAGAATATGCATGTCGTACTGAGGTCATGTATGTAATCTTAATGCGATATAATATAAATGGAATACATAATATTTATTTTAAGAATTTAAAAATAATTTAAATTTAATATCATCTGTCATCTGTCAGCCACGTCTTCACCCAAGAGATCTCCTCCAACACATGTAGAGGCCAAACACTCTCAATGTTCTTTACTGTGCTAGGGAACTTTCTCCCAATTTTTGTTAAAACTTGATACTCATGTTGAGATTTAATTAGGAGAGTTTTTAAAGTTGTCTGCAAACAAAATTATTTTAAATTGTCTTATACAAAATGTAGTTCTAAAGTTAGTTTAAAAAAAAAAAGCAGACAGTGATGTTCACGTGTCAGGTGGGAGGGGAATTTTTGGTAAAACATTAAATGCACTAACCTTGTCCTCCACTTACATACTGTAGTTATTGACTTCACATGTATTACCCATGCTTTTGTGTGTTGAAGTTACATTTGGTGTCTGTACAGAGTGCACAGTTAAACTGTCAAATGTCCTCTCTAAAATATAGATATTACAAGGCACTTTTAGCTGTTTTTGGTATTTACACAGATTTTTATTCTAGTTTTAATTACAGATTTGACTTGAAAAAATGTAAACCAGCCTGCAGATCCCAAGATTAGTGTGCCCATCTGACCCACTGCAGAGGGGGAGGTATGACTGTTTCATCATTTCATTAATGAACTTCAAATTAATACTGCAATTGTGAAGTTCTATGAGAATCCTGATAGTTTGGTTGAAGTGGACTTCACTCATTTAAGTTACAGAGCACTGAATAGCTGCCAACTCCCTCACAAGCGCACAAACACACAAACATATATACATATTTGCAGCAAAATATGACAATGTTTGTTACCTCTGCCTCCCCCTGCGCGAGCTAAGATCAGGAGCGATTGACAGAGAGAGAGAGCACTGGAGAGGAGAGCAAGCGTGGAAAGTTTGAATGACAGAAAAATGTTATTTTTTGATTGTTTCACAGCAGATTAAAAGCTAAATACTCCGTAGGCAGACACTCTTAGTTTCAGTTTCATTTTTCTCCTCTGCATTTCTCCTTCTAATTTAACATTATTTAATTGTCTATGTCGATCTAAGTGGTGGATGCATTGCTGAGGAGTCAGCCTCAGGGCTCTGTTCAGTCAAGCAGGCTATTTCCCTCTTACCACGATGCATGGTGGCTCAGAATCTCAATCACAACACAACGTAACAATATCTATGTGATTATTTAACAGCTTGTGGAGACATATTTGACTTTCAGTTGTCTGTTGACTTCTCTCCATACTCACTCCACAGTAGGTGAAACGCCCCCTGGTGACGCAGTGATTGTTCACACGGATTAATTTTGAAAACAACCGATGAGGACGGAGTAATGACTGTCTGATCAATCCTGAAATTCGGTCGCCTCACTCATACACTCACTCACTTAGCGACAAACAAATTTGTAGGGCTTGCCCGCCTCTGTGGTCCAGCTAAAAAGCAGTATATTAAAAAATTTGTTACACCAAAACTCTAGCATAAACACAAAGTGCAAGTTAACTGTCTCAATGCAGGTGCTCACTTTTTTTTTTTTTTGGAGCAAGAAGCAGGTCAACAAGGAACATAGCACCCTCTGCACTTTCTCTGTCTTGCTGAGCAGCCATTTCAACAATAATGTATGTCAAAGGAAGACAAAAACATGATCAGACAAAAGAGTAAATGAGACCACAGTGTAGGTGGAATTTTCATGGTGGGGAAAAAGCAAAGGGGTATGTGAGGATGGTTTGGACAGGGAGAGAAAGTTGAAATAAAGAAATAAGATTTAGAAATAAGAAGACAGTGGCTTCTTGAGTTGGATGAATGAGAAAGACAGAGTGTGCGAAAGAGAGAGAGTGCTTGTATGTTTGAGAGAGAGTGTATACTTGTGTGTGTGTGTGTGTGTGTGTGTGTGTGTGTGTGTGTGTGTGTGTGTGTGTGTGTGTGTGTGTGTGAGAGAGCATGTGTGTGAGGGTATTCACGTCAGAATACAACAAGATCTGGGCTCGTGAATTACAGCGCACAAGAGAA
>JAPXVT010019891.1:0-19080 GCA_029823135.1 Acanthurus reversus | reverse complement strand
AGCAAGAAAATGCACTCAAGTCATTTCTTTCGAAGAAAGATGTATTTGCTGTTTGCCTGTTTCCGTCGCTTTGACTATGTCATCTTGTTCTTTGCTCTGATTGGTCCTAGCGCTACCCTATTACGTGCAGAGGCAGTTTGGAAGACAGCGCTCATCCCGCCCCTTGGATTGAGCGGAGGTCTATTGGTCGTTGCCAGACTATACATTTTAATGTTATGGTATGGCTTGCCAGGCTAGGGAAATTGCACAGTGTGACAATAATTATTATAATATTAGAGTAAGGAGGATAGTGCAAATATGACAATAAATATCAGAATATTAGAATACTGTATTAATTTCCAATTCACCAGAGGATAACAGATAACTTTGCCTTATTTGAATAAGCAGTTGAATACAACACAATGCTTGTTGTGACATTCTACTAACTGATGGGGAATTAATCAAGATTCTTGTGATTCAGCAATTTTTCCTCCCCCAAGTTTTGCAACATTACCAGCCTGGTTTAATTTATTGATCTTGTTATTGAAGATCTCAGCCAATTACAGGTTTTTCTCAAGCTTGTGCTCAAATCTAAGAAGGGGCGTTACGCAGCTCCAAGTATTCACGAACCATTCTCTCTGTTACTTGTGAAAGGGGTTGATGTCGAAACTGTAATCATAATAAAGGTGATAGTCTTATAACTTTGGCCCTACACCTGATCCTCTCCGCTAGCACTCTTCATATGTATAAAGTAGTGAGTTAGGCTTACATGCAGAACTTCCTGGTCTGCTCTGTACCAACCAGCACTGTGTACACCATACAGTATTTTGATATTCTTATAAAACTGCATCTCTTTCCTTCCTAATATTTCGTCTTTCTTAGTCCCTCCCCCCGTTATCTCTTTTTTTCTTCATCACAAGATTGACTTTTCTGTCTCCTCCAAATTGTTTCCACTTGACAACACTCTGCTCTAACACACAAATACCATCCTGAGAAACAGTATCTTTATCACCACAGGAAGTTGTACGTATGTTTTTGTAAGTATGTATTTGTTTGTGTGTGTGTGTGGTAGCACAGCAGTGTGTGAAAGGTGGAGTCAGGAGTCATATTTCTCCCAGACACACTCTTCTCCAGCTGTTTGACTTCACCATATGGAGCCCATTACACCGTACATCCCCTCACTTTAATTCCCTTCAATTCAATGTTATGGTGATCCATCTCTTTCAGGGCTTCCCTCAGTTCTCTCTGTGTACCTACAAAATTTGTCCCATGGTCTGTGCAAATGTCACTGAACCTCTTACAACGGAATCTATGTAAGGCATTAAAGCAGAAGTCAGTGTCTAATGACCTTGCTACCTTCAAGTGTACAGCCCTACTCACTAGGTAAGTGAGGATCATTCTCCACCGTTTCAAATGTGCACAGTTTCGTTCCACCTGTATGGGTCCAAAGGAGTAAATACCAGTATGAATAAATGGTGGTAGATATGGATATACCAGATTCTCCAGAAGGTTAGCCATTTTCTGCTCAACAACTGTAGCTTGCATTTGTCGCCAGAATACACAGCATTTTAAGTCTTTATGGCAGATGAATAAGCATGAGATAACCAGAATCTCTGATGTAGCCTTGAGAGCATATGGCTTTTTCCCATGTTCCCAATCTCTTGATGGATATGACGTAAAATTAGTCTGGGTATGGAGGAGTCATTGGGCAGGATGATTGGATTCTTCAAATCCTTTGTCATTGCCAGCTTATTTATCTCCCACTCTTAACATGCCTTCATCCACCATTGGATCCAGTTTACAAAGCTATGGAACCTTTTTGTCTAATTGTGGACTTAGCCCAGTACAGATTTGTTAACTTTCCAGAGAATAAAATCCTTAAGGTCCACCTGAATCTCCCTTTTCAGTATCCTGTCCACTTTCACTGCAAATTGCTGCAGCAAGTTCCAGCCTAGAGATTGTGGCATCACTCTGAATTTCTTCGTGATGAATGAGACAGGGACCCTTCCCAAACTGTTAGTGAATCTGAGGTAGCTTATGGCTCCATAACCAAATTCACTAGCATTGCAGAATTGGCAGAATGCTGCAGCCTTGAAGGGGGCCAGGTTTTGTACACCCGCACATTTGAAATCCATTAAGCTGCTCCAACTTTGATCCATTACTGCCACCTTTAGGAGTATTCGTCTGGGATAACTTCATCCCATCCACACTTAAGTTAACAGAGCTCTTGGAGGATTTGCTTTGCCTTCAGGATGAATGGGCAAAGGAATCCAAAATGATTGTATATCGAGCTAACCGTAGACAGAAAACCTCTTCTGGTAAGGGTAAAAGAGTCACTTTCAGTACCCCACTGGATCTGAAGAGCTCTTTCCATGGGCAACTTTTCCCTGTCCAAGTCCAGGTCTTTAAGTAGCTTGGCTCTGTGATGTTCAGGGCTGCTTGTCAAAACTTTGCAGCTTCTACTGGCCCACTTCGTCAACAAGAAGCTTGATAGCTTGTTCCACTGTGGCCACAGACTTGAGACAATCATCAGCCTAAAAGTAGTGTTTAATGTCTCAGTTACCTCTGCCATTTTTGTAGCTGTTCACTTCTGCTGTTTGTTGTAAAGTGAAATTAACAGTGCTAGGATACAACACAGCTCCAAAGACGTGAAGCTTCATTTTAAATGTTTCCAGGGGCTTGTTAGTGTCTCCACCAGGCCACTACAGAAAGCAGAGGAAGTCCCTGTGGCCATCTTGAACTTGTACCTGGTAGAACATTGCCTTGACATCTGCCAGGAAAGCAACTTGTTCTTGGAGAAATCTCCAGATCTCCAGCAGAACTTCTATAAAGGTGTTCCTCAGGTCTGGACCTTGAATGAGTTCCCTGTTCCCTGTTCCCTGAAGCACAATTAAACACAACTCCGAGTTTGCCTTTCTGTTGATAAACACCGTGTAAACACCGTGATGAGGTATGTACCATAACTTTCTGTCTTTCTGATGAAGTTGTTCTGACAGCATTATCTCTGCATAACCCTTTTTGAGCACATCATATTCTATAGCATATCTTGCATCCCGCTTGAACCTCTCAAGAAGATGTAAGGTTTATTCCTGTGCCATTTCGTGGTTGTCAGGCATGGTTGGGTCTCGTTTGTGAAACGGTAAGTGGCACAAGATTAAAATGACCATTTCCTACCCATCCAAACAGTGTTTTGATCACATATGGTCCATTTGGCTTGGCTATGAATTATGTCCCAGGGTTCCAGCACCTTGGGAACATCCACCTCGATCAACAGGTCAATGTCAGTATCAATCTCCTTCAGCTTTACTTTGCCAAGATAAGGCCATCTTTCCAGATTCTTTTGGGTGAGTATATACTTGTATATTGTATATATTTGTATATACTCACCTGTATATGTCTTTCCTGACATAGGAAAACTGTCCTGAACTGTCCTCCTTGCCTTAAGATTCAGCTGCTTCATGAGACTCTGTGTAATATGATGCTGAGCTGCCAAGATCAAGGAATGTGTAAGTTGAGGTGAACTTATTCCCTTTATCCACCTTGACTCTAACAGGCACTGTTGCCAGCACTATTGCACCATCCTTTCCCTCCCTAGTTGCTTCTCCTGCTGAAACAGATGCACAGTGTGACTTCATTTGTTTCACTGATATTTCTTGCCTCCAAGCTGAGCTTTTTCAATTCTTCCCAAAGCTCAGTGGTAAATGCACTTTTAGCTGAAGTCCTCTACTGCTTGAGCCACTTTACATTTTTTCCAAGGGCCTCCTCTGCCATTTTGATAAGGTGTGTGTTTAATGCAGTCAGCTAACTTCAGTGCAGCTTTATGTTAATTTTTCTCCATCCTGTGTCAACAACTTTTCGACTTTTACGAGGCCATTGTTCCTCTGGTCTTTATTGTCATGTGGGGATTTTCAACTATCAAATGATGTAAGGTATTTTTTTAAACAACTCGTGGAAAAACTTGAAAATGGCATGGCTCACATCAAACGGACGCACAGGACAAGTTACTATTTCTCCCATTATTTTCATCCACTTTAGTTTTCACAATCCACTTTAATCTTTAGGGGTTTTAGAGTTGTACAGGTTTTTTGAGGATGAAAACCTTAAAGAAAAAAATAAAATGAACACCATATCAGTATCTTTGAATCAGGTAGATACCCAAATAAAATATTTTTTTTTATTTCAAATGAAAGACATGAAATATTTAAATAAGATATTTTATTATTGTGATCTTGCTATATTATATTGTTGTTATATTGTTATCTTAACTTGGAATTTGTGAAAATTAAACTTAAATTTACTGCCTACATCAAATATTTATTTCAAACAAGGTAAGTTGAATCAAATGCCAGCTTCCTAAACATTGAATTAAAAAAAGACAGACTGACTAGTAAACATGATGGGACTACTGTTCAAAACCCATGAAAGTCAGCATTTACTGAAACTATTAAAATAAATGGCACTTCAAACATAATCAAACATCTCTTAAATAATCAAAGCAGGTGCTTTGAGTTCAGTATATTAGTTGTGGAAGGCAGCTGCTTCTCCAAAGCTCTTCCTTGAGCCACATTTGCTGCGGCAACACAGCCTTCAGGATCCCTGTCACCACCTGCTGCACAAAGTCACAAAAACGTCAGCCTCCACCTTTCACTGTCTTAAACAGTGAACCGATGAATAGGTTTGATGGAGGTGGCAAGCCAAGTGTCAATTTCAAGCCCTGGTTTGGAGTTGACCTTTGTGTTTTCTGATAATGAATTCTTCAAGTGAAATATCTTACCCAGTTTTGATGCAACACGTTTCTAGTCTGAGGGGTGATTTGAGAAGACACACTTACATAGAATCTGTAAGAGAAATGTGGGCCTACGTACTGTGATATTTCCACCCAGGTCCAACCTTTGCAAAGCTCTACGTTCTCTATTTTATTAAATAAAAAATATATATATATTTTTTTTACATTTCAAATATGTTCTTCTGTTCTTAACATCTTAAATATTTTAAATGTGTTCCATCATTGTAGCATCTTATTTGACATTCTGAACATGTTCATCTTTTTAAATAAAAACAAAAACAAAAAAAACGAAAACAAACAAAAAAAAAACATCAGTAGACACAATCCCAATGAAGTGGGAGTAAGCAAAAGCCTGCCGACAGTCTATAGAAAGAGATTTTGTGTCTATGAGAAAAAGCTGCTGATGCAGGGATGCCATGCAGACAGGAGCAAACATAAATCATCCTGTGCCTGTAGTCTTGAGCAGTAGGCTTACTTGCTCTAACTCATGGTCAGTGCAGAAAATCTGCATTCACACAGGTCTGTGAAGGTAAAGGGGTGGAGCACTTTTACAGCCTTTTTGGAGAGGTCATTCTGTTCTTCCGTTTTCTTGCACCAGATTCTTCCTCCTCTCTCACTGTGTTTGTTATGAATCAATCCATTTCCCTTATGTAATTATGCTAGTTTAGATGTATGTTATTAACGAATTGTTGTTTTGTTTTTTTCTACTCCTCCTGCACCTCTCCTTAAGAGCTCTGGCGCCCCCCAGGGAGACCCGCCTCACACTTTGAAACCCACTGGTCTAGAGGTTTAGATATTCCTCCACCGCCAGAAAGCGGAAGTTTGATTGTTTTATTTACCCTGACCCTAACATCAGCGGACACCACTGACCACTCAGTGAGTTTCTCGTCTTTGAATACAAGCATTTACTGTGTTTTTGAAGGATTGTCCCACTGCTTATGCCAATCTGTTGTGGAAGCTAGCATGATGTCAGCAATGAGCTCGAGTTCTGAAGACTGCGCTGTTCTTCATAATGTTGCTATTGACCATTGTATATGACTGTAAATAATTTTATGATTGGGCTTAATGTGCTAAAAACTGAACTTTTCTTTTAACATTGCTAATGTCCTGTGTACAGGCCTGCCCTTACCATTATATGTAATCAAAAAAAAAGTTCTTTGATAGAAACCACACAAATGACAGCTAAAAAGAGTACAGCAGGATGTTTCTGACTATTGTTTGGGAATTGGTTATGTTGGAATATGGTTGTATCCAAAATGTGCCAAGTATACATTATTTGACATATTACATTATACAGTCTACAAATCCATCAATCCATTACACAGCAATATAAAATAGAAATGAAATGCATATAACTTTATGCAGCTTACAGCACACACATCGCTAGTGCTAAAAGTTTGAACTGTAAATTTTCTTTTACCATTTCTACATATCTCAAATTTTTAAATTGAAATCTAACATGATAAAGAGATGTAATCCTGATCTCAATCCTGTTCAACATATAGTCCATTAACATTTAATTTTATTTATCTTTTAAGAGTGGCTGATGATGAATGATAACCACATTAACATTGTAATGTTCAATGATATCAGCACTTCTTTGATATTTTTCTAGCTGAACAACAAACTATCAGTTAAAGCTCGGGAGGCTACAGGAGAAAGGGAATGTGGTGACAGCACCTGGTGCAGAGTGGCTAAACTTCAGGAGGATTAGTCAACAAAGCTGCTTTTTCAGGAGACATTTGTGTAATTTTGTCTGCCTCCTATGAGTCTGCCTTTGGACAAACATGACCAGTAAAAGCTTGTGTGACTGGCCTGTTGTCAGGAATGAAACCTTGATAGAGACAGACCCAGTCTCTTCAGTGCACAGCAGGTGTGTTCACTTACTGCACCATCAAGAATCATGCCACCAACCTGCATTTCCCATTCGTACTCTCACCTGATTGGCTGGCTAATTGATTGGCTGTCAGGGTAAATAATGGTGTTGCCGACCGTATCCAACATATCCAAGGTACAGTAACGCACTGATGCGATCCCCAAAAGCTCCCCAAGCAGCATTTCTCAGAGGACAGAGCGAACAGGCGAGTGTTGTGTTCATCCATCATTCTGATAGCAACTGAAGAGGCCCTCTGCAGTTTCACTGTGGACCCCAATCCAACCATGTATTAGTGAAATCGTTTTCACATACAGTTAATGTGTGAGATTCTCTAACCTTTTCATGTAGCCCAGTGGAACTCCATAAAACCTGCCTGTTACATGGTTGGCTCACAATGGTTGGAAAGACATGAACTGTATTCTATCCTTACTGTCATAAACCACCTCTATTATTTTAGCAGCTATGCTTTTAGCATTATGTACTATTTTCCCCGATATCCAACTCACGCTCTCAATTTAAGGTGGACATACTAAATACTAAATTCTAAATGAAGCTTTGCGAAAGTTTAGTCAGGAAGACTCTCTTTGCACATGCCCACTAAGTCATTACGCTCCACTACTCGTCATCCTTCTCATCCAATCACAATCTGTCACCCTCTCTTTTTTTAACCAATCAGTTGCTAGCTGTCAAATTTAAAAGTGCTCTCTCTCTGCTGTCATTCAGCCCGAGAAGTTTGCTTAGCTCACCTCCACCCTTCTACCACCTCAATCAAGATACTGGCAATCTTTACTCAGACCTTTCAACCAGAAGTCTCTGCTGCATGAAGCATCACTCCTCTTCACCACCACCAGTGTCCAGGCTCTGGGGAAGTCTTCTTTACATGGGAAGCATCTAATCCATCAAGATGCTTCCTGAGATGATCTAGTTCCTGTGGGGTCTAATGCCAAAGACAACTTTTCTGTGCACAATAAATTTGATCTCATTTTGAAACCTGTCACTCTCTTTTACTCTTATTTGTCAATCCTGATTGAAAAGAAGGACTTGGCTTTCATTTGAGGTCTCAAGGTAGAAAAATGGATATCAGTGTGTGAGACTTTTATTGTCTCCTATTTTGCATGAAATAAGCCTGCTAAATGTAATTGTGCATTGGTTTCACTAACCTGTTGCAGTTCTGTGTCCAGTTTACATGTTAGCTTTATAAAAGGGTCAAGATGTCTACATCACGGTCTTGCTTTTGGTCAGCAGTGTGATTTGTACGGAAGCCAAGAGCGGCCGTGTTGCCACTGTCTTTCTCCATTCTGTTATCTCAAGATCACAAAATCTAATAATCTCATTATAACAGCTTGTAATATCTTATAGATTAATTAATTATCATGAGATAACAAAACTCGCTTTCCGGTAATAACAGACAACAACAAAGTCCAATTTCAAAAATAAAAGACTGTTTCCTCTCTCCAATAATTTTAATCAGAAATCAGGAGTGCCGCCCTGCAGCATGTAGATGTCCTAACCCTTAAAAATGTCTGTATCTCTGCCATTCTTAAATAACGTCTTTATTTGAGCAGCTGCTGGCTGATGCAGAGATGGAAGCTGGTCGACATCTTTGATTATCACAAACACATTCTGTTTTCCTGATGATCCTCACATCGTAGCTGTCCAGTGTAACTGCAGGAAACAAAACCACACATTTATACCTTTATTTACTGTTCAGCTATGAATCCTCTCTGACAGTGGCAGAGATCATGAAGGACCAAATCCGTGTGATCATGAACCACACACACTCACTTTCCATTTCTCCATAATTATGTCATCTTGAGATGAAGGCTCATGATGGCGATAACCAGATAAATTATCCTGTTATCACAATGAGATAATATTTTGTTATCTCAAGATGGCTTGAAAAAAGATAGCAAGCATGGCTGCTCTTGGCTTCCATATGTTTGCACATCAGAGGTGTGCCCTACGAAGGAAGTTTAACATACTCCGGTTTAACTCAGGATGATCAAGGAAAGTCAGGAATGTCTGGCAAAACTGATGTTAGATGATATTTAGATGGTGAATAAGATAAGTTGAGTTGGTGTTAACTTACTTGCAGTCTGTGCATGTTTCTATTATTGTTTTATATAGTTTGGCAAATGCGTGCTGATAATGTCAAGATATGAGGAGTATAAAGAAACATGAACGGTCAAGCATCGTGGCTTCCAACAAAGCCAAGGAGCATTCTGGGGAGTACACTACTCTGCAACTGTAAAAACAGTGAAGTGTTCTCGTCATGTGCTCAAACTCAGTACAGACTCTTCATCTACTTGTAACATGGCTGAGATGAGGTACAGTGGCACGGGCCCTTTGAGGAAAAACATTATGGAGCAAGGAAAAAACTTGGATTACCAAAATTAAAATAATTATAGTGAGAATTTTAAGAGAGTAACACTTTGAAAAGGGTGTTTTTTAAAAGCTATACTACTTATAAATCAAGGCCTATCTATTGATTGTGAAATCTGTCCATCAAGCTATATGATCATTGGTCTGCAGGTTTGCATATATTTAAATTATTTGGTAACCATGTATGGACATCAGTGCAAGTGTTTTCAATGAATGAAAAGCTGTTAAAACTGCTGTGACTGTAACCTACTCTAACGTTGTATCATGCCAAAGTGTGTGTACAATAGACCCGCCGGTGTTTGTGCTGCCTTATCGAAAAACACTGGTGTAGCACAAACCGATCTCCTATCAAATGATGCTCCCAGTCCACAATCCATTCATATCACCACTACTCACCCCACTGGCACTGTGATTAAAGGGAGCATCTTTTGATTCTCTACTAGCCAATAACATCTCTAATCAAGACACGTTGCATGCCATTATCTGATTTCTACATTTCTACATTCTGCAGCAAAGCCAATGTGTAGCCTACATGCAAATATGTACATGTTAATAAAAACACAATAAAAAAGGATTTTAAGGATATTACTCACCATTGACACAAGTCAGGCCAGACTTTTTGTGGAGGCACAAATTTATGGACATGAAAACAGAACTTCTGAAATTCCGATATTTTTTACAATTGCAGGACAGAAAACATTAAACCTTTGGATTAAACCGACATTTCTGTGGCTGGATTGTCTGTTACATGGAAAAATAATGAGGACATGAACGGTCAGTCTATCCTTCTCTTCATTCACTATTAGTAGGCTATACTATGTTTTGGGACTTGAAGGAAACGTGGGAACAGTTCACAGAAAAGCCACGAAACAAAATTCCATACGGTGTTGACTTGTTCAGGTTGAGTTGCGGTGTTGGGGAGTAACTAATTACATGAAATAGAATTTCATAATTTGATTAATTAGGCTACAAAATAAACGTAAAACTGTAATCAGTTACAGTTACTGAGAAAAAATGTGTGATTACATTACAGTTACTCGTGAAAATGATTACAAAGGGGTTTACATGTGAATTTTTTTTTGTGAAAAGCTCAGGCTGTATGTTGAATTATATTCATTTTGTTGCTCTGCATGTTTTCATGTACACAGCGTCGTCTTTTGTCATTTCCAGTCGAGGTCGTTTAGTAAAGTCTGATGCTGCTCTGATGCTTTTCATTGGTTTTTAATTTGCAGCGCCCCACGTCTGCCATTAACACTGCCTGCTTTAAACATTTAAAAAACGTTTAAAACATTTGTTAGAAATTTAGAGAAGTAATCAGAAAGTAATCAAATGTAATATGTTACATCACTTTGATAGAGTAATTGAAATTGTTACATTACTTATTACATTTAAAATAGGGTAACTAGTGATCTGTAACCTATTACATTTCCACAATAACCTTCCCAACCTTGTTGAGCAGCCTAGAATTCATGATTCGACCAGCTCTTCGGAGTATTACGGTAGGGGGCGGTCCTGTTGGCCGGCTGGGCGTGGTTTGTCTTTGTGTATGTTTTGTCCAATTGGACTCCTGTCCGCCCCGGCACCGCACGGCTGCAGTACGCACAGAGAGGGAGGGACGTCAGCACGCATCATCATCGGCACCGCTTCTCACAAAACAAACCGTTTGTGTTTCAGTACGCAACAGCCGGAAACGGCGTCGGTACGTTTGGATTTACTGTGGCGTCTGCAGCCGCTGCACGGAGGCGGTCTACAGCCGGTCCAGCCGTCGCGTCAGGGAGGTCAGGAGCGGAGGACTGAATCAGCGTCCGACCACCGGGACCCCGCCCGGCCGCAGCCTCCCAGCCGCTGGGCTCTGTGTCGGTCACCGCCGTCATTCAGGTAACATTCACAGAGGACGGAAGCTGTCTGTGCCTGAGAGCTCATGATGACCCGGTGACCGCGCATCTGCGACATTTTTCCGTCAAACTGCCCTGGAGGCGGCTGTGGTTCTCCCTCACGCGCTCTGTGATGACACTCATTAAAGTTTTGTTGCATTCTGCCGTCACTGACTGCGTCACACCCGTACCCGGTCTAATGCTTGAAATCTCTTTTAATAACCATTGTAGTGTAAATTAATGTTCACTGATTAATTTGTCCTTTGTAAGTCGATGTGTGTCACACTCTCGTGTGTTTTCTGTGTTTACCGTTAGTATTTCTAATTTGTTATTCGTCAAAAAAAATATTTGAGACAAAATAATGGTAGACTTTGAAAAATGAACGTTGATTATATCGTGCAAGCCTCTGACCTGTATCCAGTTTCAGCCCATTTTCTGATTGTATTTACATTTCTTTTGAAATCTTTAGGTCTAGTTTTTTTTTTTTTTTTTACTGTTAGTCCGTGATAAGAAAATAACTATTTGGGAAGCTGGGAAATTGTTATTTGCCATTTCTTTATTGTTGTACAGCATTTCATAGACCAAACAATTATTCAGTATTGAAAAAAATTAAATGTAGATTAAAGAATATTGACAACAATTTTAGCTGGAGCCATAAAAACAAACGAAAAACAAAACAAAAATATCTACTGTTTTCTCACCTGTAGAGACGAGGCCTTTGTGTCATTATCTGCTGTACTTCTAACAGTGATACAGATGTAGAGGTGCTGTCAGCCTCTACAGTATCCAAAGTCAGGTATTTGTAATTTAACAACATATCTGTCAGTGTAACTCGTATCGTTCGTGACTATGACACAAGCTACCTGATGTTTCCTGAACTGTTTTCGGCTGCTGTGATGTCGTCCTGTGGGTTCTCGCCTCTGCGGGTAATTAGCTGCCCTTCATTTGTTCAATTGTCTAAACCAAAATATTTTTTGTACTTGATTTGGTTTGTCTGTAGTTCATCATAGTAAGTGTATGGCAACATTGAGGCACTTTTTAGTGCTTTCTGTTACTTTATATTTCTGAAGTCAGTTGTTGTAATGCTCGTCCCCCTGGAAAATGCCACAGAGTAATGTTTTCTTCAGGGACTGATACAAGAGCTCTTGTTTCAGTGCTGTTAATGAACCACCGCTCTCTGTTATCTCAGTGGCTATAAAGTGATGATCCAAGTAATAAGCGAGTTTAATAATGCTGAGGAGGAGAGGAGGGTCGGAGTGGGAAGTGGAGGGTATCCAAGCTAAGGGAAAAGTTTTTCCAGACAAGGTTCAGAAAAAAAAAAAGATCTTTGGAGTATTTTCCTGTGTCTGTGTCATGTGGGTTTCCAACAGACGCACTGCTGTAGAGTCTAGACGCTGGTCCTGAGTCTTTTCAATCCAGTGCGGGACATGAGTGAAAAATATTTGATCCTTTTTTTCCCAAAACAAAACATCTTCCAAACTGTTTCACTCTAAATGCATTGCGGACTTAACTTGGAAAAATGAAGCTGTCACACCTTTTTTATTTACCTGGCAACCCCCCTATTCTTTAGTCATAAACAAAGGAGGGAAATCATTTAAGAGAAGACTTAGAAAATGGATCTACAGATTTGTTTTTCATTTGACATATAGGACTTCTGTAGAAATGAATTTACTCCAAAATTCTGATGTAGAAAATCTCGCTAACGCCTGCCAGGATGCAAGTTCCTTTTATATATCCCAATAAAGAATCGTCGGCACGTGGATCAGCCTCATAAGCGCTACCCGCCAAAGTCCCTCAGCAGTGCTAAATGAAAGCCATTTCAAAAATGTTGATGCACAGAAGGGTGAAGACAAGTTATTGATTTAACTGCTATTGTGGCTAACTTGTTCTTCATTATGCTCAGGAGTAATAATCAGAATATCAATCGACTGCGAGCTGTCACTGGCTTTTTTTTCAGACTTTGCTTATTTACACAATAGGTAAAATGGGCTGTGTGAGGTAAGAAGGTATGTGGCAGCCACGGCGTTGTCTCCAGTCAGCTCTGTGCTCGGACACCACAGTCATGTTCACTGCAGCAGTTTTACTGACAAAATAAAATTCATGGACACTAAAATAATACTTGATGAAGTAAGCACAGTATTGGGAGATGTTATTAAAATGTAGCTAGTGATGCTTTGCATTTTTTAACACTATTTTTATGCTCTTTTATATTTCAGTAATCAATCATTGTCATTATATTATATTATATTATATTATATTATATTATATTATATTATATTATAGTAAATTATATTATAATGATTTCTCTCTATACACACCAGTGTTTCCATTATCCAGTAATCCTCCTGGTAAAATATATTGAATTTCATCTTACTTAATACTCTCTAATTGTAATGTCAGGTGAAAATAATTCCCTCCTAGCACAATCTGAGTAATATTAAAATAGGTTAACATTAAACTGCCACTTACCTTTTCAGGTTTGCCAAGTTCATCACTAGGTGTTTTTTTTTGGTGATTTTTGTCATTTTTTATGACTAATTTAATGGTCATTTTTGACGCATGAGTGAGAACCACTGGTCAGTGACTCACTCAGCAATGTAGAAAAAATAGAAACAGCAGACAGAGGCAAGCATCCAACGAAATCGTCGTTTCTGTGGATGTCACAAAGGAGCACAGTTGGGTTTAACGTGGGTGGTTATTTGACCACAAATTTCTTCAAACAGAAATTCTGGTTTGCACACTTGAAGCCTTTTTTGTCCAAAGCCAGGTTTATAATTGAGGCTCCCCATGAGAAGCAAAACTGGCACAACTGTGTATTATGTTAAGCAGGAGAGGAAAACCTACAATGTGAAAACAACTGAACTCGACAAAACACAAAAACAACACAACATGTACACAAAAGACAGATGAGTTAAGCAAACTGTAGTGTTTATGTTTGCATTCTGTTTTATTTAGTACACCCATACTGAACCATTCTTCTTTTGGGTACATTGCCACTGGAGACGAGTGTCTTCTTCTTAGGTGTGCATCTTATCAAATGCAA
Source organism: Acanthurus reversus (assembly GCA_029823135.1). Taxonomy (NCBI): domain Eukaryota; kingdom Metazoa; phylum Chordata; class Actinopteri; order Acanthuriformes; family Acanthuridae; genus Acanthurus; species Acanthurus reversus. The sequence goes on along the minus strand of JAPXVT010019891.1, from coordinate 5,140 downwards.
TAATCCCTCCAAAAGTAAAAAGCTAAATTAGTTTTTCGTGCAAGCCGGACTAGTATCCATATGATTAACTTTAGTGTTACTCCTCGTTACCTGCACTTGTTTCAGTAAAGTGTCTCTCCAGGTGAGTGTTAGCTTCGTGCTCCAGTGAACTTAATCTCTGTTCTTCAAAGCTCACCAGCAACCGGCCTTCTGTCCAGTTTTCCTTCTTTCTTTTAAAGTTCGAATGTCTTCCAAACGTCAGGCTGAATGTCGGTGTTCTGCTGACAGTGTCGCGTTGGTGTTGTCGAACCACGTTGTCTTGTTTATCCCTCCCAAGCATGGGCTTCATAGCAACTGTCACAGTGTGCCAATGTGACCAATAAGACTGTTGTAGAAATAACATGAGAGTCTCGCTCTGAACTTTAACCTTAAATGAGATTTGGAGGAGCTTTGCAGCAACAGCTAAACTAAGCCTCAGTATAACCGATTATTAACTTTAAAATCGGGCCATCGTCCGATTCAAACACATTTGTATCGATGCAGGGCCCGCACATCGAGGCACTTCCATCTCTACTGTTACATATCAATTTCTGACTCAGATCAGTGAATCTTTACACCCCTACAAATTACACACCACAATAACCATCTGTTTTTATTTTATTTTAACTTTTTTTTAACATAAACATTAAAAAATATTAAAGTAGAATTTTAAAATACACCTTGGTTGTCTTGTTAAAATAAATCAGGAAATGAACTGGGATTAAAAGATGGATTATTTGGTGGTCACCAAAGCTGCGTTTCTGTCTGTGTTGTCCTGAGTTTCAGATTCTAGTTAGTGAGCATTACCTGGTGTTTGGACGGAGATAACAGAGGAGACCTGGTTGGACCCGAACGGTCTTCAGCAGTGTTAGCAGAGAGAGAAGTTTGAATTTCTCTCTCTCATTTCAGTCTGTAAACTGTTTATAACATGAAAAACAACTTCTCATGGTGTTTTTTAAATATGTTCCAGCTAAGCAATTAGCTTTTAAAGGTTTTCAAAATCAATAACACCAAAGCTCTTTTTTCTGTTGTTTTTTCAAAGGGAAAATCGGCCCTAATGAAGTCTCAGTTTCCAGTCAAAGACTGAAGGCCAAACACACCAACACTGCAGCGGTGCGGCACAGCGGTGCGGCACAGCGGCGCATCAGGTCCCACCTCTAACACACAGAGGAAGCGTCGCGCTGGATGACCAGTCACCGAGGGAAAATGTTAAAACAAGTTATGCTCTAAGCAGGAAGCGGATTCCGTTGTTCCGATAATGGGGCAGTTATTTCGACCACTCTGCTATTTATACATAGATAGTCATACATAGAGGTCGGGATATTTTAACCTGATTAAAACCTTGCCTTATCCACTGTTGCCTTGACCACGGTTATCCATGATATAACCAATAATAGGCAATCAATAATCATATTGTATAAAATAATATACGTTCTAAACGGCAACAGCAAAAGGTGAGTAGGCTAGAGGCGGACGATCTGTTACAGAAGCAGAGAAGAAGAGTTGCTATGGAGCAAGGGGGTATATGTCTATATTCTCTGATGAAAAAGGCGCCCTTTCAGGAGCTGCTTTGGAAATAGAACAGTGGCGTGAAGTGCCGTGGCGCAGCGCATCCAGGTGCATCAGGGCGCCACTGGTGTGGATTTGTGCACCAGCAGGCGAGCGTTTTCATGCATGTCTGACGTGTTTTGGGCTTGATGCTGCACTGGGTGTGGTTAACTCAGTCAGCCTGGCTGGATGAATGAAACCAAAAAATAAGGACGGTAAAAACACATGCAAACTTAACAGAAAGTGAAAACAAAGGGAACGATTTTTGAGTGTTAGTTTGAAGGTGGAGTTGGAGGTGGAAGCAGGGACAACACAGATGATTTTTTTAAAAATACCCGTTTCTTTGAAGCGACTGGCCTCAGGGTTCAGTCACAAGTTGTGGGTGTCTATCATGCTTAAAACACCAGAACTTTCCATGACAAGGTGCTGATCTGCCTCACAAGCACAGTGGGAGGAGAATGTTGAGCAGGGATTGGGTTGGGGATGAGTGCAGCAGGGCCATCCATTTTGAAAAGCCCAGCGAACGCCTGCATCGACACATCTAATATGTGAATGAACGTCTCGACCTTCAGCGGTTTTCTGTAGGAGACACCACTGACCTGCACACTGCTCTCTTTGACAGGATTTGCTTAGATCTGCACCAGGGAAGATTTTTAAGCAAAAATAGAGCCACTCTGCCATGTTAAATCACAAAGTAGGACTGCATAAAGATGAATATCTGTTTCACTTTAACAACATTGCTCTAAATTTGCCCTAGTTTCCAAAATTATGTTCTGGTTTGGTAAATTATCAGTCACAGAAAAACTTTTCCATCCAAAGAAAGTTAAATCTTTAAACAGAAGTGAGTGAGCAGTTTCTCTAGAAGATGCTTCATGCGGTAGCTTCATCTGGCACAGAGACTGTTGTTTGTTAATGTGTCAATATCATCACACAGTAAAAACCCGGAGAACAGAATAAACATGACAGTGCTTCAATTTAAAGCTTAATGAATGTGATGACAGCTGGTGAGTAGATTCTGATTTTCTTGTGTGCGAATGGATATTTGATTTGAGGGAGGGGGAATGAGGTTAAAGGTCAGCAGGTTTCCTGAAATATTGACATTTATCCTCTGAGGACACTGAATATCAAACTTCATGGATCTGGCTTTAATGTTTTAATATAAATTGTATAAATTAAATTATAAATAAAATCAAGGTGATGGTAATGGTACTATTGAGGTTGTCCTCATCAAAGGGCAACATTGGTCATTTGTTAAACACTAAAACAAGCGAAAACTGTTTCCTTTGACCTCTCGTGGTTTCAAGAGTGTCTGTCCGTTTTCCCTAAGTAGCAAAGATGGAAGTAGCTTGATGTTGTTTTACCATCACATAATACCTTTTGTTGCATTAAGGTGTAAAAATATGTGACTTCAAAACTGGACACTACTGTTCACATTTCTACCAGCACCACTAGAAAATAAGTCTACTGACTGTGATTGTTATATTGTAATTTTTGTAAACCTGCAAATGTACTACTGGAACCAAATGAGCCCATCTCTGTTTAACCCTAACCCTGGGACCTGGACGCGTGCAGACACAGACGTGCTGGTCCCTAATCCAACAGGAGAGACAAATCTGATCTGAACTCATTTTACAACTGATTACTATAACCTGTTAATGTTAGCTGGTAGGATTTGTCCAAGCAAAACTTTGCGTGTTAGCTAATGTGCAGTCAGTTAGCTGTGTCAAACTACCTTGATGTCCAACAGAAGATTATAAACACTACTGCTACTGCTGGTTTTGTGGTGTTAGAATTTTAAATATGATGCCTGCAGTGCTCCAAAAGCACAATCAATTGATGCACGTCAAATTAAGCATGTCAGTTATTGCTTCCAGTTCATACGGGCCTTTGGTACGCTTGACCAACAATAGACTGTGTAAAACATAGATCTGAACACTTACGGTTCCTGGGTCAGGTCTCAGGTACTGGAATACTCTTTGACCATTTAAAACCTGTATGTTTATAATCTGCTGCGCTAGCGCCAAAATAGTGAAAGTTTTGCCTGAAGGGAAACATCTCAACCACTGAGCTGATTGTTATCGCCCACCTAACTTTTCATTTAGCACCATTTGTTATGTTGGTTGTGATACTTTGTTTGGTAATACATTTATAACTAATGACATCCCCATCAGCCTGAGCTGGACTTTGTGTTAGTGCTAATGAGCAAATCATGTTAGCATTAACATGGTTCACAAAGTACCTGTTTAGCATCATGCTAGCATTGTCATTCTGAGCATATCAGCATGCTTGCGTTGCAGTTTAGCTTGAAGATAGACTGAACCTCAGTGCGTACTCGCAGAGCCACTAGCACATCTGTTCACTAATTTTAACCAAGACCACAATGTCTCTCTAACCTTTACCAACTAGTCGAAGGTCCAGTGTGTAGAATCTGGCACTGGGGTCTGCAGCCTGTGGCTCTGGAGCCTCATGTGGCTCTTTTGCCCCTCTGCAGTGGCTCTCTGTGGTTGTGACAAAAGATTACATAGAAATGAATTACAGTTCAACAGTGTTTCCCCTACACTGTTACAGGCCTGGTGCACCACCAGGCTAATGAGACCTCCCACCATGCCTAAAAGGTTACGAGGTTTGCATAGAATGGTGAAGTAGATGCTATTTTTTCTCCTTAGGAGGGATCATTCATGACCTGCCCTATACTGCCTTTGATTGGCTAGTACTCTGTGCCTTCGTCAGTTAGATTGTATAGGTTCAGGGTAAGATTATCAGGTAAGCCGATCAGACACAGAGGAAGGGGGGTCGTGACTCAGCTATCTGCAGACTGCCTCCCGGTTAGTGCTCTGCTAACTGGACTGTGGATAAAATAATACTGAGGCCTCTCTCGACTTTCCAAAGTGCATGGATTAAACTCTGATAGTAAAATGAGTTGTTTTATAGAGGTCGTGTAATGCTCACAACAATAAAACCACACTTTTAGCGTGACAAACAGACTGTAGCCACAAGAAGCAAGGGAGAGGCTAGCTGCCTCAAGCTGCATAGCAAGTCATGCAGGAAGTCACAGACACAACAGCAGTGAATCCGGTCAATCAAAATAACAAAAGAAGACATTCTGTGCAGAATATTGTTTTGTTTAGACTAAATCAACAAAGGCGAGCTATGACGCATGGACATATGCAGGTGTCAGCAGCGCTTTTCTCTTATCCAAGGAGCAAAAATAAAGATGGGAAAGGAGGATGATGCTGTGGTAAATTTTTTTTAGAGTTAGGGTCAGGGTCATGCACACCTTGCTCATGATGTAGTACTATTTTATAAATAAATACAGCTTGTTCAGTCATCCTCTCCGCATTGTGCTCACTTTGTTTTAAGTTTTTAATATACAGAGTGAACAACATTTTGAACGAAAATAATTAAATTGCTGACCCACATTTCCCTCTCTCGCCCCACCTGGGCGGTCTTTGTCTCCTTCAAGCTCGGGTCCCCTGGCCTGGGATCTAGAGGGTTCTGTGCAGTATCTCAGCTGTTCCTAGAACTGCACTCTTCTGGACAGAGAACTCAGATGTTGTTCCTGGGATCTGTTGGA
>JAPXVT010018058.1:0-13412 GCA_029823135.1 Acanthurus reversus | reverse complement strand
ACAATTCTAGCCTGTTTTTCTTATCACGAATAAGTGATATGTATATTTTGACTTCAGAATTTTCAAAAATAATCATTGCACTAAAAAAGAGCGTATTTTATATCATAAAATAGCATGTTATCAACAGGTGTTGATAACAACACCTGTACACAGTGGGTGTTATCAATTGTGGCAAAAATGACAAACTGTTGAAAAGGAACATCTGATAACATTGTGGCTCAGCGCTGTGACAGACACTGGTTTCATAAAATGACACAACAAGCTACTTTTAGGGATTTAAGTTATAAGCTATGATATGATGTTCTGAAATGTTTAACTGGTCCATTCTGACAATTTTGAGCCAGCTGTCTGTCATTTACACTTGACTACTGCTGAGCTTATTGCAGGCTTCAGAGTTTGATGCTATTACTCAAAAGGTCCAAAGGTGTGGGATTTAGACGCATCTAGTGGTGAGATTGCAACCAGCTGAATATCCCCTCATCTCACTCTCTTCTTCGGAGCATGAGTAGAACCTCTGGTGGCTGTGAAACTCACAAAAAAACAAACAAACAAACAAAAAAACCCCAAACACGAAAGACGCTATCTTAAGGCAGTGTTTGGTTTGTTTTCTCCAGGCTACTTTAGAATCATGGCAGTGCAACAAGGAAAAGGAGCCACATCTCCAGAAAAATGGAAACACATTTATTTTTATTTTCAGCTATCATACTGATTTCAAATAACACCCCAGGTTTGCAGAACGTGTCAACATTTTGGCAGCACTCATTGCCAAACAAAGTGGTTTAGCAAAAATTGGCTAAGCTGTTGGCTTGTGTACCAGCTGCTCCAGTTTGATGTCATTATACGGCAGTAATGGTCAAGGATACAGCAATAAGACTCGAGTATAGGTAAACTTTTGGTCTGCAACTTTATAGGGGTCAATGGCAACAACGACAGTTTCAAAATATTCATAAAAGGTTTGTTGTTCCGTCTTAAAATTACTAATCCAATCAGCAGTATTCCCTACCGTCTCATTTGCCCCTTCCCTCTCAAGCACCCACAACTCACATCCCTCCGTCTCAGTAGTTTTAATTAATTTGGCTCTCACTGTGTCTCTGGCTGAGAAAATCAACCCAGAAGAGAAGACGCTCATTACTGCCAGGCCTCAGCTCCATTTACACTGTATATCTTGGACAGAAAGGAATGTTCTAACACTCAGAGGGTAATAACACCACTCTGGACATCTGGAATGACAGTTTTATACACAGACATCTGTGTTCATTATTGAGGATCTATAAGGACATTTGTCATTTGCTGAAAAATTGGAGCTAGGGAACACAGCAATCAGGGAAACTTGTGCATGATGTATTTTCCTGGCACCTGTGAGAACAACCTGAGCATTGAGGGGTGCTGAAGGTTGCATGACGGTGTCCTTGCACTTCTGAGAGATCCAGTCAGCTGGATCCTTCGTCAGACACTAACAAGCTAACTGCCTATCATTTAAACCAGGGACACATATTGTGCGAAAGAAGGTTAAAATACGGTGTTAAAAGCAAATACTATAGACACAAACATTGCAGCAGCAGAGGCCACAGAAAAGTGTAACAGGCAAAAGTTTCAAGGAAATTAGACTACATCTAAAGTACATGCACGATTTCTCTCTAAATCAACAGCCTTCTGTCAAAAAAACATTGTAACTTCAAACTCTCTGCTGCAGTTCACAGACAAAACAAAATATGTATGTTCCGTCCCTGAGAAGACAGCACTTAATGTTAATTTAAGCAAGCACTGCCATAAGCTTTGAAACAGCAATACACAACAGCCGTGCATGCAGAGAGAGACTATGTAACAATCCTCTGTCTGGTATGGTGAAGGTGAGAACACATACTCAGATGTGCACATACAGCAACACACATTACCAAAGCTTTAACAACACAATAAAATTTTCCTGCAAACCTGAGCTGTCAATCTGCAGTCATATTAAACTGTGAAAAACATAAACTGGTGCATTTTTATTCCACACCTTGCTCTCGTTTTTTCCCTTCTATTATCACTTAAAACTATAACAACAGCATCAAGTAAGCAAGTTTTAGTTTGCTGTGTTTGCCATCATAAGATGTTCAGCAATGAAAAGGGCAGGTGATAAATCTTGACATTTTATTCTTGGATATTAAAATCTGAACTTTATTCTGGTTTGGTAGTAAGCTGGAATTTCAAACGTCCTAGCATCTCTGCATTAGCATAGTGTGATAGAGAATAAAGCTCAGTGTTTGGTGTGTGAACAAGAACGATACAATGTGCAGGAGCCACAGGGCCACAAAAATGTCAGAAAAAAAAATCATTCTTATCGGACAATATATGGCAACTCTTTGGTTCAACAGGTTAAATGCAGCATTTATCATATGCTTATTATTAGTGGCCGCACACCACATTATCATTACTTGCTTCAAATATGTTTGAGGTTTTTTGAGGCTGCACATTTTAAAGCTCGCTCTCTCTCTCTCTCTATCTCTCTCTCCCCCTCTCTCTCTCAAACACAAAAACACAACATTGAAAGAAACACCAATCTTTAGTATGGTGTTTGATCAGTGTCAAAACCCGTTCATAAAAATACATATATGAATGTGATGTGAGTGCACAGAAAGCATTTTTTCGACGGGACATTTCTGCTCTATGTGTACAGATGCAGCCCCGCAACAAGTTCACCATCCCCATAGCTGAACAAAAAAGAAAGATTTTCTGGGGTATACACTGTAATGGGCTACTCTCAACGTCCCCTGACCCAGTAGGCTATAGACCTACACCCTTCTACATCCTACATAAATAATAATAGAATAAACAGGCAAAAGATACGACAGGAAAAAAAAAAGTACCAAAGGTATACTAAAATTAACATCATAAAAATATCAAGTGCATCATTGTAAGAGCGTCAGTGAGTGACTAAGTGTGCTGAGAAGCCTTTAATGCAGGAACACCTTCAAAAGGCAGAGTTCGGGTTGGGTTAAGTTGTCAGGGTTTATTTGCACTCTGGAGAGATTTTTTATTAAAGGGAGAAACTTTGGGGCCTTCTGACCCTCATGATCCCTCTGATTAATTCACTGAAGACACTCTCAAGGAAAGCGGTGGATCGTCTCAGCGTAGTCTGGAGTAATTGGTGAAATAACCAGACTGACATTGCAATCCATACAGGCATAATGCTAGCGGTGCTGAAAATGTAACATACTCAGACATATAAACTATGCTTGTTCACTATCCTGTGAGCACAGATGCATTTTAAACATTCAGTGGCCCCCCACGCTCTACAGTCCTGAAGAACAGGAAGGATAAAGTGATGCAGTGATGCAAGTAAGACGGGAGACAAATGCCAAATGTTAATTAAGTTGCTAAAGTGGGCCCGACATAGCTTGCAAAATGCACAGTGTTTTCTGATGTGGCTAAAAACGAGAAAGTCTCGCACCAAGTGAACTTAAATATAGAAGTGTTTTTCTTCTTCTTGGGACTGTTTTTTTTATCCATTTTTAGTGGCAAAGCAAGTGGAGCCCATTGACTGTATTGCGGAGCGCCTCAGCTGAGAGCTTGAGCGAGCTCAGTGACAAGTGACGCATTGCATGTCTGTCAAGGTCGTGTACATCTGGACTGGGTTGCCAGGTACCACAAAAAATATCCTACAGTCTGGACATACCACAGAAACTGTGAAACAACCATTTGAGTTGTATTACTATAAAATCAGGAGGCTAGTGGGAAATGGTTAGTGTTGGCAGATATGGTATTATCCCCTGAGGACCATGGATGCCTGTGCAAAATTTTATGGCAAGTCATCCAGCTGTTGTTAATATATTTCAGTCTAGACTAAAGTGATTTACAAAAAGACTGAATCACGACAAAATGAAAGGCCAACATTGCCACACAGCCAAATGGCTACAAAAAACAAGCATTAACCTTTAATAGGCTATAATGTTGAATGAAATGTGTTCATGAACATGACCATTTGCTTTTTGGTGCTGAGTATTGACACTAAAAAAGCAAAAGCAAAGCAAAGAAAATAAGGGAAACATCAAATTGAAGACGCACTGAAAGGGGAAACACATTTTTTTGGTGGCAAACCAAATAGCACGTGTGTTTGCTGAGGAACACAGTCATTTCATGCAGTAATCATAAGAGCAAAGGTGGCTAAAATCATGTAACACAGGTCATCATCCATTATACATGAGGCTAAGGCTAAGTCCCAGTGCAGCTCCTATTTCTCTTGCTGTTGTGTATGGAGATTAAGAGTTGGTGTGAAAATGGATGTTTCTGTGTCTAAGAGCCACATTCCCTGAAAGCCCTGAACTCTGCTTGAATGGCTGGGCTCTTTATCCATGCTAAAGTCCTGTGACTTTGATGTGCTAGTATTCATTTAAGACAAGGCTTACTCTAAGTCTATTTGAAGCTCGGAGCCTACGCAGATCAGACTGTGAAGCCTTTCACTCTGGTGGCCTCCAAATATTCCTCATGTTGCTGCTCCGTTTTACAAGCTCGACTCTTAATTGCAGTGGCACTATCTGGCACATACAGGGGAATCTGCGTTGCTGCAGTCAGCAGTCCACAAAGCTCATTTTCACTTTGCTGTCTGTGCTTTAACACCATGGAGGAGAGACTTCACGCAGCGACACCTTTAACATCCTCTTGTCACTTTAATTGATGGCAAAATTGCCGACGGTGATCATTAACATCCGAGAGCACTTCAGATTGCAGGTGGCAGTGTGTTGAGAGGCTTCAACTCATTTATCATCCACTGAGCCTTTCCTCTTACATCAATTAATGATAATGGATGGCAGATTTTCTCCAAATGTGTCAATAAATGTGATTTCCATCAATGGTTCAAAAATAACAGTAGTTAAACAAAAAATCATTATAAAGAGGAGCAGGAAAGGGGGAGAGAAAACATAGTTTTATGATCATTTGTATAATTATCTACTCCCTCACTGTTTCAGAATAGGCTTTGATCAAAGGGGGTATTGTTCTGCAAAGCAATGTAAGGAAAACAAACATTTCAAAGATGACATTGACAGTAGCTGTACGTGAGGATCTCCAGTCCTGATATGAACCTTGATGCATATCTGAAAGACAAACTCCACTCTTTAAGGTGGTCAAAAATGTTCCAAGACAGCGCCTTTAAGCCTCGTTTCCACTGAGCAGCGCATTTCGGCTTAGTATGGCATTGGCCTCTTTGGAAAAGAATCCCTAGATCTGGCTTGTGTTTCTACTGCCGACTGTATCCTTACTTGGTGGGTGGGATAAATGCCAGATGCATTCATGTAGTGCTGCAGGAGCACACCGAAATGGTGCTCTGCCACTTTTTTCTCCACGTGAAAATATTTCACCTTCATAAACCAGTAGAAATTCATTGTAAAGTGTTTAAAGATCTAATCATTACTGAAGCGTATGTCATCATGCAAGATGTATAAAGTTATGTGACTAATGAATCCTCTTACATACTTTTCAAGTTGTCATACTGGCATTTCAGGTGGACTGATTAATTCATAGCGTAACTCATGCATTTAACAACAACATTCAAGAAAACATCCCACCTTAAAAGATGCATTTGAGCAGCACAGTAAATGAAATGATCTGTTTTTAACCAGTAACAATAAACTTATGGAAAGGAATTACCATGAAAAGGCAGTGAGGCATCCTTTCATTTTTGTATTGTGTTTTAAAATGCGACGAAAACTTTACGGCCAGTGTTTAATCTCAGCACAGATCTCAGGCTCATTAATTAACACTGATCCTGTGGGCAGAAAGGCAGGTCTCACCCAAGAGCTGCAACTCCTCCTAAGTCAGAAAATTTAGTGACAGATATGCAAACAAGCGTTATTTGGATAAACTGACTACATATTTGAAGTCTAAATTGTAACATTCCTAAAAAAATAATAAAACTTACTGAAGTGATATATTAACAGTTTTACGACAACACTTAAAAATGCTTTTTGGCTTGCTTGCAGTCAATGAACTGCAGTGTGTTCAGCTCCTCTTGGGACCCCTTGGTACCCCCAATGAAAGGGTGACCAAAAGAGATATGGTACAGTGTGGTTATTTGGTACCCTTTTGATAGTGGAAACACAAATACATGTGTACCCTTCCATACTAAACCCAACTGTATTGCTCAGTGGAAACAGGGCTTTACAGAACCAAAATAGGTACCAATTTAAATCTGACCACTGTCCTCTTCAAAGTAGTCCTCTTCTGCAGCAATACACCACTCCTAGTGCTCCTACCATGCCTGACACACTCCATGAAAGCACCATTCCAAAAGCGCATCAAGCACAATCTGTGACTTGAGCTGAATCTCCTCTTCATTGTCAAAATGGTACATTTCCACCATCAATTTCATGATACAGAAAAAAAGGTGAAGAGAGTCAAACATGGTGAGTATGGAGGTGGGCAGCAGCGATTGTTTTGTAGATAGGTAGAAACTCGAGCATTCGAAGAACGCTTGTCTGTGCTGGATGTTCTTTCTGAAACACTTCAGAACGACAAAATAGCACTCAGCACTAACAGTGTGAGCCAGAGAAATGAATTCACACAGTGTATGATGTCAAATGTCAAAGTGTTCTTTGACGCCTTCTTTAGTCTTGGAGATTGCAGGCTCTCCACTATGAAGACTGCTGTTTGGCCTTTGGGGTCGTATCCATGGATGCAACTCTAATTATAGGTGATGATCCTTGGCATAAAGTTTTGGTCACATCCAGGGCTGGCACGTCCATATAGGCGAACTAGGCAATTGCCTAGAGCAGCACTTCAGCAAGGGCAGCAAAATGTGGACTAATACCAGTGCTGGGTGAAATGCTAAAATTTTCCCACCGGCCACCATCAGCCCATCAACCGACAACTACTGATACTCATGCAGGTATGTGCCAGCATGTGCAGTGGGTAGTCACAACTGTTTCTACACCGACAGATTCACTGAGTGTTTAATCATGTGCAGCTGTTTTATTTCTAACTAGACAAGCACCTCATCCCTATGGTCTGGTTAAGGTTAGAAAAAAAGATGGGATTATAAAACAAAAAAGCTCCAAATTACATGCAGGTCTGTGACCGGATGCAAACTATTCACAGGACTCAGCCTGCGCGTAATTAGAGCCTACTGAAAGGTTAATTCAGTAATACGATATATTAAAACATATTTATCCTCAGCATAATTTAATATTTTGATAAACATCATAATTAAAAGCTTATCTAATCTAATTATGATTATCACAGAGGTGCAGTGAACATGGACTTCCACGGTCGCACACACTGCGTCTATCCATCTCGTACTATGCCATCACTGGTGTGTATATAAGCTCCAGACCTTACGGTAGTCGTCCTTGTACTTTGAGCCATCGGTAAATCTCCAGAAAGCCTGCTGAGCCACACAATAGATTGATGGCACGACTTTGGATCCCAATGTGTTATATTTTCAGCAGATATTGAGTCTATGAACTGCAGTGCTGTAATTGTGAAGGTTTGTGGCAACACACATATTAGACTATTGTGAAATCCATACAGGTTTTAAGTTGTCAGGGTTTATTTGCACTCTGGAAAGATTTTACACTAAAAGGAGAAACTTTGGGACCTTCCAACTCTCATGATCCCTTTGATGAATTCACTGAAGACACTCTCAAAGAAAGCAGTGGATCGTTTCATTGTAGTCTGGAGTAATTGGAGACATAGCTAGACTGGCATTGCAATTCATAGAGCTGTAATCTAGCAGTGTTGAAAATGTAACATTCTCAACCATGTAAACTATGCTTGGTCACTATCCTGTTACAGTAAAGGACGCAAATGCCTTATTAAATATTCAGTGCCCCCCCATGCTCTACAGCTCTAAACAGGGAGCAGAACTGGACTCAAGCTTAATGGGTATCTGCAAGTAATGGTTCAGATTCTTCAGGCGTAAACAGTGAAACACGTTAGTTCCAGGACCTCAGTGCTGTTGACTGCTTTTACAGCCAAGTGGACATGCAGGGTGATGTCAGGTCACACAGGCCGTACGATTCTCGTGGCATCAAGTGGCTTCAAAGCAACAGTAAATGAGCCAGCTGCTGCACATCAGTGGGCCAAGTCCCGCTCTGTGATTAAGTGGAAGCACAGTGTCCCTTTTTCTCATTCACATAAAATATGTAGTTAATGCAGCGTGAGTCCTGGGTTCATTTGGATCACAGATGTATTGGGTCTGTTTGCATCTATAACGTTGGTTGAAACACTCATTAGTTCTACAGTGGCCCTGAGCAGCAAATATGATTTTTGATGATTTTCTTGTCCAGCACTTGCGATGCATAGCTTGGAAGCTGTGATCAGTTCCCAGTCTAACAGGTTTAGAAATGGATTCTACTGATTGATGTGCCACTGAGTATCTTATTTAGAATTAAGTGCTTAAACAACCTATAAGGCACAATACTGTTTACTCTTTCATATATTTTCAGTTCTAATCACCAGAAAAAAATCAAACAAAAATCATTACTGGTGCAGCAGATAGTCTTTTCACACCTTGCTTCCCCACTCAACAAACAGTATTTCATGACAATAATGATTGTATTACTACATTCAATAACAGTTTCTAATTTATCACTGTCAATTTACCAAAAAAATAATAATTTTACTACATCATCCAAGCATGGCAAATACAGTATGGTTGGCATAGTTATTGTTAGGCAATTTAAACTCTTTTTGGGTGTTGAGTGCCGAAAATTTCAATAGATTTTCTATTTTATTAATGGAATGTACGTTGAAATTTAATTTGGTGTATGTCAACTAATGACAAAGAGCACAAATAATTTTTGAACTGCATACAAAACAAATAAAAGCTTGCCTCATAGGCTGCAAAACTGTAAGCAGCTCACTTAAACTCAACTGAGCTTAACTATGACTCTTTTCATTCTGAATTTTGAATCCACTGAGGTTTTGTATTTGTAAAACTGAGAAAAGCGATTTTAAAATCAGTGGCGTCACCACAAAGTAAAGTCAATGGGTCAAATGGAAACTAGCAGGCAGGGCTGGTGGGGGGGGACCCGACTGCACATAATCAGTGGGCCACATAACCAGGAAGTTGACCAGAAGTCTGATAACTTTTTTCTGCATATGTGCTGGGCAAGAAATTCTCATTGATTTGGATGGACGGCCATCTTTGCGCACTGTTTCCTGTTCTCTTAAGACATCCATGGTTTATGCCAGTGCTCAAACCTTTTCTTTAATAGCTTTAATAGTGTCGGTATTACACCTTGCCCTTCCATTGGTGTGTTGGGGGATAAAATCACCTTTACCTTTAAAGAGTGCAGAGTCTCGTGCAGTGACTGGCCACTGCACCACAAATATCAAGTAGTTTTGTCTATTAACAGTGCTATTTGCTGGATCCACCTGTTTGTGATAATATTTTATTTTGCAGTAATTTATGTGCTGGTAAAGATGCAGTCAATCCACCACATCAGTTCATGCTTATTGACAGCTGCACACATTGTACCACATTGTAAATTGTTGCTCTGCAATCTGACACAAGCTGGATTTAATTGTCAAAGTTGCCTCAATTTCACACACACAGTGACCCTGTTGGCCAAACTTTGCTGTACCACATGGGGCACATACTGTGCGTACTTCTTTTATGAAATCTAATGTTATTATCAAGCACTGATCATTGACATCTACCTGAAGATAAAGTCTTTCACCTAAGAAAAAGGTTGTGGTGAAGAAGGAAGCAGCAGTAGCAACAACACTGGCATGAGCAGAGGAATAGCAAGAAGTATTTTACACCTACATGAAAATGATAGGATGTGCTTTGTCACCGGGTTATCAATCACTGCTTCAGTGTTCTGCCTAAATAACACTATGCTCCAAAATTTCTAGGAACCCAAAGTGTATGCAAAGTATTGCAAAAACATAACCAAGAAGTCCTGACAAACATCCCAAAAGGTAATTCAAAGTGCATTACAAACTTCTCCAAAACACCAGAAACACTGTTTTGCATATCAGAGACAAATGTTCTAAAATGCAGAGGGCTGCAGAGCTCACAAGCCAAAGCTTGATCGCATACAGGGTTTCCAACGACGCAGCAGGAACTCCAGCTGTGGGAACAAAAATGGAACTTGCAAGCAGAGAGAAAGACATGAGCAGGCATAATCAGAGCCAGAGCAAAGTCTATTGTGTAAAGTAGTTTAATCTATTGTGAGCAGATATGTTTTTGTACATTTTAGAACAAGCCAGTTCCTCTTAAAGTATTACTCCTCTGCTTAGAGTCATGGCACAGTGCCATAAGTAATTTGGTGTTGGGCTGTGATCCTTCCCCCAAAGTGGGAAATTTTAAAATATTATCACTTTTGCACTAGAGGGGGCTGCATTTTCAGGACAGCAGTTCTTGGAAGCTAGTGTTTCGCCACAGCGTTACCTCCCAAATTGAAAGGCAAAAGTGTACGACTCAAATACTTTCTGTTATAGTTTTTAGGTTTATTTCACCTAAGCATTGCTTTTTTATTGTTTTTAAGGGTTTATTTGAAAAATGCCAAATTTCTCATTCGATATTAGATTACACAACTATGCCACGTTTAAGACACTGCGTGAATTTTAATATTGTAGTCAGCACAGTTGAAGATTATTTATACTTTAGAAAAAAAAAGATAAAACAATGAGTCGAGTACTCTACTCAAATTTTGCTGTGTTCCAGCATTGACTTATTTTTTTATTTATTTATTTTTTTCCAACTGCCAAGTTACAAGAGAACACAGACTGAGAAACTGATTGTTTGGACAGAGTTTAGCATCTCAGTCAAAAGATTTTACAGCAAAATGTTTTAACTCACTTTGACAAAATCTATGTGAAGAAAAACTATATATGGTTATTACTCCAGTCAGCCTTAACAAGTACATCTTTTTTTTTTTTTACCTTGTCATTAAAATGGCATTTCTGCTTCTTTAAAAGAACCGTATCTCCTCTCATCTGCTCTTCTCCTCCCTCTCCTTGCGTTGCTTTTCCTATCC
This sequence comes from Acanthurus reversus, assembly GCA_029823135.1. NCBI lineage: Eukaryota > Metazoa > Chordata > Actinopteri > Acanthuriformes > Acanthuridae > Acanthurus > Acanthurus reversus. The sequence continues at coordinate 2,448 of JAPXVT010018058.1, read as the reverse complement.
TCTTAACTTTGTCTTCTCCTTTTATTCGCCCTTCTTCCCTCTCTTTACCTTACCTTTTCACCTCACTCTTGCACAGTCTCCTCCCTTGACTTGTTCACTCCATTAATTTTTTGCTCTCACTTTCTTCCGCTGCTCTTTTCCTCCTGTCTCCTTCACTCTTCTTTCTATTAGTAATCCTCCGCTCCTAAAACAGAGCGACGTAGTAAAATATTGCAACAGCATCTATCACATGATAATCTTTACAATAAACTATGTTACAGACACACCATTGTCAGTGAAAAAGGTCTTAAGTCCACTTTACCTCTGACTTGCTTCTTCTTGTGCCCTTATAAAGAACGTTGATTTGCTTCTTTGTCTGTCCGTGGAAACAAGTGAAAACACAGACAGTGCCACTCTGCAATACACCTAACATTGTGGTCAAAGCTGGTACTGCATTTGTCTGCACACAACCAGAATCACAGCTGCAGTGTCTATTTCACTTAGTGTTTTAAATCCACAGCTCTAGCTGGGGACAGGTCGACCAAATCAGGGACTGTCCCTGTAAATCAGGGATGCCTAATCACCTTATGTTAAAGAGAAAAAGAAAAAAAGAAAAAAACAAAACAAAACAAAAACTTGATTTGATACAGCTTCGGTTTTGTTTTAATAGATTTGGACATTCTGGCAATAATAACACTGTATTGACCATTTTTTCCAAGCTTTGAGAAGCTTAACGATTTGAGTCATATTTTCTCCAACAGACTGCAGCAAAATTAAGAAAAAGACTGAAGTAGTCAAACATTGATAATTAAAAAAAAAAAAAAAACTGCACCTAACTGTTAATTCTCACACAGCTATGGAGCTCATATCAGAGGTTTCCATTACCACACAACCACTTGAACAACCAAATGCCGCAAAGAAAAATCAGCATTGTCAAGACAGGCTAATCCATCTGCTGCTGTTAGTGTTTCTTGACTAGACATCAGCCTGACATCCACTAGGCTACAGCTGGCTAGCTAGTATTAGCTTGCACTCCAGCTGCTTCCAAAGATGTTTAGACAGTTAAGCTATTTCAGTATCTTGTTTACAACCTGTCTGATTGTCAGACCCCATGCCTGTCAGATCTTTTTGTAGCGCTGTTCTAACCCTATCTCAATTCTGTCTCATCTGACAGGAACATATGCATGTGTGAAATGTAAAAGTCATGCTACATGTCTCTTCACCACCGTAACCTCTACAATCTTACTTTTGCCACAGTACAGAAGGAGCACACTACTTATGTATGTTTTTATTTCTTTTTTATTAAACCTTTATTTAACCAGGAAGACCTCACTGGGATTAAAAGTCTCTTTTTCAGGAGTGTCCTGGTCAAGACAGGCAGCAGCATAATTAAACACTGAAAAATAGTCAATAGCATAAGTGCAATTACTCCCATAAAATATTGCTCAAATGTTAAATCTGTTGTGCATCAGGTTAGAAATGACCGCTGATTGCTTTGCTTTGTTGATTTTTAAAATTTTTTTATTTAGCTATTCTGTTTTTAATATTATTATTTTTACTTTTTTATATTCATAAAGATCTCCTTTAAGCAAAACAGTTTTTTGCTTGTATGTTTTTTGCCTGTATCTGTTGTTATCTTGATATGGACAAAGCCAACCACTTGCACTGATATGAAAAGGACTGTGTATGAGTTGACTTCTTCAATAGCACGGCCATCCAGTACAATATTATTATTCCTTAAGCATCTATGAACAGAATGTCTTCAACATAAAGAATTATTGTCGCAATAAGCAAGTGGAGCACTGGAATGACTAAGAATAAGCCTTTATATGGAGGGAAACCTGTGCAGCATGCAGAAAGCCCAACAGGACTGTTTTATCCACCCATATTTGCACTCTCCCTATGCTTCTCAAACAATGTTCTTTTCTGAGTAAATAACATCTGGTAGCCCACTGTGTGAAAGCCAAGATCAGTTTTACTAAGGTCATTATTGAAGGAATAATTTCACTGCTGGAACAATGGTTTTTATGTTAAACTGGGTAGCTAATGCACTAGAAAGATTGAAATAATTTTGAATCTGGTGCTACATAAGCAGAGAAAACAGAGACAAAGGGCAAAATGCACTGTGCCCCAGCGCACCAACAAACGCTCCTGCTGGTGAGTACGTTCTCTGTTTCTCTCTTGGTCTGCTTGGTTTCAGCTTGTCCATTTTAAACACTAAGAAACATGGCTGTCGGCTAATAACAAATCCCCTTCTTTAGTAGCTAAACAGTGGTTTAAAATAGAACTCTGAAAACATTTTAGGCAACAAATGCAACAACAACATCATGGTACATTCGATCAGCCACAATTTCCAGTTTGGTGAGCTGCCCCTCTCTCGATCCGTAAGAGAGCAGTAGCAGTTGAGAGCGGTGGCTCTCTCTCTCTTACTCTGACCCCTAAGCTTTTTGTGTTCGGGGGCATACAGAA
>JAPXVT010017775.1:0-13420 GCA_029823135.1 Acanthurus reversus | reverse complement strand
TGACAGAAAGCATCTCACTTTAGAGATATTTCCAAGGTGATAAAAGGCAGTTTTGGAGTTGTAAGCTATGTGTCTGTGGAAGTTTAAATCGGCATCTTAAGTAACACCCAAGTTTTTTCCCATCAGGAGAGATAAAGAGGCTTAACAAAGGTTGGAAACGTCAAAATGTAGTGACTCAGCTGCAGGCAAAAACAAAATCTCCTGAGTCATCCAGAAAATATCCAAGTCTCATTCGGAGTTCTGTCCCAAGAACATGAAGTTCCCAGCGCTTTATCAGGATGAAATCAGAGAGTTTCTAATCTAACGTGTTTGATGCAAAAAACTTTGTGTTTTTGGTTTTTGTGTGCGCCTTCAGTTATCAATTTGGACTGTCGTGTCTTCTCAAAAGAATTTGGAAAAACATGACTGAAGCAGCTTTTAACCCTCAAACTTTGTGCTGCAGTCTTGCTTTAATCAGGACAAACTGATTCTAAACAGCCTTGAAAGTTTAATAATTACAGTCTGTAACCATTAATTTAATGAAAAATGTTGCTTTGAGTCTCCTGCTGAAAATGAACCCTGTGTGTCTGTGATGAAGCAAAAGATTAATGAAGTCCATCCTCTTCCTCTCAGACTGCAGTCAGATCTTTGCTGTTTGCTCCGATGCCACATTTCCACGGGCACGCAGTCAGAGACGTATTAGTTTGGGCTGCTTCACACCTGGTTTTGCTTCCAGTCCCGTCAACATTCCAACCACAACAAAAGTCAATTTTATAACTCTAATTTAATATATTACTTCTAATATTTTCAGGAACCTTTGACTCATAAAGTCAACTCTGAAGGAAAAATAAGGAGGTGAATATCTAATTTAATGGCAATATTAAGTTTTCTTTTTGTACTTTGCAGTTTGTTTTTTTGTTGTTGTTGTTGTTTCTTTTAAAATATATATTTCATGGATTAATTATACTGTGGTCAGTGATGTTTTACAGAGATCCTTTTTTGTTGTCTTTAAACCAAAACACTCACGCTGATGTTTTCCAGATTTTTTTTAACATGTTTCTCTGTCTTTTGTCTTATTTTAAGAAGGACAAAATGCCCCCAGTGGGTTCATCATTTCAAATAAATGTTAGGCAGCTGTTTGAAATTCTTAAAAAGACATTCAGTATCATAAAACTGAAAATCATTTTAGACAACCGTTGCACATGACATCACTGATCAGCATTAGAGTCTCAAGACCGGATAATTAGCTTATTTGATATTCAGCAGGCATTGTTCCGATCTCAGACAACATCTTTGAACAGTTCACATGTTTGCCTCTGATCTGAAGCTATAATCCTATGATGTAAACTTAGCATTAGCAGCAGGCTAGCAGCTATGCTTTGGTCCTGAAATGCTGCCGGCTGTGGTTTTGGGGCTGTAGTGCATTTTTTTGGAAACTTGATGTGCTTTGGAAAAACATTTTGACTTTGTTTCAAATATTTGGCAAACAGCCTAAGTGTTGGACTTTCTCCCACTTCCTGTTACACCACCCCATGAAACCTCTTTTGTTTCCAGGATAACTTAAGCCCAGTTCAGACCAAAGATTCACAATGAGACGACTTGAAACTTGCAAATGCTTGCAACAAGCCGGACTGCAACGTTCTAAAAATCAGTTCACATCAATGCAATCAGATGAGCCTGTGTCTTTCAATTACAAGGACTCTCTGTACTTTCATTTTTAGTGCCAGCTGTAGCTTTTTGTAGCATGATCAGTGCTTGATTTGTATACTGAAAGTCCCCCAGCAGACACAGGGTGCTGTTCTGGGCAGTCAGGGAAGAAAGAGAAATAAAGTCAAGGAATGTATCAAAAATCTACATTGTTTAGAGCACAATGGACAACACCGGGTTCACAGTTAACTACAAAACTGTCACCACAAACCAAGCATAATTTCCTTAAATTTATTAATCAGAGCACAGGGAGAGGAGCAAAAAAACACCTGATTACGGTTTGCGCAGAACATCTCCTGTCCCTCTCGTTTGCTCTGTCTCCTCACTTTCCTGTCAACACATAGCAGATTAAATTAGGCCCCAAACTTTCACAAACAACCACAAAAAGCAAGCGGGCTAAGAAACTGAACTAAGTGACATGATCTGTGTTACGACCCCCTCCCACAGACTTGGTACTTTGTAATCCAAACATAACCAAAAGAGTCAGGTTTCACCATAAATCATTTGATTATTTATTAAATAACCAATAAACAACTGAGAGTACAAACTAAGAGTTTACATCATGGGGAAAAAAGGATGGGTCGGCCAAAATGAACAAAAGAAAGACAGACACCCAGACCGACCCACAAAGGGCTGTCAGATCGTCTCTACACCCTCGACACTAACGGAATGTGAAAACCAAACTAAAGCCTGAAGCCATGAACAAAAGCCACGAAAATAGGACTACCAAACCTGTCAGAAATGAGAAAACTAAAACTAAATAAATGAACCACATTCCTGGAACTGCCACCTCCAGGAGAAGAGTGTGAGGAAGTGAAAGAGAGAAACTTCAGGTCCTTCCCCTCTCTTTTGTCTTCAGCAATCACTCCAACGATGATCTAAGAAAAAAGAACAGAGACAACATGAGTTCATACCCCATATGGCCAGCAGGGGACACAGCATGTATTTTAACACCCCCACCCTTACTGGACAAAGTAGACTGAATGAGGAACAGATTACAAAAAAAACACTCTTCAGGATACAATGTTCAAGAAGCAATGTACTGGTGCGACAGTGTGTCAGCCAGAACATTATCTCTTTAAATTTAATCGACTCTTGTCATCATTTGACAACAGAAATGGCCGACAGAATTCTAGCTCTGAGCTGGATATTTTTGAATAGAATAGAACTTTAATGGCCACATGACCAAGGCCAGTGGTGTTTGTTTTTGGTACAAGTTAGTTTGGACACTACTTAACACTAACACATACAACACATACATAGTAGTAGAGTGCAACCAGTACATAACACACCATCAACCATAACAGACAGTCCATACACACATATAACCGTAGTGGGCCATGGTGGACCATTATAGACTAATAATGTTCAGTCCATAGTGCAGTTTAACGGAAGGAGTTGAGTGTCCTTATTGCTGTGGGGAAAAATCGGTTCCTAAAGCAGGTGGATTTAGTGACTAGTGATCTGATGCGCCTACCGGAGGGGAGAGACCAAAAAAGGTGGTTTGCTGAATATGAGGGATCTGAGACGATCTTGTTTACCCGTTTTGTGACATGTTGCAGGTAGATGGCTTCAATGGAAGGGAGCAGAGAGCTGATGATCTCAGAGGCCTTGGAGACGATGCTTTACAGTTTCTTGTGTAAGTGACTGTCAGTGTTTCCATACCAGAGTATGACTGAGGAGGTGATGATGCTTTGGATGATGGATTGATGCTTTGGATGATGCACCCTAAAGTGTAAAAGAGCGCAGTGACAGTGAGTTATTCACAGGTGTAGGGCCTAATTATGAAAAGGCAAAAATAAGATATGTGTGTATCCCAAAGTGAGTGCGTGGCTGAATTATTGAGAGAGAGAGGTGCATTGGGGCTGTGGATGTGAAATTGTGTAGTGCAGTGAAATAAATCAGCAGCACTCATTGATTACATGTGCTGCGATCTAAAACTGGACACGGCGATCTGACATGTTCAGTCTTTGGAGACTCCTTGCAGCAGCATCAGCCATGGTGCAACTCTCAGTTCACACTGCTGCAACTTTTCCCTGTGACGTTTTAAAACTGTCTCGTTATGTTGTTAATCTTTGGGCTGAACTGCGCTTTAAAGCCCCCATGAAATGAAAATCGATTTTTAGGTTTTTTAATCAGATGTGTCACTCTTATCCTTGTCTATATGACAATATGTGGCCCAACAATGTAGTAGTTTTGCATTTTTGATTAATTTTATTGTACAGTTAAGCTGGAAAACGTTTTTAAAATATCGATGACTCATCCTGCACTTGGGGATTTTAATTTTGCGTCCAATAAAATTTCTTGTCGAATATGTGTGTAAACATCAGCCTGCCTGGATGAAAACATGAAGCATATAAACATGAGACATTTGATCCTAAGAGCCTTGAATTTATTTCTGTGATTTGTTCACTTACAACTCTTTTTGTTATTTCAGACATACAAATTCACTGCAACGTCTGCATCCAAATCAGAATAAAACACTCGCAAAAACGTTTCACTTTTATTAGCATTTATGGTGTTAGTATCTCAACCAGAAAACAACTCAGAAACTGTATTATAAGTCGACTGTGTGACAGTAAATGACAACAGCGTAACCTTAACTTAAGATCCTGCCAGATGATTTTGCTTGGAAGTAAAAGTAAATATTGAGCTGAACTTTCAAATTTCCTCCGAAGATCATCTGACTTTTATTTGGACGAGCCGCTGATTCGGCTCATATAGTGGAAGTTTGTTGAGGATTATCAGTCGTCAAAATGCAGAACTCCAGGAGACATTTTCTTTGGGTCAGGCCTCAGGCAGCTTTATTGCTTTGATAGATTAGCAAAGCTTTCAGCAGCAGCAACCCAGATTAATAACAGAGGGTACATGTGTGGAGAATTATCTTCATTAAGGCGCTCCAGTTGATCAGAGTGCTGGAAGAATAATGTAGATTTCTTTGGACAGATTACACAATAAAACGGTCATTAAATCACCTTTTTTGACATCAACTCAACTTTCATTATTCCATCAACATTTGCGATTGAGCACTAAATTTTCTAAACACACTGGTTGAGTTAAAAAACATTCATTAGAGCCAAAACTTCGATTTTTGGATCTTTTTAAGATTAAACTTTTATTTTTAATAACTTGTTGACAATGTATAAAGTGTGAAGCGATTCTTCCAGCTGAACTGATTTTGCCTCGTCGATTGTTTCCCTTGCACATCAACACTTTGTTACAGTAGCGAGGGTTTTTTTTGTCAAATGATGAGATTAAGTACAAAGCCTTCACTATAGAAGCTGGTGAGCTGTCAAAGAACGGAAGTTTTACGAAAAACTTACTTTGAAAGGGGTCAGCATTAAAAACTCATCTCATGGTTGGCTTAAAGGGGAGGTGGAACAAGCTGGACGGCAAGAATTGATGGACTAATTTGAAAATACTAAAACAGTTGAGAGGATGAGAGTTGAAATTCATGAGATAGATCTGCAAAGATATGAAAAGAACCTTTTTTTTACACAGATGTTAAGCAGTCATTGTGCAGAGAACAGAGAAGATGGAGTCTCTAAACTAAAACAGAAATGATTCCCCAGTAAAGGAGCTGCAATGGATGTTGAATAAATTAGACGATGTTTGCTGAGTTAGTACCAAACTTTGGAAGTTGGAACGAACAATAAAGCCATCAGGAGAAATGAAACACGACTGTGCCTCTGACTTACATCGAGGTAAAGTCATTAAATCAAGCCGAGACAAAGTTTTATGAATATGTGCAGAACAGTGAGATGGAAATATGGCAGAGATGATCGACTGAAAGTATAAATAAAGTAAAGTAAAAGTATATAAACTATAGATTTACAGATTTGTACATTTCCACACTATGAGAAGGCCGAAGAATGAAGATGAATAAAGATGAATCAGTTATTTAAAACACACATTTCAACAGGAAGAGAGGGAGATGTTGGAACATAAACAAAAATTTGGGCGAGACGATTTTACTAATCAACCATAAAAGGTGACCTTCTTTGATTAATTTTAAGGGTTAGACTTGATTTGAGGCTTTAAAGGGAAGGAATTGACAGAAAAAAAGGAAAATCTTGTGGTTAAGTGCAACATAGCATAACAAACATGGCAGCCTACCTGGTAGCTAGCCTGGTTAGTCAGGTCAGTACGTGACTTCTGCTAACAGGCATGAACAGCTAATGTTAGCTGTAGCATGAGACTCACCGGGAAACAACTTCGTTGCTGCCCTTTGCACCGGCTTGGGCTTTAGTTCATTTGTTGTTACTCTCTCTTGTAAAGTCAGTTTGAACTGAGACGAAACGTTTGCAGGGAAGTTGCAGCAGAGTAAACTGGTCCATCTCAGCTAGAGATCGAGCCGACTGACGGCATCGCTTGCAGACACTCTGTTCTCAGCAGAGGCGAGTCAGAGCGAAAGGCACTAACAACTAATCAGCTCATATTGACGTCCCCTGTTGCTAAGAAGTACAGCGTAGACCAGCCAATCAGGGCAGAGAGTACATTTTTCTGCAAAACCCTCGCCCCGGTGGCAAAAAATATATATATACATCATGATAAAAACAGGGCTTATTATAGACCAATTCAGCAGCGAACGCTTTTTTTTTTCAACCACTATTACACTGTTCATTAAGGTTATACTGTACATCATAATGACAAAGTTAAGTCCAAAAAGTTGTTGAAATTTCACTTTAAGACAAAGGAGGTGAATTTAAAAGAGATGGTAGACTGTTTAAGATGTAATGCCAAAGCACTGACAGTGGAAAATCCTGACTTTTGACCTGAGGATGAGTGGACTCTGCTGTATTTGAAGGTAAATTACAAGGACTGAAGTTTGTATATTCTTTGAGCACAGTGGTAGTGAATGAGTCAGCTCTTTCATTTCAGTATGGTTTGGCCTCGCCCTTTAAGATGTTAATGAACCTCTTTTAAAGGTGAAACTAAAGATTTGCGAGTTGCTTTCAGGCTTGGCTTTAGTGGAAAAGTTGATGTATCGATGACACCAGAATGCAATAAAGTGCAAAAGAAACCATGTTTAAATAACGGTGAAGTCGTTTGCAACATAGTACAAACTTTGGGAGCGAATAAGTTAAATCAGTGGAGACAGCAGCAGGGGGTATCATTTCCACCAATCGGAAAAGAAATCCTGCTTTCAAAGGAAACTCTAATGAGGCTGTAAATACCAGCATCTGGTATCAAAATGTCCTGCTCTTTAAATTCAAGGCAAGAGGTCGAACCAAACGTGGATCCCACTGAGAGCGTCGCTCAGCCGACAGCGCGAACAGTAACATTAGTTTAACCTCTGACAAGCTGCAGTAAAAACATTTTTTATAGAATTCTTTTATTAGATATTCCTGCAGTGTGTTTTGATTTAGATAACTGAGAACATTTGTTTTCTTCTTCCATTTTACTGGTGCTCATCTGTTTTTGAACAATGCAGTCAAAAAACAAGTTGCTCTGACTGACAGCTGCATTAAATCCAGCTGTGACATTTGCAGGGGGGCTGAACACAAGATTTCCCTCCGTTACAACCAATCAGGTATATTTCTTTCAATAACATGGCAGCCATTGATAGGGCACATATGAAACATGCCAATTTAATTGACTGTATTCGTTCTTTTCAAGAAGGTACAATGCTCACATTTTACTCTACAATAATCTGAATTTTATGTAATAAAATATGTGTCTTAAGTAAATCTTGCATATTTTAGTTTTTGTTCAAACTCTTGCAACGAATACAACGGTGTATTAGGGCCATTGTAAGAAAAAAAAAGACAAGTGTGTGGGGGGGTGAGTTTTAAATTCAGAATTTTCAAGTTTTAAACTTAAAAAAAATTTTTTTATGTGTTTGTGTGTGTAAGTGATCAAGACTTCACAAAGTATAGACTTTACCCTAATTTGACAGAAGAAAAACCCCTGTTTGAGGTTAATTCTTCCAAATTTATGTGTTTTAAATTTTTAAGTTTGAAACAATGTCAGAATATCAGTTTTTTTCTCCCAAATTTGCTAATTTAAAACTCCAAAAATTAACACACAGCCCCCAGCTATTCTTCTTCTTCTTTTTTTTTTCCTACAGTGGCGCTAATAAGCCATCGTAGTGGGAACCTCGTCAAGGAAATAATTAAAGTAACACATTTGATTTAAAAAAACAACAACAACAACCTACAAGCCACAAACCTCTTTCACAACAGATGTTCAATTGAACTTTGTGGGAGTAATAACATAAACGATGTCTCCATTTAGGGATCCTAAAACTAAATCAGCAAAATTAAATTCACATATCACGATTTCATTATTTACACTTGTGCTTTTCCTGCTGTAACATGTCAAAGTGTCCTCTGGAAAATTTGAATTAAATACACATCACCCTCCACAGAAAAATGTCACTTCACTCATCGTGTAGCTTTCTTTTGCTGCCCTAAAAACTTTTTTCACTTAAAAACTTCCTACCGATTATAGATGCGATGACAGTAAAAGTCTGCAGTAGTGCAGAGTTTAGGAATCTGTGGACATTTAAAGTTTTCATACACAGTTGTGGATGTTGTTCTGACCTTAAATATTAAACTTTTTTTCTGATTAAGGGCTGCAGTGAATCTTTTTTCTTCATGCAACCCATATGGAAAACTAGTTTTAAATAGCATCTTTAATATGCCGTGTTTTAATTTAATGTGTGCTGTGTCATTAAACACAGTAATTAGTTACAAACAGTAATTGAGACAGCAGGAAAACAAACAAACCAGCCTGTGTTACCCAGGAATGAGTGAGTCAAGGTGTTTGATGTGTTTTGAGTTTTGCTGCTGGCATTAAATGAAAGAGCTGCTGCAAACTTGGGAAACGAGAATTCTTTCTTTTATAGGACACAAAGAATTAATTCAGTTTGTCAGATTCAAGATGTTTAATCTCACGTGCAAACAATCCAGCCTGAATGTGATAACCATTGACAACAGATTGGATCGAAAAAAAATGAAGCCAATCATATAACCTGGATAAAGGGATGATATTCCCTGTATTTTTGTCCCCTGTGTATTGGGACATGCACCCACATCCTCCTTGCTCCGTGTCTGATCTCTGGAGCCGTGATAGCAGAGCCATTGTCATTATTAAGCTCATCATTCAAAGAAAGTAAGAGGAAAAGCATTCTCTGTTTGATTCTCGTAGTAGGAAAAAAATTTAAATAGGAAACAGTTAAAGCAGTGGAACAGTGTCTATCATACATCGGTTGTTGTGAAGATATTGTTGTCCCAGAGACAAGACAAACGTGCAGCATTTCCTTCCCTCAGGGCACTGTCGCTTCATCGCTGCACAAAGTCGCCAAGTGGACACGGGCTCGAAGTCCTGCAATTTATGTGCTTATTAATAAGTTATTTAGAAGAACCAGATGTTTTGCACATTTTTTGCCTATTAACCTGCTCGCCTGTCTGTGAAAATACTAAAATATTTCCCTCTGAAAAAGTATAATGTAACCTAAAAAGGAAGTACTCAAGTGAAGGATTACTACCTCAAAACACAACTTCAAAGTACTTAGATACTTCAAACAACAGTACAGTAATAAGTCATTAATTGTTCCTGATGTTGACATCGTGTTGGATCAGGTCTTCATCCATTTTAGACTTTGAGTTTTGGTTGCAGAATAAACCCGCTTTGCTTTCCATAGTTTAAACTGTCGGACACATGAACAGCTGGTTCAGAAACGTGATTCCCTTCAGACGGGCAGGAGTCACCAAACCACAGCTCAACTCCTCCTGACAGTCACAGTGAGACATGAAACAGAAACTTAGTGTAAACATCCAATAGCACAGACGATGTGTTTGCCACAATACTGTCTTTCCTGCAACAGATCTTTAAACCAAAAGGTTCCAGTAGCTCCTCTCATGGAAATATCATCCAATATTTGAGGGTATGTAGACATAAATATCATTCATTGAGCAAAAATAAACCAATATATTCAAATAATTGTAAATTCTAACATTAAGCACATCGAAAGAGTAAAGAGAAGAACATTAGTGACATTTATTTAAGTTTATTGCATTAAAAAATATCTATTTATGAAAAATGATCATCTTGAAAGAATCATCTGTCTAATTCTTTATCCTGGAAGACATAGACATGCAACATTTTTAGATATTTACTAACAAAACAGCAACATTTTAAAAGTCCACTGTTGTTTTTCCGTCCTCTTTAACACCTAAAGTGATCAGTTTCTTGGAAAAAGTCCTGATTTTTCTTCCAAAACAGATTTATAGTGTTTTGGAATAAAATCTGTCAGTGAACACCTGTTATCTGCTGCGAGTCTTAACAGGCCCTTATTGGATGGATCGCTGCGATGGTCTGCGCTGCGTGAGAACTATTTTATCTTTTATCTCAACTTGATTATTTGTTGTTGCACAGAAATACCTTCACTGAACCCTGCAGGTGCTCTCTGATGTGAAAGCTCCTCTTGTTTCACTCTGCTGAACCTGTTTTTCACACATCTGTGCACAAAGAAGGAGGGCAGGACAGTCAGGTTAAGATGGCAGGCAGATGAGCATAGGTCTCCTCTCCTCATTTTACCCTCATTCAGCTGTTTGTGTGGCTAATAATAAATTCTGGTGATATAATCATTGAAAGCTGAAAAGGCTCTTTGTGGGGTTGCCCTCCGGGGAGTGGCTGCCTGGTGCACGACTGCTGATGCCCAGACAGCAAGTATGGCCGCCCAGCCTCCATTTTAGAGTCACACATCACTTTGCTTTAAGTAAGTAAGTAAGTAAACTTTATTTGTATAGCGCTTTTCACAGACAGTGGTCACAAAGTGCTTCACAATAATCAAAATGTTAAAATGTGCTGCACGAGACTACTGCTGGAGAAGCTGGACAACGCTCAGTGATGTACTGTCACTGCACAGCACAGCTCTAACCCTAACAAACATGGCACAAACCTGGATTGTTATTTTTCAGTTTTTTGTGTGATTTCAGATGGATTTTTATTTCAAAAATCAAAAATCACAAATTTCAAAAATCAAAATACCTGTTTTCCTTATAGGCTGAAATTTCTTCAGGATTCCTGTGGGTCACGTGATTCCTGTGGGAATTTTACTATTTATCCAGTGATTGTGGTGGGACAGGAAAAAAAGTAAGGCACTCTAGTATGAACTAGATAAAAGAGCACATACAATGTATGAATAAACACCATTTTCTTTACTTTGAAAATAGCAGTAGTCATTTGGTTGTCTTTTTGCATTCGCTGTTTTTCTTACAGGTTGCTGGTTGGTTGCAGGCTAACCGACCACTGATCCCTGGGCACAATGGGATGCAGACAATGTGCAGCTGTGGCTGCATTCAGGTACCAAAGCAATGGAGTTGGAGGGTCACCAGAAGAAAGACACTTGCAGAACTGTCAGGCAAGTCTGAGGTCTTAAAAAGATTTATGAGTCGGGGGGGATGGAGTGAAAACTTGTGCAAAGTCGTTGTAAAGTGCACTAGTGAGTCCAGGACGTGTGGTCCTCATAGACATGCAAAACTGGCAGAAACACACTGAAAATCATTGCTTTCACCAAACGTAGAGGCCCTGTCAAGTCTGGATTAACATACAAAATCGATCGCGGAGCAGGATGGAAGCGGCATGGGACAGGAGTCATTCTTCCAGAATTGCAAATGGACAAGATTTTTTTTTTTCCTACTCTGTCATAAGATTGGGACAGGACAGGAATATTTTTGTGGGAGTGGGATGGGACAGGAGTGAAATTCCAGTCCCGTGTCACCCTCTACTTTTAATGCTTTAAGTTTACATTAGAAAATATCTCTTCAGATGAGCTTACCAGAAGGGAAAAGGGACAATTGCCCTTGGAACCATGAATGCCTGCTGCGTTGCCTGGAGAAAAACATGACAAAACTCAGAGGCAGCTTCTTAACTACGCGAGCAAAACTAACACCATGTGAAAGTTCAACCACTTTAAAAAAAAACAGACTCAATTTAATGAAGCTGTCAAGGCAGACAAAACTGCCAGAGGAAACTTTCTGCCTTCACAGCACGGTGAACGAAAAAATGTCTTTGCCGTGTTTGCTTTAGATTCTTGTTGCAGAAAGCACCTCCTTCCTGATTACATCACGCCGGTCATGACGGACAGCGAGCTTGAATTGGTCAAGCACCATTGTGTAGTCTCTCATGCCTCCACGCCGAGAATGAATGACTCAATAATCTGACACACAGACTAAAAACTTTGAGCCAATGTCTAACAGCAGATTAAAGAAACACATTTTTTCTCTCTTCTGCCGTATTTTCCAGAAAATGTTTGGACAGTTGAAGTTTAAAGTCTGCCTGCACCAGTAACAACAAAATGAGTCACAGTGTTTCCAGCACAACTACATTTTCTTAATATCAACTTCACCTTCTAAGATATAATATTAAAGAAATATTTCCCCCTCTTTCTTTGCTAAAACACTGTGCTGATGTTGTGAGACTACTTTGGAAGTCACTCACTTACTTTGATGGTTGAACTTCATTACTCTGTGGATGTCGTATTCATCATCCGCATCAATCCTTCAGTCTAATGAACACAAATGTGAACACGATGCCTCTCATCATTATTGGACTGAGCATGTTATCAGTCGTGGCTTCATCCAGAACTGATATGAATCAGAATAATTAGGGCAGATCATTTGGCTGAAAGCAGATAAGAGATGGTGACATATAGCCAGCTGAGGTGGAAACTTGACCTGCAGCGTTCTTCATTGTGTCGAGTCTTAAGTGAGCTGTCAGTCAAAAAGACAGAACTGAATGCACAAAGATTATAAATTCAACATTTATCTGATAGATTGTCAATCATTTGTCCAGGCTGTCACAACAAAGATTATCTGATCAAATTCAAGTCCTGACAGCAGCACGTCAGGAGAGCAGAAACAGTGTTTTTACTCCCGTCCTGAAGGCCACTTTGTCCACAAACCCTCACAAAGAGAAAGGTGAGAAAAACTCATAACTTCAATAAATGCCTAAAAAAGGAAGTGAAAGAGTTCAGTTCTTAAAATGAGCATCGGTGAGTCAAACCCTCCTTATTACGCATACTTATGTAAAATGTTGGATTTGAAGTCAAACTGAAATAATAAAAATGTTATTTTAATCCTTTAGATCCCGTCATGGTTGTATTGTTCTCTTATTCAACAATATCAGCCAAAGACAATTTACCAAAAAAAAACTGTTTCTTTTCAGTTTTATATCAGAGTACAATATAATTTCCTTTCTGGAAAAAAAAAAAAAAAAAAAATCATGCAACTTTTGTCATCTGGCCCAGAGTGATTTCAACCAAAAGTATCACTGAAGTATCACTGCATTCACCTGTCAACAGTGTTAGAAAGATTTTGCAGTTAGCTGCACAGGTGTTTTAATCACTGCCGGTTGCTAGGTTACTTCTCAACGGTCCAATCAAATTGCTCCCACTGTTTTGCCCCGCCTGCATTTCCTGTTTATGCACAAAACATCACAATACGGAGGGTAGATACTCTCAAAGTGCAGTTTTATGCCGAGGTCAGACTACATGAAAACAGCCTGATAATAGCCTGACTGGAAAAAAAGTAGGATCGGAAATGATCAATGAGCATCGGGCACGACAATCAATCGTTTTATCTCGCATAGTGTGTCGTAATGAATGACAGCCAACGTCGCATCTAGGACGTCTCAGGACCTCCCGACAGAAAGACTAGCCTGTTTGTTTTTTGTTGACCTCCCATGACAGCTTGTCAGTAGTAGCGGTAAGTGGTGAACACTTCCT
>JAPXVT010017047.1:0-13441 GCA_029823135.1 Acanthurus reversus | reverse complement strand
GACTGTCCTCAGTGAGGCTGGTCACATGCATCAATGCTCAAGTGTTAAATTTACATATGTTGTGTTTTCAGGGTGGACATGAAGCATCGTTTCCGTAGAGACCTGATCAGAGGAGAGGCGGAGGCCAAAATGTCCAAACAGAAACTACAGCAGAGGATGAGAGAGCAGTGAGTTTACAAGCACGCACACACACACACACACACCTGAACACGCTTCAGTAACATGACACACAGAAAGAAAACAGAATAAACTTAACAAGGTTGACAGCATCACCCTCACACACACACCAGCAGCTTCATTAGTTAGAACACGATCAACAAAAAGCTGCATTATTGACAAGATGGCACCAAACATTCAGCACTGCAAATATAGAGAAAGGTCACATTTTACCTTTTGCTTGAAATGTAGAATTTTTGGAGAGAGGTGTGTGTGTGTGTGTGTGTGTGTGTGTGTGTAGACAACATGAAACCAATTAATGCAACTACTCATGGCATCAAGATTTACAGCTGAGGTCACACACATCATTGATGTCATTTTGTGAAAGAAAAATACAGCCGATGGAAATAAAGAAAGATTCTTTGAAAAGATCTAAAACAAGGTCTTGAGAACATTAACTTAAAAATAAGTGACATTAAGGAACTTAACATTAGAGGAAATGATGTTCTCTATAACCAAAAGCATCCCTGCAGCTGCCTGTAAAGGTGTATGGACGGCAAGACAGGAACAAAACCTGAAAATCTTTTAAATTTCTTAATTAAATCCCTCAGACACTTTGCACAGCCGTGCAAACTTTGGGTTCCACAAATCAGTGAATTTCATGCCTGAATCTTTTCCTCGTTTGCTGGGGGACAAGCTGCTTAAATAAAGAGCGTCACCACCTTAATCAGTAAAGACAGCTGAGGTAATTTGACGCTGGCGTCCCCCCGCCGTCCTTTTCTCTGTGGCCCCTTTAACACTTCAACTCACTGAAGACATTCAGCTCTCACAGCCAAGGAGATTTTATTGTTCATGCAGACATTCTGCCACCTTCTCCTGCTAATTAACACAGAGACTTCTGCTCCTGTTTAAATGTGTCTGTCCTTATGTTTTGTCCTTGTTAAGCATTTCTCATGACATGGATTGAATAATTATAACAATAATAAACATTCTACACGTGGCCTAAGATTGTTTGATTCCAGCTCATCATTTTAATGATAATTATTGTATTTGGTGCAGGCAGTGCTGTGGCCTGGCAGACACAGACGGACATGCAGCTGCTGTTTGGATGTTTCTGGGTTCACCTGTCATCATTTTAAAGTTTCACTTCAGAGCCTGGAGCTGGCAGGGCGTAGCCTGGCGTGTCATTACGAGTCAGAGCCGAGACAGATTCTATTGTCTGCTTAAAGAAGAGCATGGCCCACAACCACAATGTTAAAATCATCAGAACAGAACGGCTCAGCCTGTTGAAACTAAATAAAACTGTAGGTTACTGAGAATTTAAACAGTAGCCAAGCAGAGAAATGAAACCTTTTTTTTTCACTCTGCCGAAAAGTTGGAGGGAAAAACACAGTGTGCTTCTTACATCCCAGCGCGAGACATCAACCAAAGCAGCCAAACACCAAAGTGAGCCTCGGAGTGACGGAGCAGAGAAGAACGAATGGCAGAAACCTTTCTCCTCCCTCTGGAGCGAAATGTGCGTGACTTCTCTGCTCCTCATCCTCACCTCTGTCTAACTTGCGAGTCAGAGGTGATGTGGACAAACACTGATGTTTGTTTTCTCACTGAGATAAACATAACAAACCTGAGCAGAGCAGCGCGAGCGCAGTCCCGAGGAGGATCATCTTGGATGAGTTCGGGACACCTGGAGGGAAAACGGGAATGTGGGACGGGACTTGGTGCGTTCTCGGTTGGTCCAGCAGCACCGATGTGCGACCCGCACAGAGACACCCAGCCTGCCGCTACATTCACCGCACCGACACCGTCCGTCCGTCCGTCCGTCCGCCTTTGTTGTCTGCCTGCGACGGTTAAGTCCCTCAAGTTTCAAATCCCCGGACAGAAGGAAGGAGAAGGCTCGCGGGGATGTGTCGGAGCAGAGTGCGCGCCTCTGAGTGTGTGAGAGTGTGTGTGAGTGTGTGAGAGTGTGTGTTTGTGCCAAGGCTCCAGCCTCACACCGCGCTGCTTGAACAAATCAACTACTGGATGAAGGAAACATCAAGCGTCACCGGCTGCAGCTGTGCGCGCGGACAGTCATCACGACGCGGCTCCGCCGTTGAGGAGGTCCCGGTACATTCTGAGATCCTGATGCTGACAGCAGGAGGCTGAGGTTATTACTGCTGATATCCCTCCCCCTCCTCTTCCTCCTCCTTCCCCTTCCTCCTGAGATCATCATCATCACCTTTAGGGACAGTGCACCGCGGCAGGAAACGGCCAAATTCACTGTTTCAAATCTATAAATTCTACAAAATTTATATTTCTGTTAATCCCGAAAAGTTACGCAGTTCAAAGTGGCTTTTAAAATCTGCAGACAGTGAAAAATTCTTCTCAGATTTTCTGATAAATTCCCAAATATTTTGTATTGTTATATTTGGATTTATCGAGTAACCGAATATACAATTAAATTAAAATAATTTGGCCTATAAAACATTTTAGTTTGAACACTACAATATTCAAAATCAATGAAATGTGAAAGTCTGTCTCCAGATGTACAGGCAGAGTTTCCATAAGCTGATCTGTCCTTTTAACGTGAATGATAAGTAATGAAATGCTTTTCTGAACAAAAAAATATGCAGCACATGGCTTTGATGATGATTTGTGAGGAACTTTATGAAAAAAGTTTTACACAAGTGAACTGTGGTCAACAAGTCATGTTGTTTCAGTACATGACTGTGATCGAAACTGTAATTTTCAAAGTAGTTTTTGTTTCTTTCAGTGACTTCCAAATGTTACAATGTGGCCATTTGAAGCTGTAATCATTGTTTGGAACAGGTCAGACTGTGACAAACTCAGTGAGGATTATCTGCAGATCAGCTCTGTGCAGCATTTAGCACCGATCAGCTCTTTGTTTTAGTCCAAAGATCTGAAACCACTTCTGGTGCTCTCTCACTTAAATTCATATTTTTACCATAAAACTGTTTTCGTGTATCAGTTACTCACTAGATGTCTTTTAAATAAAGGCTATATTTTGTCATTCCAGCGTTTTTCCACGGTTAACAGATTTTTTCCAAAAATGTGCGCCACTTACTTTGGAGATCCAGTTTCAAAACATTAAAACCATCTAAAAATGTCCATCCGAAACTCTCCAAAGCTTCATGTGGTATAATCCAAGTTTTGTCTGTGTCGTAGGCTCAATACCTTCAGAACACTGCTGCTAAATCCAACACATCCGGTACCAGACTCCCTGTGGCGTCCCCGGCCTATGCCACGTAGTTATCACTATTTAATAATGTAGCAAGCATTTCATTTCATTTAAAAAATGTCTGATAATGTTTCATGAGTGCTGACAGTATTAATTCTTAAAGGATGCTGACAATGTCTTCCTCAGGCAGTTGCAGTTTTTGTCATCCTCCTAAACTTCCTTTTTTTCACGTTTCATTCAGATAAACGTAAATTCAGTTGAAACTTTGAACTACAACTCAATCAAATCACTTCTTTGACCAGATGTGATTAAGTTTAGTGTATAAGAGATATATCAGTAGTTAGAGATAGCCTATATAATAATTCTTCCCCAAAGGGAAATCATCAACAGATACCCTGAAAACGCAGTAACTGAGGGTCATTGCCTCTGGTGACAGGAACAGGGTGAAAACTGTAAAATCAGGCTAATTTGGGAAGATTGTGCAATAATAAAGTATTTTCACACATGTAGCCTTCAGAGTCATATTTTCTCTGTAAATCAGTGGATTACAAAGTAGGACCGTATTGGACTGCAGAGGCTCCACATGTTGAGCCGCCATGTGATTATTTTTACTTTATTTACACAACAGACCACAAACAAAATAACAAGAGAATGACAATTTCACCGCCCACAGTATGTCAATGCTTCAACATTGATAATATTAAATTAAACAGACATAATAAATTGAAAAAATAAGATAATAATAATAATAATAATAATAATAATAATGTGTTTGGCTCTTGTGGAGTTCACTTACATTACGTTGTATACATTGTAAAGTAATTAATACACTGAATTAATAGGTTAGCTCGGTGTTTGCGGGTGTATTAATAAACTTAGAGTCAGGCTCTGTCTTCACCCAGTCATTGTACTTAGTGAGGCTAACAGTGTCCTAAATCCAGGTCTGTACTAAACTCAGAAATTATTTACATTTATCAACTAAATTACAACAGCAAGCATGTTTAGACAGAAAGGTAACTCAGCATAAAAACATTTTTAAGGAACATAGCTCAAAAGTTACTATACCTGAATGTATTTGAAAAAAATACAATACTGTGTATTTGTTCTTACAGACTTAAAATGAATTGAAACCACAGTCTTCAGCCAAACTGAAGCTTTTATACCATAATGAAACCATACACAGTGCACAGGATGCACTCAGACACAACTGGAACTGTTCATGGAGGATTGCCTTACGAGTGCAGACAGCAGCATGAAGTCCTTTTGATAAAGATATTGGGATAAAAATGTGATTACCGTCTTGATCATAGGTATCAGAGAACAACTGAACAATGTCAAGACAAGATTAAAAAAACATAAATAACAGTTCTTTATCAAAGAATGGGGTGTACTCCATTATCAGGAAGTGAAGACGTATGTGTGCTCGGGCCAGATGAGTGTGTGAGCGCAGGCCAGCGAGGAAGAGAGGAGGGGGAACAACTGCTGTCTGCACAGTCCGAGGCAACTGGACCCAGTGTGAGTGCGTCCTTGGTCTTTATCAGATACTTTGGTGTTTTGCATGATTTCTGTATGATCCAAAATAGCACTAAATGGATTGGATGAAACAATGGTTATGATGTTGTTACCCTAGTTGTACAGGCAGAACCTGTACTTGACGCTTTGGGTATACTTTCCTCCAATAGCATATAAACATATGCCCTCTAACAATTTGCATATGTGTAGCCAGCCAATCAGGGCACACCTACAAAATGCATTCCGCTCCCTGTATAAGGCAGCGATACTTGTACCTCCTTCAGCAGAATAGAACTAGGGTTACAGTATTGTAACCTTTGCTCTATCTCACACAGGTTCTGCCTTTTACTGGACCCTATGGGTTCAGTGTGCCCATAGAGGCTGATGAATGTGATGAATGTTCACTCTGCTGTGATAAATTATCAGACTAACCCAGGAAGAATATTGCGCACAAGGAGAAGGGTCAGATGAAACACAGCTTACACTCCCACAGCCCACCTCGCCAGTCATGTGTCACTTCAGCAAACCTTGAAAAGGAGCCCGACAGGTCCAGCTGATTGGTATGGACGGACTGTAGACCAGAATGAGGCAGAAGAATGATGAGATGACACGGAGAAATGGCAAAAAGCAGCCATTCTGGGCATGTTTCTGCAAAAGCATCCACCCCTAAAGTTGGTTATCTTGATTGTTAGCATGTCATCAGTAAAGGCTCGGCACATCAAACTGACAACACTGAACAAGCTGTGACAACGTTCAGCTGCTGCGTTGTCTTTTGCCCACCACTTCTGGGCCAACAAGTAGCACTTTTCAAACAGTGAAGACGACAAAAGTGGCTGTAGCTCAGGAAGTAGAGCAGGTCATCTACCAATCAGAAGTTTGGTGGTTTGATCCCCAGCCTCTCCAGTCTACACGTTGAAGTGTGATTGGGCAAGCTACTGAACCCAAAATGTGCCATTGGTGTGAATTCTACGACAATTCTACGGCCAAGAAGCCTCCAACAAGCACAAACCGTTCCAACACTGCTGTTCACACCAGACACTGATCAGAGACACTGACTCTCTCTGACAGCCCTGACGAGTCCCGACCCTCGACCGTCAGCCCACTGCAAAGGAGCCTCAAGGTCTTACAAGTGATGTGTTGGTTTATGGTACGACAAGCTAGCTTGGTTAAAACACTCCTGATCATGTGTGCTCAACATTTCTGTTGTGCTCTGCGTTCAGTCGACAGGTTTGAATAGACACCGCAAGTTTCTGTAATAGGTCTTAGATCTCTGCTAAAGGAAAACACCTTCCCCTCTAGAAAAGGTGGATTTATTTCCAAAAGAGAGAGGAAGTAATTGAATAACCAGTCCATTCATTCACTCATATAGGTAGGTAGACAGACAGACAGACAGACAGATATGATGCATATGAGGGAGAGTCACAATGCCCATGTGCATTTTTGGTAGCATCACGCTGATAATGTTCAGAATTGCTCAATGTCTGGAGGTGATGGAGAAATAAAGGCAGCTTAGGATGAAGTGGTGGAGTCATGGGAGGTCCTGCTTTCTCTGCTGACAGACAGACTGACTATTTCTCTGTAGACAGATTTCCCAAGACATGCTAGCCAATGAAGGGCTCTGCCTTTCAGGGTTGGTCAGGAACGTCTGTGCCAGCTGGGATCAGAGGTCTCTCTGGTCTGCTACAACTCGTAGCTCTTTTCGGTCAGAGCTTAAAACGTTGCTGTTTACTGTGAGGATATGTTCAGACTGAAGGCAATGAACACAGTGTAATCGCAAGAAACGCCAGTATCGCTTCCCTTAATCATAGTTGGATCATATTTTGGATCATTGCTTCAGTTGCTTAAATCGAGTCATTTGTGCAATGTACACAGTCTGCTAATGTTAGCTCGTTCAAAGGAGAGGAGACTGGTCACTGTCTGTCATTAATTTTGACTGATTTAATCATCATTTCTGGACTATATTTGTTGTGGAGGTCCTAGAAAGGCTGGAAAACTTAACGGCATCCTGTCTGGTTAATAAAATTATGCGGTGTTATGTCGTGTCACAGAGCTCCGTGTCGACCACAGTTAGCATTAGCTAGTAGCATCAGAAGGAAGGGGGGCTTGCCATTCTCTATCATTAACTACGGCCGATTTAATCATCCTTTTTGCACAGTATCAGCTGTGGAAAGATGTCATGTCTGTGCCCATAACATAATCCCGTGGTGTATAAAGTCGTGTTGTAGGAGCTCCACGGTATTCACACACAGCAACAGTCGTTTTGACTGCTATTTTTGATTGAATGTCTGTGCGGTGAATTCCGGCAACATTCGTGCCATCGGGATGTCATTGATGTCAAGAGAATCTCAACACTGATTGGCTGTTGCAGCACAGTGTCATGAGATGTTGCCCGTAAAGTTCAATATTTTCAATTTCAAGCGATGATGAAGGCGATGGACGCCTCATCACGTAATTCACATTGCTAGTCTCACGAGATTCAGGTCACCCAAAGTGACATTGCGTCTTATCGTATCTTTGCGTCGACTTTGTATGTAATCTTGCGGCGTTCATTGCGTTAATCGTTTTCAGTCAGAGCACACCTCGACTTTTCGATAGGTTAGACACTTAAGATACTTTTTTCCATTGCTTTGTTTGTGTTGTTTTTGGGTTTGGGGGAGTCAGGCTGATCATGGATTTAGCTTTTATCCTATTAATCTATGGCTGTGTGTGTTTGTTGGTGTGTGTGTGTGTGTGTGTGTGTGTGTGTGTGTGCGAGTGTGTGTGTGTGTGTTTTGAGGCCAAATTACAGCAGGGGTCTCTGTTTATAGGGGGGCTTTTTGTGGATGTTTTATGTTTTTTTTTACCTTTATTCATGCCATGTTCAGAAATCCTTATTCTTCTATATGCACTTTTATGTCAAATTAATTTGTCAGGATAATGTGCGTTGTAAAAATAATGTTTTCAAGATGCAAGTGTACCCGTGTGTAAATGTTTTTTTTCTTAAACATTTCCATCTTTTTCATTCATTTCAGCAGATTTCTTTGTGTCTTTGAAGTATCTGTAAAATTATCCCTGTGGCTACATGGGTGAGTAACACACACACCGCCCCACACACATCTGGTACTCAGGTTATTTTTAAACACTCAAATCTGGCTTCTCTCTGAGTTGCTAATGATTTCAAGACTACAATTAACTCTTTCTGTCCTGACAGTGGTGAACGATTTTTTTACAGGCTTCAAAGGTCTGGCAGAACATTTAAACACAGTCAAACGTTCATATACACTCACACACACACACACACACATTGAAGTCTGTGTAAATGAGTTACTATCAGGGCCCGACCGATTTGGGATTTTTGGGGCTGATGCCGATACCAATGGTAGGGAATAAGAAAATTCCTTTATCAGACATATCGGCCGCTATTCTATATACAATATTTTGAAAGTGGTTATGGTTTAACTTTTTATACAGGGACTCAGTATCTGGGGACCTTTCCTTTCTCCAACACATGGAGTTATTAACTACTTCAGTATTTTGCTATGCAAGATAGGGGCTAATGATTTTTCACTGCATGCATAATTTTGTATTGATATCACTATTTAGCATTTTTGCAAACTCACACTTATGTAACAGCAGTGTTTAGTCTTTTTATACACACACACATGCACACAGAGGATCCATTTATACACAAAGGCAAGTGTGATGCATCTCTGCGGGGTTGAAACAAATAAAGTCTGTTCTTCTCTTCTTCTGTTCTTCTTCTCTGCCTTGGTGAGCTTTTATTCTTGTGTAAACACTCACAACTAGGGCCCAAACGATATGGGATTTTTGGGGCTGATGCCAATACCAGTAATTGGGAGTAAGAAAATTCTGATATCCGATACATATCGGCTGGTATTGTACATATATAATAATGGCTTAATGTGGTTCAAGTACTTGTGACAAAGACATGCAATGGAAGCAGGATATCTTACATCTTAGCAAACTCTATTTTCAAACTTAACTGCGCTGAACGGTTAACCAATCCCTCCAGAAAAACGAGTTTTCTTGTGATTGTTGTGGGCAAAAATCCTTGATTATGCAGCAGCTTTTCTTAAAAAATACAACAGAATATGCAGGGTTTTTATGTGATTTTATGCAATGAAATTGTGGGAATTTGCTAAAATTACAGGAACTTGCGAAACTTGCAAAAAGTTGCAAAAACTGCGGGAGCTGGCGAAAAATGCGCTTTGATGAAAAAAGAAAAAAAAGTGATTCCCCAACCCCCTGTTCTAACTAGGCTACTACCTAAATGTAATAGAGTCATTTAGGACTTCCTATGATAAGCAAGCATGTTAAATCACAGAAAGTGTTGGGAATATTTTAGTTCTCATCTTGTTTTATTTCATCGTTGTTTCCCCTCAGCATGCGCGGTTTCATTTATCTTCTTGCACAAGGCAAGGATGTTTCACGCTGCGCCGTAATTACATCGCTTCATAACGTTCCCGAGGCAACAGAAGGAAAAGGCTGCTCCCATGTGAAGTAAACATGCAATATTTTTTAACTTTCTGCGGAGATTTATGCGACTTTTTTCAATGAAAATGTGGAAATTACAAAATCATGCAAGCTCCACATATTTTTCGTATTTTGCGCGGAAATCTGTGATCTTTGCGGCGAAAGTGCAGCGTCTCTGAAAAAATGCAACTGATTGAAATGGCTGATTATACATTAAATCACGCAATCGCATAATCGCATTTTTCTGGAGGGACTGGTTAACACTTCACTCAATAGTTGTCACATACCAAGCCGCAAGTTATGTAATTACACCATTTCAAATCACTAGTCCATGCATTTTTTCCAGCCTTAAAAATAGTTTTAATATTGGCGCACATTGGTGAACCATATGTCAATACTGATATATCTGTGATGGCCCAACATTAGCCGATAATATCGGCCAACCAAATATATCGGTCGGGTGCTACTCACAACTGCAGAATTTTTTACCTGTGAAACGTGTGGCATGTAATAACTTCACATATTGGTACATGTGGTTTTTGGATAGCTCACTTTTGAAATGTATTACCACACCTGAAAAGAATTTCCCATTTGTATTTTGTAAACAGAAATAAAGGTCATAGATGAGTTCATTATAAGTGAAATACATTTTATGAGTGGTAAATACAAAAGTGCGGTAGTGTTGACACGTTTAATACAACCAATAATTGGGCACAGGTACAAGATTAGCTTACAGAGATAAAGAAGTTCTAGTCCACAGACAGTTACTGCAGTTTCCCTAAATATTTACTGATGCAACTTTCTGACCCTCAGGCAAACAAGTAAGCAAAAATGATGGGTGTTATTATGTGTCATGTGTCTAATTTAAACTCAAGGAGGAGCTGTCATTTTTTGGCTGCAGCTAACAATTAGTTCATTGTTTAATAAAAAAAGTGAAAAATCACAGTTCACAAAGTTTCCCAGAGGCCAAGGTGATGATTTAAAGTTTGTCTGACCAACAATCCAAAACCAAAATATATGAAGTTTTAAAATATTGTATGAAATTACATAAAAATAGTGGACCTGAATAATATGTGCTTTTAATGAACAGTTCTTATTCTCTTATTCTGCCTAAGTGTTGGAGATCACTCCGGTCATTTCTGCTCTCTGGCGGTGGAAAAAATACGTATGTGGCCAACAACAAGCCACTGCATCATCCTACAGTTTGTCTGCAGTTATCAAAGGTCTGTGGCAGGTGATCAATGCAGTCTCCCCGGTAACCAAGTGTTAATGACTGCAGCTGCAACGTCACCAAGGAAGCACCACATCATGGCGCTCTCAGTTGTCGTGACAACGGTGACAGGGGCAGGTGCTTAGGAAGACAAATCAACTGAGAGGCTGAGTAAACACACCTTTAAATTGCATCTGTCTGACACACACACACACACATGCACACACACACACTCTCACTCCCCCCTCGCTCTGTCACTATGTCACCTGACATCACAGAGACACACACAATGAAGATAGACAATCGCTGATACATGCAAGAGCCGAAGTCCCAAACTGTGTCCTAGCTAGCATTAAACATACCAGACACCAGCTGCATTTCCACTATTAGTTAAATGGTTTTTTGCAGAAATGTTTGCAAGTATTGATACTAAAAGTAGAAGTACTGATTCAACTTCTTTACTCAGGTAACGGATGTAAAATATAACCAAAGTATAAAAGTGAAAGTAGGCCTCAGAAGGATACTTCTGCTGTCTACTTCTACTGTTTGTTTCTTTGCAATGCCAAGTGTACCTTGTGTGATATTAATTTCATTTGAAGATAATTAATCTTAAACCATTCTGACTTCAAATAAATTAAAACCAATATGCTGGTACCTAAAATAATGAATATTAAGTTTTCTCCGATTAAAAAAATCATTTTTTTCAAAGTCAGTAACAGAATTTCAAACATAAACTTCTTACTTCTGGTTGAAAGGCTACAGCTAATGATTATTTTTATTATCAATTAATCTACAGTTTATTTTCTCTATTAAATAATTCATTTCTTCGTAAGTAAAACTGTTTAATGTTAAATCAGCATTAGTGACAAATTTCTAAGATTTCAGCATTCAGTTGACGACTGAATGACTGACTCAGTTATCAAAATAGCTGAAGATAAATTTTCTGTGAACTGACTATTTGTTTCAGGTTTTATACAGATAATACCACGATGGAAGTCCTTAACAAAAACATCTCCCATGACCTTTCAACACTGGTACTTATTTTACCATTCAGTGAGCTCACAGATTCATCTTTAACTCCTAGAAAATGGACAGAAAACTCCAAAAATACTTTCCAGCTCTTTCAGAAAAGATCTTTGCAGACCTAAACTCACCGAAGCAAGAAGAACAGAGGCCATGAAACGAGGTGGGACTTCAGCTGCTTGCTGCTTGTTTGGCTGATAAACAGCATGACATGAAATGATGTCACGCAGCATACATGAAAATGAACTTCAGCACAGCTGCAATAGTTATGGAAATATAGAGGATAAAAGAAAACAAAGAAAAGGGTGGAATACAAAATGATCAGCAAAAACACAGAAAGGAAGCTTTGGTTTCAGTGGTGAGAGCGCAGTGGGGGCAGAGTGGAGGGGGGTGCATGCGGGTGTCTGATGTATAATAAATGACCTCGGGCTGATGCCTTGGCCCTTTCACCCATCCTTCCGCTTTTGCCTGTCTCTTATTCCCTCTACGTTCTTTGGACAATCCCTTGTGTTTTCCCTCCTCGCCCCTGCACTCTTGTTAAATTTCCTGTTTTCTCAATCATCATTCCTTTCTTTTTGATCCCTCTTTCTGTTTTTCATTGACTCCTCTTTCCTCTCAGCTGTTTTGTCCATCTCTGCCCAAGGAGGATCCTCACAGCTAAAATGTCCAAACAACACACTGGATTTACAGTCTCTACTCCTCCACTCTCCTCCACTGTAATGTGTACTATTAAATTCATGTCCATCTGTGTCTCACTTCACATTCAATATGTCATGTCATTTGATACACATTATCCAGCAGTGTGTATGGCTGCTATACACCGTGTGTGTGCCCACTGGGGATTACAAACTTCCTCTGTGGTCTGAAGGAGTCCAGTGTCTCCTTCACATGAGATGGGCTACAGCATGTTGGATGAAGCAGTGCCTGAGCTTCTCACACCTTCAGACAAAGGCAAACTCAATATAAGACAGAGCTTCTCCTCAAAGCCTAGAGGACTTGTAAATACAGGAGAGTTAAGAGTCCAGTTCTCTGAGGAGAAACTCTGCGTTTCAGCTGCAGTGCTCTCAACATGTCCAGCTACAAAATGGAAACGAATACTATCCAGATCCTTTCTTAAAGGTACAGCATGTAATTTCTGGACGTTTCTCTGTTAAAACAATGAGAGTAAAGGATTTAGCTTGATGACATCATGCAGTAGAGCTGGATCATGGGATCTGTTGATTACAGCAACCATTCCAGATGAAAATCTATCTGACCGACTCAGGCAGAAATGCTCACATATGAGGAAATGTACTTATGTTTTATTTATGTTATGTTCTGTAATGTTTGTTTACTTCCTTCCTTGCTCCATCCATCCATCCATCCTTCCATCCAGCCAGGGGCAGAAGTTTCAGTAGGGGTCCCAGACTGCCCTTTCCCTGGCCAGTCGCCACATCAACCAGCTCTGACTGGGGGGATCCTGAGGGTTTCTCAGGCCAGCGCAGGGATATAATCTCTCAACCTGTCCCAGGGCCTCCTCCCAGCTGAGTGTGAACAGGATACCTCCCTGGGAAGGCAACCAGGAGGCATCCTTGTCAGACGCCCCAACCATCTCAACTGGCTCCTTTCAACACAAAGGAGCAGCGGCTCTGACTGGTGTTACCCCCAAAGTTAGCGACAGGTGACAAAATGAAATGCACTGTTATCTAAAGTTACAGATTTCTTTAAGTCTGAATATTGCTCAAAACGTGGGGGTCTGGACGCCTCAGGGGTTGCAAGACACAGAGAGGGGTCACAAGATGCCTTCCAAATAACATTTAAAATTAAACAATGTGTGTTAAACCCATTATTGTATAAATTCATGATATGTTCTTTCTTATATTCTATCCTACTTTATTTTGAAAATAATA
>JAPXVT010015865.1:0-13497 GCA_029823135.1 Acanthurus reversus | reverse complement strand
ACTTGAAAAATTCGATTTAGTACAGTTTCAGTCAGAATAATATATTTGCATGCATTTTAAAAGTCCAGTTTTAGCCGGACTAACACAATAAATCAATTTTCTCTAACGTCATGTAAACATACTAAGTAAGTAAAGTTGCTCTAAATAGAGAACGATACCTCATTACTCTGAGCAGTTGACCTTATTCATGTCTTTGCATGTAACTGTAGATATTAGTACAAGTGTAATACCGTCATGAGAAGGGAAAAAATCTGTGCTGTAGGTTATATGAAATT
Source organism: Acanthurus reversus (assembly GCA_029823135.1). NCBI lineage: Eukaryota > Metazoa > Chordata > Actinopteri > Acanthuriformes > Acanthuridae > Acanthurus > Acanthurus reversus. The sequence continues at coordinate 13,222 of JAPXVT010015865.1, read as the reverse complement.
ATTGTGTAACTGTTTAGTTACATTTACGTGTCAAATTTTTGAGATTTGAGGAAATTTCAGTTGTCATTTCACAAGAGGTGCATAACCACTGTTTCGCCTGTTCAAGATCAGTGCTACTAAAACTTTGTACATACAACTTTTAACTTGTCTAGTTAATTGTGATTAGTCCTTTTGTAAATTCAGTGTGAGGATACACTTGCATATCCAGTCATTTTCAGTTTGTGTTGAGTGCCTCTTAAAGGAAACTTGCAGCATAATCGGTGTTTATGTCACTTGTGGGTCTGGATATGTTGTTTTACTTCAGGCCAGACTTTGTATTTCAGACTGTTCACCTTTATTTTCATAACCATGCGATGTTTGTCATACCATAGGTTATTCTAGAAACAATAAACAGGGTTTCAGCTAACTTTCAGCTGTGTGCTCTTTTATTTAGTCATTTATGTACTGATCATTTCTCAGATATGGTTACAGCAACCTAAATTTGTCACGATTTATAAAGGCAAAGTTTTATCTCACTGAAGCAAGAATTGTATGTTTATTCACCAAGAATATTTATGTTTGTTGAAGGTAAAAATACATGTTATAAAAGCAAGAATTTCTTTGTTAACCTTAGAAGAATATCAGAATAAGGTGAACAAGAAAATTGAATTTGGCAGAACTATTGTCTAAACTGTAACCTTAGTAAAATCAACAACAGTAGTCAAAAGTTAAGAAAACACAAAAATCTCTTGCATCATGTTGCCTTGATAATTTGAGTTCTCTATCGTATCGAGACTATCTCTCCACCCAGTAACATATTCCATATGTACGGGGACTGACCCACGGGGGTCAGGTGACATGGATAATTCTTTAAGACAAACCACCTGTGAGGTGGCTGATCACAGCATAAGAGCACCTGTGCGACACGCCCTCACTGATCATTTTGATTCCACGAGAGCAGGTTGACGTGTGTGTGTATGTTCGTGAGGAGACAGCCTTTGCCACTTACCGTGTGTAAGAGAGAGTGTGAAGTTGCCTCTCGGGGTGGCTGTTTTTTCTTCAAAGCTGTATCAGGGCTTCTGCGGAAACCGGAGCGGTGGAAGTAGAGGTCCGCTGTTTGCCGTGCTCGGCATTCAGGCAGTTTCACCAGCCGCTAAGCAGCGAGCAACGTTACCTGGCGTATTACTCTGACGAGGGGTTAACGCGCCATAGGTACGGAGGCTAGCCGAACCCGGAGCGGGGGAGGCAGTCGCCCATTGTTGCCGTGCAGCCGGCTTTTCCATTTGGGTAGGTGTGTTTATGAGTTGGTGTTGCCAGCGTTGGTTGCCGGCGGCTCCTTCCGCGTTTGCACTCTCGCGTGACGTCACACAACTCCCGCGAGATTTGGAAATATGGCAAGCCAAGCGGGCCATAATTGTGTAGGCTGTGGGGTGCAGATGCCCATAGAGGACGGCCATGATAGATGTGTGCTCTGTCTTGGACAGAACCACGCCTCTTTGGCGAGGGATAATCCGTCCTCATGCATGAACTGTTTTATTTTACCAGCACGGTCCTTAGAGGCCTGTTGTGTTTTTTCTAAGCATAAGCAGCCTGCTCAACCCACTGTTTCCCAGCAGGCTAAACGCCTCAAGGGGGCAGAGTTTGGGGTTGGGTCGGTGAAACCTCTGACTGTTCCCCCACTCAGGTCTTTTCTTAGGGCTGAGAGCTGGGTGGAGGAACAGGAGGAGGCTGAAGAGGTGGATGTTATAGGGGCTAGCTCTTCAGACAGTGATCTCCCTCCAGGGCAAGGGGAGGCTGGCCCTGAGCTGGAGGAGGGAGAAAGGGTTAGAGAGCTCAGGCAATTTAGGGGGCTTATTGAAAGGGCAGCCCAGGCATTGGGGGTTGACTCTACAGGGAACCAGGCACCTGCCCCATCACGGTTCGATGATGGCTGTGATACACAGCCTGCCCCTTTTCTGGTGCCCCTCCTCTCAGATGTGGAGGAGTTAATGCAAGCTTCATTTGCAAGACCCTCTGATCCACTCAAATTTTCCCAGTCCTGTCGGAGGCTTTCGGCCATGCAGGATAAGGGGAAGGTCGGTTGTGCTGCCCTGCCACAGTTGGACCAGGCCATTGCAGCTCTCATGTTCCCATCCAGCTCTGTGTTGGGGAAAACTAGTTGCCCAACTAGGGGTTGCAGAATGTTGGATGCATTGCTGGCTAAGGTACATAGGACTGTGGCAGTCCAGGCACAGCTGGCCAATACTGGGTCCATATTAGCACTGTATCACCGCTTACTAGCACGTGAGCTGGATGTCAGGCACAGCGCAGACCTGGTCTCTGAGCTGCAACTTGTTTCATCAGTCATGGCACAGCTGATGAAAGAGCAGGCAGCAGCTGCAGGGAAGGGGATAGCGTCTCTCTGGGTGACTAGGCGCCAGTTGTGGTTATCCCAGTCTGGATTGCAACCAGAGGACCAGAGCAGTCTGCTGAAATTGCCGGTTGATCCATCAGCCATGTTTGGTCCGGGAGCAAATGCTATGTTGCAGCAGGCCCAGGAAGCACGTCGCTGCGCCCGAGAAGTTTCCGGTGCACTGATCAGACGTCGCAGGTGGCAGGGGGCTGGGCAGTCGCCCAGGACCCCTGCACAGACTCAAGGGCCAAGCTGGGGCTCTGGTGACCTGAGGGCTACCATTGAGGCTCAGTGCAGTAGAGGTAGGGGCAGAGGCAAGCAGAACACGGGGGCTCAGGGCAAGAATCCCAAGCCCCCGCCTCGCTCCTGACGTCATGCCAGATCCAGCCTGCTCCTACCCGGCTCAGGCACGTCTTGCAGCTTGGGAGGCGCTGGGTGCGAGCCCTTGGGTGCTCTCAACCATGACCCAAGGGTATCGCATTCAGTTTGCCCGTCGACCCCCTACCTCATGGACCCCGACGGTCCTCACGGTAGTGGACCCACAGCACAAGACTGTGCTTCAGGCCGAGGTCTCCACTCTGCTGGAGAAGGGGGCCATCAGAGAGGTGCCACTAGGCCACAGACAGGCTGGGTTTTACTCCCGATATTTCCTTATCCCAAAAAAGGATGGGAGACTCCGTCCCATTTTAGACCTCAGGGGACTAAACAAATATTTGCGCCATCTGCCTTGCAGGATGTTGACAGTCCCAAGGGTGAGACAGTCCATCTGCAAAGGGGATTGGTTTGTCACGGTAGACCTGAAGGACGCGTACTTCCAGATTCCTATCTGGAAAGGACACTGGCGGTTTCTCCGGTTCGCGTTCGACGGCCGGACTTACGAGTTTCGTGTCCTGCCGTTTGGAATCTCCTTGGCTCCCCGCACCTTCACCAGGTGTATGGAGGCAGTCCTGTCACCTCTGAGACAGAGGGGGATCAGGATTCTGAATTATTTAGACGACTGGCTCCTGTGTGCGCATTCAGAGGACCAATGTCGGGCCCATTTGGCCCTACTCTTGGAGCACCTACAACATCTCGGCCTGCGTCTCAATCGAGGCAAAAGCCGGCTGGAGCCTTCACAGAGGATGCAGTTCCTGGGCCTAGTGGTGGATTCCCAGACTGCATTGATGACACTGACACAGGAGAGGCAGCTATCCCTGGAAGCTTGCCTCTCACACTTCAAGCTGGGGGCCCGAGTTACATGGAGGCTGTGTCTCCGCCTCCTAGGGCTCATGGTATCGACAGCCCAGACTGTCCCACTGGCCCTCTTGCACGTGCGCCCGGTGCAGAGGTGTCTTCTGGGCCTAGGGCTGAGCCCCAGAAGTCCCCCACAATCTACTGTGCTCGTCACCAGACGGTTACGGTTAGCCCTCCGTTGGTGGGAGAACAGGGAGAATATCAGCAGGGGGAGTACATTAGGGCCGATGACCCATCGCCATCTGGTAGCCACAGATGCTTCACTGATAGGCTGGGGAGCGGTTTTCAGAGGAAACGGTGTAAACGGCCGCTGGCGCGGCCATTACACAGAGCAGCACATCAATATTCTGGAGCTGAAGGCAGTCCACCTTGCTCTCCGCCATTTCCTCCCATACATTCAGGGCCAACATGTTCTGGTGAGGACAGACAGTGTAGCGGCAGCGGCTTACATCAACAGGCAGGGCGGCTTGGGTTCCCCTCACCTCTGCAAGCTGGCTCATCAGCTGTGGATGTGGGCGTACCCAAGGTTCCAATCCCTAAGGGCGGTGCACGTGCCGGGGCTGGAAAATGTAGCGGCGGATCGGTTGTCCAGGGGAGGTCCGGACCCCGGAGGGTGGAGATTACACCCTCAGGTGGTTGCGGGTCTGTGGGACCGATACGGGCGTGCGGCAATCGACCTGTTCGCATCGCGGGAATCCACCCACTGTCCCCTGTTTTTCTCGCTAGGGAGAGACAACCCCCCCCTCGGGACAGACGCCATGGCTCATCCATGGCCACGCGCCCTGCTCTATGCTTTTCCCCCATTCAGTCTCCTTCAATCCCTCCTACGGAGAGTGCGGATGGAGGAGGTGAGGCTTGTCCTGGTGGCCCCATTTTGGCCTCACATGACATGGTTCTCGGACATCCCGCCACTGTTGGACGGGACTCCATGGGAACTCCCACTACGGCCGGACTTGCTGTCACAGGCGCAGGGAACTCTGGTGCATCCCTTTGCCCAGGGACTGAAGCTCTGGGCCTGGCCCCTGAGAGGACCGAGCTGTTAGCCATGGGGCTATCACAGTCGGTGGTACAGACACTGCAGGGAGCTCGTGCACCATCAACAAGAGCATTGTATGTGCACAGATGGAATGTCTTTGTGGCATGGTGCAGAGAACATCAAGCAGACCCTCTCACATGCTCAACCCCTGAGATCCTGCAGTTCCTTCAAGGGCTCTTGGATGCGGGGAAGTCACCTTCCACACTCAGAGGAATGGTGGCTGCGGTCAAGGCAGCTCGAGTTGGGAGGTACAAATTGTCAGAGGATGTTTCTAACCTGATTTCCCAATTCCTTAAGGGGGCTAGGAGACGTGTTGGCCATTGTCGTAGGCCGCCTCTCCCTCCCTGGGATTTGGAGTTGGTCCTAGGGGCTTTGGAAAGGGCCCCGTTTGAACCTCTGAATTCAGTGAGTCTGAAGTGGCTGTCAATTAAGACCGCCCTCCTGCTGGCTCTGGCCTCTGCCAAGAGGATCGGAGAACTGCAGGCTCTCTCAGTGCATGAGGACCTGTGCAGGTTCCTGCCGGAGGAAGCAGGGGTGGTCTTGCGGCCAAATCCTGCATTCCTCCCAAAGGTTCTCTCTGACTGTCAACCAAATAGAGAGGTGGTTGAACTCCGATCTCTCTACTCCTCACAGATGGAGAATGGAGAGCGTAGGCACTCGCTAGTGTGCCCTGTTCGAGCACTCAGAGTTTATGTGCTCAGGACACAGGCACATAGGAAAACAGACCAGTTATTTGTTTGTTTTAAGCCGGAGCTGCTGGGTCAGCCACTGTCGAAAGCCCGTCTTTCCCACTGGATTGTGGACGCCATCCAGCAGGCCTATGTGGGCACAGGGGCACCGTTCCCTTCAGGTGTAAGAGCCCACTCTACCCGGGGGATGGCAACATCCTGGGCATTGTGGCGCGGTGCATCTATAAGTGAGATCTGTACAGCTGCCTCTTGGTCTGTCCCTTCCACTTTTGCTCGGTTTTACCAGCTTAATGTGGCTGCAAGCACGTCCTTGGGGGAGCGTGTGCTTGGTGTAGCCCAACGGTAATGCCGTGGGTCTGTTTCTTTCCCTGCCGGTCAGCCTGGAGTGGGCTGATCGGGTGGCCTCTCCACCCCTAGCTGAGCCTTGGCGTCTTGCGGGGCTGGGCTGGCCTGGTAGCGTCTGGCGCCAGGTCATGAGGCAACAGTACAATGCGTCTTGCAATGGCTGTTTGCATAGGGGTGTGTATATAGTGTACATTTGTAAATAGTTCGTTCACATTGATATTGGTGTTTTCTTTTTGAGTAGCACTCCTGTGGGGTGATTTACGTTTGAGCACTTCTGGTGGCGGCGACATCTCATTCGAATGACACTCTGCTCTATCCCCTCGCGGTGTGTCTTAAAGAGTCCCCGTACATATGGAATATGTAACTGGGTGGAGAGATAGTCTCGATACGATAGAGAACGGACGGTTACACATGTGTAACCGTGGTTCTCTGAGTGAAGAGACTATCTCTCCAGCTCGAGGCCGCTCGGGGATCTGTTCCATCAAAATTTTGACCAGTGAGGGCGTGTCGCACAGGTGCTCTTATACTGTGATCAGCCACCTCACAGGTGGTTTGTCTTAAAGAATTATCCACGTCACCTGACCCCCGTGGGTCAGTCCCCGTACATATGGAATATGTAACTGGGTGGAGAGATAGTCTCTTCACTCAGAGAACCACGGTTACACATGTGTAACCGTCCGTTTTCTCAGCAATTTTATTTTTACAGAGTTTTTCTTTGAATTTAACCTTTGCTCCAGTTCATATTGTCTGTTGTTGTGTTTCTTTCCCTGTTGTAAAGATGGCACACCATTTCCTATAAAATACAAAAATACAAAATAAAAGTTACTTTGGGGAACAAATACATCCAGGCTTAAACAGCAGGGTTGATCAATGTGGCGGATTCATTCATTTCAATCTTTTCCTTACAAATATGCCCAAAGGCCAAAAGTAACTTAATTTGCTCAGATAATCAAATGTAACAGGTGTGTGGATAGGACATGAATGAATGGTCACATTACACAGTGCGGATTGCCCTGATATAAATCGTGCCATAGTAAATAAATAATGGCAGTCTTCAGAAACACTTGCGCTAATACTCACCACTGTTTATTGACTGACCAGGCCTCAGTCGCGGTAAACCTACCTTAAACATGTAACAGTCACAACAACACTATCAGTTCTTAACAGACAGTTTGTATTTAAAGTAAGTTTGTACAGTATCACAATCACTGTTTTTTGGTTAGGGTTAATGACAAAAAACTTAACTTTCTTCATACGTGCAAAAGTAACAACTACGCTCTAAAATCTTATCAGTTCAGTCAGACAACTCTGGATTGAATTCAGTATCTTTATTTAGCATAAATACTTGCATGACTGAAGCAAAGCATAAATAATTTTTGCATAACTGAAGCAAGTTTGGCGTCAGGCTCTGTCTCGATTTATTAATTCCCTGAAAATGATCTGTTTAACAGACATCACAGGGAATGAATAGCAAGACCCCCACAGGGAATCATAGAAACAGAGCCCACAGGTGGATGCTGGGGAGGCGGTGGGATTGCAAAATTTCACGGGTAGCACAGCGCAGCAGTAACAGCAGCCGGAGCACAGCAGAAGGGGAGCAGAGGAGCAGCAGGGCAGCCAGGAATGATCAGGTAAGCAGGGAGGTTTTAATAGCCCGCCCTAATCAGATGAAGAGAGCATGTGACTGATCAGCTGATCAGGATTTGCCTCAGCTTTGAGTTGTCTGTCTGAACTTGTTCTGCAGGCTTCGCATTATTTACGTTAATAGATCCTGACCATGTAAAGAGTTACGATTTATTCAGAGATTACTGACCTGTATCAAGCAGTTTAATTGGGAGCAGCGCACTGTGCATGTCCATTCCTTCCCAATTTGTGCAGAAACAGTGAGACGTACGTCAGCCTCACCGTTCGTTCTCCCTAGAAACTGGAGGGGACAGAGAGGTTCTGCCTCACTGCTTTCCAAACGGATTTTTTCTTCCACTCCATTTGTGCAATGTAAAATTACTTGGACCTCTGTATTATCATCACAAGTGTATACAATACCCAACAAATGTGACTTCATTACCTTACATTTTACCAAAAAACTAAACGTTCCCACACATTTTAGGTGAGCCACACATGATTATTTTATGCTAATATTTTCTCAGTATTTCCTATTTTGATATTTGGTCAGAGGAAAAAGAGAAGTAAAGAGAAAAAGATACAGAAACAAGGAGGTATAGACTGATAAAGTGATATTGTTAAAAATTATCACTCATAGTTAAGGATCAACAGTGGACTGGAACTAAGCAAGCTAATCGTGCAATCAAAATTTTCACGAACAGCTGTTAAAATAAAACGTTACACGACTGGACAACATGAATGAACATAAATCAACTACATAACCCACATTGTGTCTGAGTATTCTGATGGAGAGTCCACTGTGTTGGTGTATCATGACAAAATAATTACGTACCTAACTGTACATTTATTTTTCACCACAAAATTTAAAACTTTAAAATGAAGGCTTATGCGAGTCTGGAAACTTTTGGTGTATGCAGCTATAAAAAAATTTAAATTAACTTTTAAATCGTCATAATAAGAATAAAGTTTTCTGTATCTGTTTTCTGTTGGCCTAATCACAGAAACATAAACACTCTCTCTCTCTCTCTCTCTCTGTCACACACACACACACACACACACACACAAAAATCCTGATTTACATTTGTATAGTTCACAGGATTTTTATTCACATATGAAAACCTTACACAGTCACAGGGGCTGGGAGGCATCACTCATCAGGGCCATCACAAATTTACGTCAATTCACGGCTGTTTTAGGGAGTTTTCTGCGGTGACTGTTAATTCCTGTAACCCTGAACTTCCACAGCAATTTACAGTGATGATTATTGACGAAAATCCCACTTTTCATGCAGTGCCAGCTTTTGCAGTATTGGATAAGAAATCTGCCCTCCGGCACTAGGACATGGTCATGTCCAACAACGCAGAGGGGACTTTGGTCTGAGAGAGATGAAACTTGCCTGACAAAAGGCTATTCCAACTGAAAGCCAACTACTGGTGGTTAAGGAGGTGTGTCACCAAGAAGAAGCTGCAAGGTATGCCAGAGTCATATCTCAAGTCAAACAAATCTTCTGGTGGGAGAGGATCCAGTCTGTCTTCTGTGTGCAGATCTGGCAACACTCAAGCACATCTTGGTAGGGGATGTAAGACCAGCCTGACACAAAGCAGATACACCTGGCAGCACAATCAAGTACTGTCCTCTTTGGCAATTGAAATAGAGCTCATAAGAGTCACCACTAACACCATATTATCAAGACCAAGGAAAAGTTCACACACATTCCATCCTTAATCCGAGAAGGAGAGAAACTAGCAGCTGGCCGCTTCCTATTCAAGCCCACTGAGCACAGCCAGGGACTGGTAGAGACCTAGACCAGAGAGTCACATTCCCATCTGTGACAGGATCTAGTCTTCCTCACTGAGCCATCTGTTCCCTTGGAGTATGCTGCAGAAGAGGCCTTTGAGCACTTGTGCTGCAACACAGACCTTGAAGCCGAGGTGTGTCCAGTGGAAGTGGGTTGCAGAGGCTATGCCACCATGTCTACCGCAAGACAACTAAGGGAAGAGAGAGTCAGAGGGCAGGCCCACAGGAAGGCAGTTGAAGTCCCTGCCAGTGCTGCAGAAAGGAGCAGCCACTACCTGTGGCTGAAGAGAAGGGATCCCCTCCAAAAAAAGACTCTCTCCTCAAAACACTCTTTGCCCTGGTCTCTGTATTAGAAATGTGTGTTTTAATATTACACACATTGCTGTGCACAGAATTTGACTGATGGGATGGAGCTAGTGTGTCACAAGCTGGAGAAGTCCTGCGTGTAATGGAAGACCGAATGGGCAGACGTTCTGGGAAGGATGGTGATGGCGGATGAGGCCAGAGGAGGATGCTGTTACAGGAAGAAGTGGCCTGAGATGTGAGTATGGACGGAAGAGAGAGGATCCGGGGAGGAGGGGGCATGAGATGTATACAGTCAATCACGTGTGGAAGTCTGAACAGCATGTTGCAAGTTCGACGCTAGTAAGCAGTCACCCAACTTGTTTGGGTGAACACCGTCAGGTCTGAAGAGAGCGGGGCAAACCCAGAACAAGCTAAAATTGTCAATAAAACCAATATTAAAATTGCAGCAAGCCGACTTAAGTCAAGTTGTGAGAGCGAGGATGCGACTGAAATGCTGAAAATCATTGGTCCCCACGTGGATAATCACCTGTTTGATGGAGGGGGAGAGTTGTTGCAATCATCCCGGGAGCTTGTCTAATAAGATGGGGACAGTGGCTCCAGGGAAACAGTGAGTGACAGCATTAAAGTAGCGGATATTTCTTATTATTGAGTCTCCAACTATTACAGTGGTTGGAGGGAAGAGGGGACAAGGAGGTGAAGGCTGCTGGGTGTCCATGCCATTGGTTCAGGAAGGTGAGCATGGTGGTGAGGCATCGGCAGAGCTTTGAGGACAATTCTGTGCCCGGTTAGGAGACAGAGGTAGCAGACCGGGAAGAGGGCCGCTGAGGGCCTACTGTGGAGCAGCTATCTGCATGAGCGCAGCCAGCCACAAGTGGAGGGAAAGCTGCGGTATCTGCCAGTGGGGTGAAAGCAGGCTGATTCGGGATCCTCTTTCAAGTGCAGACAACCACTTCGGTCCAGGGAGTCCCATGGTTAGGCGTTGAGCAGGATGAGGGTTGTGAGATGGAGGGATCCCACACCACCGTATCCTGGAGGGCTGCACTGTTAGAGGCAGACTTTTTGGACTGCTCGGCCACCATGAAACTGGACAGCAGAGAGAGACGGGTAGTAAAGCTGGATAACAGTGACTCCTTCTTCTGCAGTTCTTCCGAGAGCCATCAGATTTCCTCCTTCGGGTCAGCGATCTTTTTATAAACCTTTTGCAGGAGAATATTGTCCTCACAGGGCGTAATTGAGTCTGTAGTTGATAAGTTAGCCTCTCTCAGCATCTTACTGTCTTCACAGTGTATACCAGAGGGAACTCTATGGGCCTTCAGGGTATTCAGTGAAGGCCCAAGGAAAAATAATGAAATGATTTTTTTTTTTTTTTTTAACTCCTAGTAATTTTTTTTTTTTTTAAATTCACTGAAATAATTGTAATAAATTCTAGATCATCCTTTATAAGGATTCCTTAGAAACTTGGACTGATACGTTATGGCAAAGAGTGGGTTACTCACAGAATGGGAAAACAACCAATTACAATTTTTCTTAAGATGGTATCTGGGTGAATGAGCAACTCCCTCCTGTCACACACATGGCAGCCTCAGTAGGACCTTCAGTAGCTGTAACGAATACCTGCGTAATTCAAGTCAGTATGGGCTGAATTTGATTTTGACGGTTGCCAATCATATTTTGATGAGTTGTGGGCGGGACAGTATCCCGACATCTCCGGGTATTCACGAATACCCTGACATACAAAACTAGCCAATTGATCGACGACAGGCAACGACTGAACAAAGTGGACGAGAACGAGACTGAGCAGAGAAATGGCAGGAGTTAGTGAACAAGATGATCCAGACTGTGTGGCTGGATTATTAGAAACTCCATTTTCAAGACTGTCTTTTCAGGAAAAACTGGAAACTATTCAGAAAGGTCGACCAGCACCCGCATCGCAAGGATTGGTGCAAGCTAGCAAAAGCTACCAGAGGCATTTTCAACATAGCAGCAGCTACAGCAGCTATCCATGGCTAATGGGCAGCCTGCACACCAACAAGCTGTACTGCTGGGATTGCCTGCTTTCCAATCCCGACAAGGGGCCCTGGTCAAGCATGGGATTTAGCAATTTGAGTTGTTTAACTAAAGCAGCGTTAAAACATCAATCTACCCCTGGACACCTGCGTGCCACTGTCTCTGTGAAAACATTTGGTGACACACCTATTGACATGCTGCTGAGCGAGCAACAGCGGAGAGAGACAGTTGCACACAACGAGAAGGTGAGACAGAACAGGGAGATTTTGAAACGACTCATCCACACTGTTGTTTTTTTGGGTGAGCAGGAGCTACCGTTTAGAGGACATGACGAGAGCAGAGAGTCTGTGAACAAGGGAAATTATTTAGAGTTGTTGGACTACTCAGCTGAATACGATAGTGTGCTGAGATGCCATCTGGCAACATCTAAGGTGTTTACTGGTACATCAAGCAAAATCCAAAATGACTTGATCAGGGCCATTGCTGATGTGTTAAGGGATGCAATGAAAGAAATGGTGATGAATACACCATTTGTAGCCGTCATGGTTGATGAGACAACCGATGTTAGTAACTTTGCACGGATGTCACTTGTGTTACATTATGTCACTGACACTGGTGTGAAAGAGATTTTTCCGATTCGAGGATGTCACCGAGGACAAGCGGGCGGAGGCTGTTGCAGCTCGCATTCTTGCCTTTCTTATTGAGGTCGGATGCACTTCAAAGACAGTTGCTCAGTGTTATGATGGAGCTGCGGTAATGGCCTCTGGTCTACATTGAGTTCAGGCCAGGGTAAAGGAAGCAATCCCACAGGCATTCTTCATCCAATGTTATGTGCACACATGAATTTGGTCATGTCTCAAGGTACTGCAGGGAATGCAAAATCTTCTTTTCCCATCTCACTGGCCTGGCAGCTTTTTTCTCAAGATCACCTAAATGCATAAAAACTACTGGATGACATTTGCCAGCACCAACTACCCAGAGTTGCCCCAACACGGTGGGCGTATTCATCTTGCTTGGTCAACACAGTGTACGAGAGGAGAGATGAGCTACAAGAGTTGTTTGAGCACATTGTAGAGCATCCCGAGGACTTTGATGCTGACAGTGTTGGCTGTGCAGATGGTTATATCAACCTTATGTCCAGCTTCGAGTTTGTTTCCTTCTGGCTACCTTCAACTCTATCTAAAGAGTTGGACATGCAGTTTTGTCTGAAATGGATTCGTAATTTTTGTGAAACAATTTAGAAGGTGAAGTTGAGCTTCCATGCCATCCATGAGGAAACAGTTGGTGCAACTGGGGAACCCAGGAGGCAGCAGGCTGGAGCGCAGGATGATGTGCGCTCTCACTAACAACAGCTACACAGTGGGATAATGGACAATTTGCACACACAGGTGAGGGACAGGTTCAAAGATCATGAGAGACTCTTGTTTCTTGCACTTCTAGACTCACAACAGTTTACAGCATATAGGCAGAGCTTCCCAACACGGTTCTCTGCAGTCTGGAACAAAGGTACGGGTCCCACTTCAACATATCCCATCTAAATACCGTGCTTGGTGTAATGCACGCTATGTCCGACTTCGAGGGACACAGTCCTTCTGATCTTCTCCACTTTCCCCAGCAAAAGGGACTGGCTGAAAGTATTCCCCAACTCTACCTTCTCACTTGCCTGGTCTTAACCATCCCTGTGTCCACAGCCTCCGTGGAGAGAACATTCTCAGCATTGAAAAGGATAAAGACATACACAAGGAACAGCACTGGACAGGCTCGACTCTCAGCCTTGGCTTTAATTTCAGTTGAGAAACTTCTTCAGGAGCTGAA